>SJOL01006391.1:491943-612956 GCA_004794785.1 Opisthorchis felineus | reverse complement strand
TGCCCGTGCCGGTTTAGTGATGACCACGTCTACATCGGATAACGCCCCCCGCCTATGACACTGTCCCTTTTCCAAAAACCCCTGTACCCACAATCAACGCCAGTCATGCCTTTATTCGGACTGTAACCGGATGATCATGCCTGACGGCATGCCACCCACGAGTTGGGAATAAACATTATTATCATTAAAGGACTGGGGGATATAAAACTCCCGAGGTATGAGCAGGGACTAGTTTTAGCTAGAAGTTGCTACGTGACACGAACAGTACCATAATATAGGACGGAACCACTGCTGTCAGCCTAAATCAGTAAGTGCGCATGGCGGAAATGGACATAGGCACCATCTCCGAATGCTAGCGGTAAAGGATTAGGAACTTCAATAAATTTTTGTAGACCTCACGTGTATTGTTTGTATTTGACTACTCCGGGCAGTAGAGACGGGAGAGTGTGTTATGTTTGGTTGAAGAGTGCATTTGCTGTTTTGCGACCCCAACTAGGACGGAGCTAGCAACAGCTTCGTAAGTCAATGAAAGCCATGGCGGTTGCAGAGTATCTGTTGATTCTTTCCTTCTATCCTTATTTTGTACAACGGCGTTACCTGTTTTCGTTATTTCGGTTTTGCGTCTGTGCCAACATTCTTGTCTTTGACCTGAACGTAAACCGTTCTTTGACCTTGTCATCGCACGTGTTGTTCAAGCTATCTTGTAACCACGTAGATTTTAGTCGGTGTGGCTTTGGGATCCATTAGGAATTAGCAGTTCCTGAACCGGTATATGGAAGCCGGCGTAGTCCCACGATTTGAGTACCGCATTTGTAGGTAAACCTCCATTTGAACGATTTGGATTTTGGGGTTTTGCGCGTAACTCAACGTTCTGGAAACAACCCACAGTACTCAAATCTAGAAATCAATCTCAAGTATCCCATGGATCTCGGAAGTTCACCAGAATTGGAATTTTGGAACTTCGGAACCAATATGACCAGAACAAGAAGCAGCAAGTTACTCGAAACCTTGTCAAACCCAGAACTTGCTAACTTTATGAACGATAATTCTGATAACATTTTTGACCGTGACATTTACATTTCTGAGCCTTCTTTATTATGTCAACATTCTCCCCCTAAGCCAAGCGTAGCTGTTAGTGTAAGGTCCAGCAGACACGAGTAGAGATTATATCAATATTAGGTTAGAGAAAGAGATATTGAAGAGATCGCGATAGAGATGGAGGAACTGGAGATTAGAAGGCGGAATTTCACTTCCCGGAAGCAGATGCTGTTGTCTTATGAGTCCTCTGATGATGAAAACTCGATATCCAGCGACTGTAAAAGTGAGTTTCGATTCAGTGAACAGAAATTTGTAGCAGAGGTTAACTCAGAGGAAACAGGATGCACACAGTCATCTACGAATCGGCCCAGAAAAGGCAACACCGCCGGGACTCAAACCGCGGAGCACGAAATGAAAGGCATACACGTTGACTACTATGCCACAGCGCCAGGTTTCAACCTACCAAAAATAGAGATAGATAAGTTCAACGGGAATCCGGTAGAAATTTGGAAGTTTATGAAAGCATTCCAAATGAGCGTTTCTGATCGGCTGCTTGATGATAGCAATAAATTAATGTACCTTCTCCACCATTGCTGTGGGGAAGTGAAAGAGGCCATTGAACACTGCGTGTTCCTTCCTGAAGAGGTAGGCTATCAAAAGGCCATGGATATCTTCAGGACGCAGTTCGGCAGGCCACACGACATTGCACGGTCGTTCATGAACGAACTACTGGTTGGAGGGCCCATTGCTCCTGGAGACGTCGATGCCTTAAGAAGGCTAATCAGGGAAATGGTGAACTGTGATATGGCATTGAGACAGATGCATTACATGGTGGACTTAAACTGCTCAGCGAATCTCAAGCGCATAACAGAACGTCTACCTCGGCATTTGCAACAAAGGTGGGCTGAGGTGGAAGACGACATACTGCGTTTGGGATCAGATTCAGAATTTGAGCATCTAGTATCTTTTCTGGACAGAAGTGTATCCATTGCTTCAAAATGCTAAGGTGTTATCGCCAGCTCAAGAAGATATGTTAATCAGGTAGACAAAATAGGCTTAGAACACCCACCTAGAAAAGCCCGCGTCAACGTCGTAGCTACAAAAGCGAGTAGGGCTTGTCCTCACCGTTCTCAGACCCATAGCATTTCAGAATGTGAAGTGTTTGGCACCCGACCTCAAGTCAATTAGCTGAGTAGAGTGAAAGGCCTCAAATTATGCTTCAATTGCCTAGAGCCTAACCGTAGATCATTTGACTGTCGCTTCCCTACACGTTGCGACGTCTCGAATTGCAACCAACGACATCACCGTCTGCTTCACGATACAGCGGATGGTGAATAGGGCTAAGAAAGGTGCCAACGTGAACTCAACGGTAGTTGGGGGACCCCGGAGCTGCCTTGGGTTTGAAGCAGTTTTGCTGATTATTCCAAAAGGGACTGCAGCAACTCATGCTCTGTTGGATAACGGTTCTGGTACTACCCTACTAACGGCAGACGTGGCAAAGCAACTTGGGATAGAAGGGGGAGCGACCCGCGTAGAAGTATCATCGGTAAATTACCCCGACATCAAGGATGCCATGACAGTCAGCTTTACCATACAGTCATTACATGACGGGTATGCTGTTGACGTCTACTGTGCCTACACTATCGGGTCACTTCCCATCGCCTAGGCTTTGATTCCGGATGATTTGTTGCTGAGCAAATGGACGCACCATGCGGATGTTCAGCCCGCACGAATTCTTGGAAATGAGGTCCCAATTTTGACAAGAACAAATGTCCCAGAGGCCCACCGGGTTATCAAGCAACGTCTGAGATCTCTGAAACATCCCTACGCATATCCAACGGCCTTGGGATGGGCAATTTTCGGACCAGCTCTGCTTGCTGGAACCGCGGGCGCCTATCATCTTAACGCGAGCCCAGATGGAACCACTCCTCCCCCGTTATGCGCTGCTTTTGCTCCGCGTGGGGTTGCTAATGACAACAGAAATGTTTCAGAAGAAAGGACAGTTTCTGCAGTAGAGGAAAACCTTTACATAGATGATTGTCTTTTATCAGCAGAACCTGTCTTTATAGCCAATGAACCAGTTTGTGAACCCGGTTCGACGTTGAGTCTGGGCGGACCTCGTTTGCGTAAGTGGGTAAGCAACAGTCCAGAAGCCTTGAATGTCATCCCTATTAGAGAGCAAGCATCCGAGCTAGTTGACTTCGACACTTCAGATTCGAATTTGCACAAGACATTGTGTCTGTGCTGGTTCATCAAAAGCGAATTCTTCCGACAAAAGGTCGATTTGCCAGCAAGCATAGCGACTAAAAGTGGCATACTTTCTTACATCGCTTCATTTACTGACCCCCTCGGATTCGTTGGCCCGCTTCTATTTCAACAAAAACGATTATTTCAACCGTGTGAGGAGAAATGTGGCTAGAACAAACGGATTGATGCAGCCACGGAAGGCTTGTGGGACTGTTGGGAGTGCAATACGCAAAGAGTTTGTGTGTTTTAAACACCTCTATGCATAACGCCTATTGAGTCTGATGTACATCACACTGAACTGCATGTTTACTTTGATGCCAAGAAGTCAACCGCACCTAACCACGCAGGACCCCACAAACCTATGTTGACACCAAATCTGCCTCGGATTCTCCCACAGTTGAAGACGATATTGGATGAGCATTCATCTCTTGTGGAACAGCTGAAACATCTAGCGGTGACAACGGTATCCGCTAAGATTAATACGAATCATTTACTACCCGGCGAGGAAGCACTGTCTGTTGATGATAAGACTGTGGAATTCTTACTGGATGAGTCATCTGATGACCTCGCTCTTCTTGCGCCAGAGACTAGCGAAGCATCCGTTATACTAGGCGCTCCCAAATTTGTGGCCAAGGGAATGTTACTTTCAAGGTGTCCTTGAGGTTGCCAACCAGCCTCATACATTCTTCTGGACAAACGGCGTCACAATCAGTACTTTAACGCCAACTTCCTGGGGTTCTCCTCAAAATCAAATTCAGCCATTGCATCTACTGCATCACAAAATGAAAGTAACGGTAACCAGCCAGAGTGTGACGACCAAGTACCGTGGAAAGCTGAGGATGCTGTAAAGGAGGAAGGATCTGCCAGTGAAGATAATGAAGGTGAAGCTGAGATAGATAAGAGTTGGGTCGGAAGAGGGGATAGAAGATGCCAGCGATGAGGAGATACTGGTGGGGGTTCACAAAAAAGGTGTAACTCAGTTCCATGCAGAAAACCAGCTTGGAAGTCGGGACACAAGAGATTTTGGCTCAAACTGCAAGGAGGCACGGAACTTTTCTCCTCAAGGAGGCAGAGGCTCCAGTGGCAGAGGACGTGGTTGCCCCAATTGTGGAGGTCACGATAGCAGCTTAAGGCATCATAGTGGAGGCCAAGCCCCGAAGTGATGGCCACATTCGGTAAGTGTTAGTAAAGACTGTCTCGGGTAAGGTTGGGCGTGATAAACGTTGCAACTGCCTGCTGGAAGGGTAGAAGACAGGTGGTTGCTCGCCCACCCTAGGCGCATGCTCCGGATTGACGGAAGCGTTTGTGGTTAGAGCAATTGTACCATCCTCTTTGATCTCGTTCTTACGTGCGGTGGATTGAGTTGGTAGATCAGGGAAAGTCATGTTGGCTTTGGGGGGCGGTGTTGATTCTTTTCCTCTATCCTTATTTTGTACAACAACCTTACCCGTTTTTGTTATTTCGGCTTTGCACCTATACCAAAATTCTTGTCTTTCACTTGAACGTAAACCGTTCCTTGACCTTGTCGTCGCACGTGTTGTTTAAGCCGACACGTGGCTTCGCTATCTTGTAAACACGTGGCTTTGAGCAGATGTGAATTTAGGATTCGTTATGAATTAGCAGTTCTTAAGCCGGTATATAGAAGCCGGAGTCTTTCCACGATTTGAGGTTTGTACAGTCTTATTATTTTATTATTGTATTTATAGTACCGCATTTGCAGATAAACCTCTATTTAAACGATTTGGCTTTTGGGGTTATGCGCGTAACTCAAAGTGGTCCAACAGATTGCTGGAAACAACCTATAGTATCTTCAGTCTATCGAATGTATTTTTACCAGGCGAAAGGCCAGTCTTCCATCATCTGTGGTTCATAGCGTTGCCAGATAAATGACACTACCGGGACCGGTCCAAGCCGGGAGCCACAAACAGACAAAAACAGTACCTTATATATTTCCCGAAATAAAAGCCAGTCACAAAATCAATGGCGACGTGCGAAGTATCCGTATCACTGGAGGGTTGGTGGCTATACTATCGCACCATGGTGCAAGGCAGCAGGGCGACCCTCCCTGCAGGACATACCTGACTGCCACATGAAGTTTTTGCCCCTGATGCATGCCGCCAGGTCTGAAAGGTGGCAAGCCACCAAGCAGTCATAAATGCGGCTTGTGCATTAACAATGAACCTTAGCTACCGGATATTTTATCTGGTCAAGGGGGAAGCCAGGCCAAAAAAGCTCGGTCATTTCGAATAAACGAACTACAAACGGGAGCTGGAAAAGGCAGTTAGTGGATGAGCGAAATGAAACAGTACCTGCCATTGGGACTATGGGAATAGAATGGGGATGTTTAGAGCACTATGGCTAAACGACGACAGAGCTTTGGTGTGCGCCGCCACATCAGGTAAAGGCATTCCGCAATATTGTGTGCTCCTAATGTGATCCTGTGGAAAGCGGTGGGTGGGGATATTTCGCCTACTAAATTTTCAGGCTAACTCAAGACAATCGCCACAAGATGGTGCAAGCCAAGCTATCGATTTAAGCTAGACGTGCGAAGACAATGTCAATGAACCATCTACGCTCAGGTCAAAACAAGAAGGGGGTTATAGGCGAAGAACAAAAACAACATGAAGGGAAAACTCGTTGTACACAATGAGAATAGAAGAAAAGAATCAACACCAAGTACCGAAATTACAAGAAATATTGGTCAAAACAGTGTCCTCTCTGCACTTGATAATGTACTTCCCATGTCCTCGACGTCCATTAGTTGGGCCAGCGGCGAAAATCTTGTCGACCGAACCTTGTTCAAACAAAGCATAATTGAGTATCAGGTCTTCTCAAATGTGATGATGCTCTGGGGGAAATGGCTCAAGCTTGTAACCTAAGGATTTGAGGCCAGCGACCAACTTCACAGGAACTCGTTGGAAATGATCAAAGAGTGTTACTTCCTTCTTGTGTCCTGGGCAGACAACCTGGTGTGATTATTCACGAATCGGTCTGACTTAGGCTACATACAGTGTCTGAAAGTCCGTGCGAGTAATACGGAGGAAGGTGGGCTAAAGAATTCGTAGAGAGACGAATGTCTTTGTAGCCGGCCTTCAGTGGTAGAGGCATTCGCAGTGTCTCCTCCGAACGACAAAAGGACGCACCTTTTGTCATCCAGAGAAAAGTGCCAGTTCAGTGGCCACTGCTCTGCAGCGTCAACATCAACTTGAGGGTGCTTGCCTCGGGACTCCCGGATTTCAGGTTGTGCGCTAGTAGACAAGAAATTTAAAGTCATCTGGAAAGTCATTGGCATAGATGAGAAACAGGGTTGATCCGTAAACGGAGCCCAGAAGAACTCTTATGGAGACCGACACAAAAGATGAGTAGGTTGAGCCTACTTTCACTCAGAATTCTCTATCTTGCAGGAAAATCTTAATCAAGCGTAGTGTTTTTCCCTGAATCTGATAAGATTCTAGTTCTTGGAGCAGGGGGACATGTGAGATTCGATTGACTGCTCCTGAGAAGTGGAAAAGTATGGCACCCGATATGAGTACTTCTTTTTTGGCCTGTGTTGAGTTGACCATAGGTGCACTCATGTTCGTCGCGCAAGAACAGTTTGAGGGTAATCCGTGTTGTGCTGGGAATATCGAGGTCTAGGTGGTGAGGTGATACTAGACGACCCGTTTCAGAATGCATTCCATCACCTTGCAAGCTTTGCTAGTGGGGCCAATAGGGCCTGTAACTGCCAGGAAATAAGTGGTCACTGGATCTGTAGATTAATGTGACAATCGTTTCCTTCCAGGAAAAGGGAAGATTGCATTCGCCGAGTGACTGATAAACCATCAGGTAGAAGTGCTTTGCCCATGTAAACGATGTTTTCTTTGGGATCCTTGGATGGACTTCTGTCCCAATGTGCTACCCTGTGTAAGAGTTGACGAACAAACTCCCCCGAGAAGACCAAGTAAGGAGCTGGGTTGTGGGGCTATTCCTAATTATGTTTTACAAAAATTGGATGGGATGCGGTCGCTGAGGGAGAATTCAGGCCTGCATGGTGTTCTCTGTAGGCTTCAGATTCCACTATTTCGTCACTCGTGGGTTACTTATTCGTTTCCTCGGACGAAAAGGCAGTTGGTGTGTTTCCTCGGCTGTCTCATGTACTCGGACAATGCATTTTAGTTTTCCCAGGCGGGGTCTGCTATTGTGGCTTGTTTTTGTATGTTCGATTAGCGGGCATTTGCTTTGCAACGGTTTTGCATCTTACGAAATTCCAGCCAATCTTCTGTATCCCCTGTAGGTATCATTCTGAAGAACGGTTAGGGTCTCATTTCCGAAAGACGCTTAACCCTTTTGTGTGGGTTTTGGTCCATTCGACTGAGCGCTTGTTCGTTTGGAGCGAACACCGCGTGAGCCTCGTGAATGTTCTGGCTACTGTCCCCGTACGTCTCCTCCACTGAAGCTGGTCCCATTTTAGGGCGGTCAAGGAAAGTATACATTCTTGAGAAGCCTGCGTGGCATAAGCTTTGAATCCACGTTTGAGGTTCCTGGCTCTTGGCCGAGTAGCAGGACGGAAGAGAATTGGCCCCGCGCAGTGGAATTTGAATCCGTGGTGCGTGACAAAAAGGCGCAGATTTGGTGTTGGAGGGGACATTCGGGGCGAACGGAGCCTCATATAATCGCAGAGCGATCCCCTCCCTATTTTCATATGAGCTCGAAAAAACGAACTAGCCACTTATCGAGGTCTTCTCGTCAGAGACGTCTGGGGTAAGCCAGATTTCCTTCAAGTGCGAGTAATTCATGCCGACCATTGTATATCGGTTTTTCAAAGCAATATTTCTTATATCATACCGTTTTTATCGTTGCCTCTAATATTATTTTTTAAAACTCGTACAACAAGAACTACAAGCTCATGCACAGTTGTCAGGCTTCCGAGTCGCACTTTCGGTTGTTGAAGGCAGTCGGTCTCATAAAAGCTGTCGTTTACCACATTTAACTTTTGGCAACACGGACAAGCTTGCAGCACACAAATTACTTTGCTTCCTTGAAGGCACCCAAATCCCTACGACCCGTTCATCGGCCAGTCTACGTCTTCACATCGTCATCTCATGTTTTACATGGTGATAAGTAGCCCGAGCAACGGAACCCGGGGATTAAATATCTGCTTTGTTGACTAGGTCGAATTGTGCACGTGCTCAAGATTTTCCGTAATCGCTGTTTCGCAACTGCTGTCAGCCCACCCAAATGCACTTCGCCATTCGGTGTTTCCGGGGGTTTAGCGGTCCATCCCAATTACTCTTATACAACAGGATAATTTACAGCTGAGTGATGCATGGGCGTTGCGTTCTCAAAAAATCTTCAGTGGCCAGTAAGGAAGCTGTTAATATTTTGCAACTGACTTTCACCAGGACCTCTCTCATGGATTTTTGCAGTGGGGTCTCCTTATAGCTTCTGAAACTTTAACACCGAGTGGCCGGTTTATTGTCATGGCTTTTGCAGGCATCGCGTTGTAGCTCACGCGAAACCTGAAGAAATGACCAGCCATTGTGCTGGCATCGGGCATGGGATTACTGGTGGTATTCAACTGGTCGTCCGGACCCTCAATAGGCTGTCAGATTCGGCGCGAGATTGCAACTGGTTAGCGTATGCCCGAATTGGTACGAATGGAGCTTTACATAGTGAATGAAAGTCCATGAAGGGAATGAGGTTGAAAGTGTGCCAAATCATCCGACGAAAAACGAACGCTTTTTGGACGCATTTTCGTGACGGGATGGGGAAGGAATGAACGAATATATCCAGAAATCAGAAAACATTTTGGTAACTAGTTCCGTAATAACTTCTGGTCCATTCTCATCGTGAATGACAACGCCGCTTGCCCAGTCTGCTTCAAAAGGTATAGACCAACTTTCTGTCATTCCGAAGGTGCCAGTCCAATGACCGTTGCTTTAAGGCATCGACAACAACATGAACCTCGGTGGGCTTCCCACTAGCAGCAAACCGAAAATGTTTTCGCTGACACTATGGGCTATTTGAAGTCGCGAATTTTACGGGAAGTTAGTCCAATCCGTTTGCACGTTGCAGTGATATGTTGCTCAAAACATTTTGCTTAAGTGAGCAAAATTTCAAGATCACCAACCATCACCGATTCGCATCTTGTTACCAGTTCGCGAAATAAAGCACAAAATCAAACTTTAGCATCTGTTAGCGTTCCGCGGTGTTCGGTAAAAGTGATATCATATCTACGTGATATGAAATGCAAATTCCACCCAGGTAAGTGAGTGAATAGTGTTGGCATGATTCGTACTCCTCAGACTTAATAAATGAGGTGGATTTTTTTCAGTGAACTTCGGTACAACACAGTTTTTAGGAAGTTTGCCTTACATTCAGTATAACAGTGGAAGACAACTTGATGCATTGCGCATTGGTGATGCGAGCGCCATCTCTGAGGATGATCCACATTCCCAGATTTGTACAACTAGTCGGTAGATAGTGCGGCGTAATGAGATATCCACATGTGAGGTACCAAAACAACTATATCTTTCCCATTAGGATTAATCATGTTTCTTAGTTGGAATAAGTCAAGAAGCCCAACTACATTGACGGAACATCAGGCAAAGCACTGCCGGTCATCATAATAACCATAATAACTACCCTTCAACCAAACGCAGGCTGGGTCAGAGGGACCCCATCCTGGAAGGCGTAGGACACCGGAGAAACTCAAACTCTTCGTGCTCTTTTTCACACTCTTCTGCCAAGTCATGCGTTGTCCACCATACCGTTAGCGTCATTCTGAAAGAGACACCGAAAACATCACTCGTCGCTCAAGACCACTAGTCGGCATTCGTAGAACATGACCGAGCAATCGTAGTCGAAGATGCTGGATGTTTTTTACGATTAATGCACCTGCTGCACTACCAAATACAATTATCTAACCACTTCGTTGCCAATCCGTTGACGCCATCCCAATCCGGCAATGCTTCCGAGGGATCAGTGGTAAAAAACCTTAAGGCGCCCAACATCATCTGTCAGCAACGGCCATGTTTCTCAACCATACAACAATATAGCCCCCAATGTGCCCTCGTACACGCGAACCCTGAGACCCGGTGATATGATTTTGGCTCCACAATTGACGCAACTTAGCGAAGATGATAATGGCCTTCGAGTTTCTTGCACCGACTTAATGAAACCCGCTTCCTTCAGAGCTAATACAACTACCGAAGTATGTAAGATTCTCCACAACTTCAAATAATTTACTTAAATACATCATCGTCGACAGCAACGCATGGCCAAACCACAGCAACTTCTGATGCTGAACACATTCAATGAAATTCTCCGTTGCACGGCCAAAAAACTCGCTTTCTGACTGCCTTGTTGCGGATTTCCCGAAACCAACCCACACGGAACATGTTCCTGAGGAAACGATTGTCGAACACCTGAAGACGCCTCAGTTCCGCTGCTCCTACATGGTCAGCTAGCACCTCTTCGAGCGGCACGTAATATAAGAAAGCCATCAATGACACCAGTTAGTAAGCTCCTGTCCTCTGCCTGGTAACTTGTCTTCGTTTGTAGCCTTAGCAACCTCCAATAAATAGTGTTCCTGCCTAACTAAATGCTTGGCAGCAAAACAAACCATTTACACAAGCTAACTACGAAGTCACGTCCCCTTCAACAACGGTTTTGGGGGCCATCTACTCACACGCATGCCCAGCTTCATGGACAACCACAAAACTAGCTATGATTTTACTGATGCACCAATTAGCTAATGCACGTCCCTCATATTCACATATGACCACACCCTTCCGCATCGACCGCATTCGGCCATTCCCCAATTCAATGTCCATTATCTTTTTTGAAATTGGGCAGTGTCACCCCACTACAGTAGTTACAATTCATAACCACTCTTGGCTGCTTGCTATTTCGCGCCGCAGTCTAGCTTGAACTCCGATACTTTTTAGCAGACCCTCTTGAAGCCTTTTCCAATTTTGAGTCACCAACCTACATACGGCAGTCTTATTGTGTCGTTTGAATGGCAGAAATGAACCACCTTTCACCCAAGAATATCCATGGTCCATGCTGGTCTTAATTTTTCACGACACTCAAGTCATTCTTAAATACCCTGACAGCCTAACTGACTCACCCTGGATGTTCGCGCACAGAGCTCTCCACGGACCCAAGTATGACGTCGCGATGACGGCACCACAACCGCCATAGCCAGTTTGGTGGCTTGCCCGTAGTTCACCTGATCTCTGCCATTTCCCGAACAAGCGTGTCACATGATCCGTAAAACCGTCCCAACCGGCTGAACACGTGCCGAATCTCCGACGTACTGTTCATGCTGCCCGCGAACCCACTAACTCTAAATATACGGGTGAAGATAAAACATTGCCTTGTACCTGATACAGGGTGTGAAGATTATCAGAGAAAAGTTTTCTATCTGCGACGAAGTCCTCGGGTTTGTGCGGCGGAACGTTTGCTGCAAAATAGGGAAGAATTTTTTGCATACGTCGCCAATTGCTGCTCCATTTCGAGTTGGCGCGGACGAAAAACACCATCATTCTTCATGTAAACTTACAAAACACTTCCAAACCCAATGAATGATCAAACTTGTGAAGAAACAAACCGCTCCACAATGTTTTCCAACGTCCTCAATGGCGAAAATGCTGAGCTATAACAGCCATTAAAATATGAATTCCGCACCCAAAGCCAACCCTGAGTACGCTTAAACGAAGTTCTGCAGAATTACGACCCTCCGGAGGGCTTGTAAGGTACTGAATGATTACCTTCAGATGCTGAAGTTCTATGTAAATGTTTTTCGGTTCAAACTATGGTTTCAGAGTGGGAGTGAGCCTCTAGAGATCGGGTTTCAGTGGCGCTGGAGCCCCAGTAGTTCAGGTTGCCCGCGAAGTGTAGGCTCTGGATCGAGTGTGTGATTATTGCAATTTCCCCCAGGAAACGTGTGCTCACATTGTCTTATCATACTCTGTTTTCTGTTGTATTGCGTCCGATCAACTGTAGGGCCCAGAAAATCCTAGAATAAATGAAGATGGAGGTCGCCGTTTGCTTGACTCGCCCATCTGATCTTGATCCTCTGTCAACTTGACTCTTCCAAGTTCCAGCACTCAGACGTAGTCTGTCAATACCTAAGAACTCTATATGGTCCCTAGGAGTGTTAGCAGTCTTAGTTTCTCATAACAAATGGCTGCAGCGATGATACACACACCCCGCTTTGTATTTTGTTATGTTGCTTAGCCTACGGTTTGCCTGACCTTGAAAAACGCCGAAATCAGCTGCGCGGGCGTCATAGCTACTGTGATTCCGGGTTGTTCCCCGCGTTCCCCGTGAGTTAACTTCGTTCCTCAGTTGTTGAATGCCCTTCTTGTTCGCTTTGTAATGTAAACTCAGACTTTTGATTTCGTGAAATGACTCCGTACACCCAACATCAGTCAGCTGACTTTGAGTTCCGTTTCTGATTTAGGTCATCAACTCAGCTGACCGCAGTTGCCTCTCTGGTGTAAATTCCACACTGGGAAATGTGCTCTCCTAGTCCCGGGAAAAAACGAATGAACACGGATGTGATCAAACTGTACGTGTTCCAAGATAATGTTGAGTTTTTCTTTCAGGATGGAAAGTAATTATGAGGTGACTGTTCTTGGTGCTGCCAATGAATTAATGGTTAAATTCTTTGGTCCTGCTGAGAGTAAGTGTGTGTGGTATTGAGTTACCTTCTCAGCACCTTATGAGGGTGGAATCTGGAAAGTTCGCGTGGATCTTCCCGAGAGATACCCTTTCAAGTCCCCCTCCATTGGTAAGATTCATTCTATTTTTTCACCAACCCATCAGGATTTATGAACAAAATATACCATCCAAACATCGATGAAGCGTAGGTTTAGCTCTGTTTGCTAACTTTCTTAGTTCTGGAACGGTTTGCTTGGATGTGATCAACCAGCAATGGTCCGCCCTTTATGGTAGGTTGTTCTTTCTCATCAAACTGAGTACAGATCTTACCAATATCTTCGAGTCTTTCCTACCTCAGCTGCTCGCCTATCCAAATCCAACTGACCCCCTTAACAGTGACGCAGCCTCCTTGTTCATGTTCAAGCCATCTGAATACGTCATGAAAGTAAAAGGTTAGTTGGACTGCTTTCGTTTTATTGCATTCACGTCTACCAGCCATCCTAGTTTCTGTCGATTTACACTCAAACCATTTCGGATATCAACCCCTGGCCTACAGTTAGACTCAGAAGTGGTTGACGAAGGGCACTGCCAGATATGTACCTACTGAAACAGTCCGAAAGTGGATACTAGGTGATGTTCCGGATTCGTTCAAGCCGAAGATAAGACTTATCAGATTAGACTGGTTGAAGGATGTACTACCCGAACACCGTTTACCGAAAAAAGCCATGTTTTTCACTACAAACTTTCATTAAGGCAAAGTTTTCGAAGGACGCCATGTCGTGACACCGCGGAATCAAAATAGCTACTGTCCAGTGTAACGCTTCGGGGTCTTCGCGCCTTCCTGGGTGGGGTTTACGTGATTCTCCCTACGCATGGAAACCCCACACCACAGAGCTTGTCCTAAGCGGCCTCTTGGTGCACAACCAAAGTGGGGCCTTGCATGTGTGCTTCGGGAACCGAACGTACATAGACAGAACGGGAAAGCAAGGTCTGGGCAAGAGCTAACCGTCGCCCAATTCGATAGTGAGTGCACTGAAGGCTGCATTTTGAATCAGATCTCTTGAGCTTAATAATGGGTTATTTTGGGGGTTGATAGTTTACACAAGGAGCAATAGTTATAGTCTGACAGATGGCTAGATCGCAGTGCATCATTCGAAGGGAGAGAGAGTTTGTGGGTGATGGCCGGTGAACAACCGCTGCAAGGCTGAGGAAGTGTGTTTGGTTGAGATATTCACCTGGACCCCTTGACTCGAAAGTCTGACCCACAAGGTGTGGGGTTTTGTTCGGGGACTGCTTCCGGTCTCTGAACTGCGAGACAGCGGTTTTTAGGGTTCTCTTGAGGAACCCATCCAGGAGCAAATGACTCAATAGTCGGACCCACTTGGCTGTTGAGAGCGGCCTGGCCCGAGGGCGCAGGCAGTAAGACATAAGTAGGTGACTCCTAATGCGGCTGCGCACATCATCATCATCATTATCAGCTGTAAGAACCGTGTACTTGTCGTACAGTGGTTGTAGCTGTCACAGTTTCGTTCACCGATGATTTGAGGAGGTGGGGTAGGTAGCTGCGCATTGGAGGTGGATGCTGATAAATTCGTTCGTAAATACATGTCTGTCGGTGGACGTTTAAGTGGGGGGATTGGGAAGAGAGCTATGCATTAAAGGCAGTAGCTTGGATGCAGCACCAGACTCCGGTTTTAAAATCACTTCGACCGTGTTACTTAGTTCACCGGCCGCCAGCGTCAACCGTTTGACGATCGGAGCGTTCGGTTTTTAGAGTCAATTTTCTGTAACGTGTCCTTCCCCGGGGAAAATTAGAAACGCCATTTCTATAAATTCTGAAATGCTGATTGCCTAAGGGAAGCACCGGGCTCAAAGTGGCTCAGTGTTTAAAGCACGAATTTACCGGCTGGAAGGTCCGTGTTTCGAACCCAACCTCGGCATCTGGCAGTATCTAAGCCCTTGTGCTTCCTTCGGTTGGCGTGGCAGCTAGACACCCTACTATGATTATAACAGCAAAGAGTAAGACTTTTCCCTTCAGGCTGGTTGTTTGATTACCCTTGACCTTTCTGACAAGAAACAAAGATTCAATTCAGTGTGATCCTCAGGGTCACCCCAGCACTACTCGTTGCACTGGACGCCTGCACCACATCGGTTTATATTTGCATGATGCGTGCAGATCGCTGATGCCGATGTCGACCCGAGGGTATAAATTGTTGGGTAAAGACTCAGGGGCCTGTTGAAGCCACCAGCTAACTTAAGCATGGTGGCATAATATTGTGCACCAGCACTAGTTCTTTACCTTCAGATCCTGGCGTCTTCAATAAATTCCTCCAAGTTTCAGTGGTTTGCTGCACTTCCAACAAAATTATCGTAGCCGAGGTTTCGGGCATATGCCAATTCCTGTGCCATTCGGGTGCGAGTACACAACCAGGTGGTGGATTATGCTGCTATCATCTCGTAATACGACAAGAGAGTCAAGCTGATATATATTTTAGTCGGCAGTTCACCAGTGCTTCCGTAATAGTTTAGGGTGCAAACGCTGGTAACGATCGAGTCTGTCTACTCAGACATGCGCCCACGAACTACATGGGCCCATGTGTCCGTGTTTTGAGCATCATAACTCAGCCTCAAACCTGTTCAAGCCTACGCGAACGGAAGTTCGCCAGGCCGTTCTGTCACGTATCAGAATTGCCAAGACCTGAAAACAAAATCGTAGCTTTTTAGGCGTGTCTGAGGGCTGTTGCAGTGGTGGAATTCCTTCCGGTCATCCTCCAGAATGTGGTTTGTTTCGTGATATGGCTATCGGCCATTCGTTTCACACGGCCCATCCTTGGATCATTCTCAAACTTCAATTTTTGGAACTCGGTCTAACCATCGAATCTGGAAGATCTTACGCAGGCCTTGTACGTGAAATTTTCTGAGCCCTCTAGTGTGCCAACCATACTTCACTGCCATACAGTAAAGAAGGAATTACGACAGCTCGGTGCACTGAGACCTTGATACTCGAGGGCATATTCTGGTTACTTCGGGCGCATTTGTATGAGTGACCGAATGCAACGTTTGCCTTGGCGATTCGAGTGTACAGTTTCGTACCAACTATCAAGTCTGTAGACGTCGTGCTCTTGAGGTGCCACAAATCTTTACAGCATGTTACACCGTTGTTGAGGAGAATGTTGGTAGCTCCGGTAGCCTAAATATTCGTTGGTTGCTCAGCGAACAAGCCAACGGCCTTTAGCTTGAATTCAGGGTGTCCTCACTGACATGGTCCGTTAGCGAGTGGTCGCTGTTAAGTCGGAATCAGTAGAGCTGCAGATATAACTTGCCTATTTATGGTCGTTAGGATATGTGCCACCTATGCTCTGCTCCCCCGTCCAAATCCTTGTTGGTGGAGGATCCTCGAGAGGCTGGCATTGCTGTGGCAATGTGCCCACTGCTCAGCTGAGCGTGATGGTTTTCATGCCTTCCTGGATGGGCCCACGTGATCTTCGTGTACATGGTTAGAAACCCTGCAATATATGGTGTTTAATCGATCTACTGCTTGTGTACATGTGTCACTCTGTAGCCGAACTGGCTAACTAAAGTACACTTCACCACATGCTGGGCTTGTGTCGTGTGAGGTTCGGAGAACATTCTGTGTGTGTATCAAATCAGCTTCCTTTTATACCTAGCTATCTTAAAACCATGCAAATACCGAACATATGCCTCCTCAAATTAACAGCTTTCGTCGTCATTGTTTTCACTGGAGTCATGCATGACCGTCGTCACTCCATATCTCCGTATATTTGATGACTAAATAACTGATGCACTTATAACTATCGTATCCTATTGCACGGTTCAGGGCTTGTGGAGGTTACTGCGCCACACAAAGCATCGGTTACTCATCGTCATCACCATCACTGACGGTATCATCATCAAGAAATACAGGTGCTTCACTGTTCTCTAATCATGCCAATTTATTTAAGTAAAACCCTATAATGGAAAGGAAGATGAGACAGGGAGTGGGAGCTAGCACTGACTTACCACAAACACCCTAGGTGTCTACCCCCAGCACTCAATCAGACAATGCGGATAGAAACTAACAGTATAAATGCCATTGATCGGTAGGTTACTGTGTGACATGGTGTTTTTGTTTTGGTAATTTTTTGGCTGTGGACATATCTCCGCCCTTTTTATCTGACCTTTGTGTCGCAGGTGTCCTGATCGACTGGAAGCTTCTCGCCTATGTGTTTTGAAGACAGTCGTAATAAAGGGTCAACCCATCTTTCTATCCCACCGTCGGTTGTATACAGAACAATACAGTTGTTTCACATAAGTCACCCTGAGTCCACAAACAGTTCACTCTGCGGATGCTATGGCCAGTACTTTTGCGAGTTTGGAACTCGGTGTCCGGAAACCTCTGAGACACGAATATACGTACCCATTCTGATGATTTGAGAACTGAGATTGGACCCTCTCGGTACCCTTTGTTTTGATTAAAAAAAGACGCCACGGGTCTGTCCATGACGTTCATATTCACTAGAAGTAGAGAGGTTTCCGCACGTAATGTTCCGAGTACTTAGGGTATTCCATTTGTGGAACAGTCATATTTTCCGGTGCCTGAGCGAGTGCGAAACTTACACTTATTCACGATCCAACTCACTTTGTCTGCCTATGTCCCTGCTGATAGGCGAGCAAGACACGAACATCCCGATTCTATGGCCACGTACGCACCTCAGTGTTCAGATTGTACGAGTGAAAGCAAAACAACGATCTTCGATGTCTGAGGTGATAATCGCGGTATATGGGTTTACGTGTATGCTCTGCACAGATTGCCCAGGTTAGATGATCACCAATGACCATTTTGTCGCGTGAATTCGATGCGTTAGCCGATAGTGTGCGTGTATATTACATGGCCATCCGTAGCAGACGGACGTGGTATGTTCTTAGTTGTGACAGTCTAGAAATCAGGTCACACCTCACGTGCTAGCCTTTAATTCGCTTTCGTCCAATGGCTGTCCGGCTGCATCTGTTGCAGTATTTTACAGAGCGATCGATTGTTAAAGCTGTTTTCCGTATTTACTGAACCTACCTCCATGGAACAACCTGTTAGACAGCAATGTGCGCGAAGGAAATTTAAATTACAGTGACAGTGTGATAGGACAGTAGGCTAACCGCAACCTAAATTCCACTTGGTTCAGCACCTGAACGACGATGAACGTCACAGTGCGTTTACGGCCGAACTGCACTTGAGTTGTTTGAAGTGTTTTTGTCTGCGTGAATGCATCGGAAACGATGTTTACTTGAGGCGCGTCTTGTTGCTTATTTAATCGATTGACTTTCTTAACTCAGTGCAACAGTATTTAGATATCTGCCCTTAGTACTCATAAAGGGTGCTTTGCATCTAGCTCGTTTTGTTCTCCAGACATAGATTCCCATCTGATGCAACTGCGAGCTCCAGATAGCTCAGTGGTTAAGGTGTGAACTTACTGACTGGAAGACCGACCTAAAGCTGTCACCTTGTCGTGATGGTCGGGCTTCTGTGCTGCAATGATCCTACGGGCTATACTGGCTGGAACTCAGTTCCTTAAGGTTCAACCATGCTAGGAAGGCCAACGGGGAGCAGCCCGACGAAGAACAGCGAGTCCCCGTACTGCGAGTAATCGTATTACGAGGCGGTCTGTAGGTAAAGTCTTACTGTCCTCTGCGATAGGAGTGTGAAGGCAGTAAGGCGTTTCCCCCAGGCGACCAGCACGTCCATATGTATGAAAGCAGCGATGCTGCCTTCCCCCGAGGAAGGATGGATTAGAAAAGGTCGGCCCTAAAATCCGCACACCGATCGCCCAACGGTTGACCGTGACCGCCGGCGCATTATTCAATACGGTCGAAATACTTTTGAAGGCAAAGATTCCGGTGCTGCTCAAAAGGCACCTACTGTGCGCAGCCGCATCAGGAGTGAGACAGTAATGCCCTACTCCCTGCGCCCCCGGGCCAGGCCGACCCCCTACAGCCAAGTTGGTCAGACTATTGAGTCATTGGCTCCGGGAAGGGCCCAATTAAAACCCTAACAACCGCTGTCTCGCGGTCCAGGCTCTTGAGTCAGAGGCTAGGGGCAGGGTCCCCGAACACAACCCTACATCCTTCCACTGCCTTGTGAGTCAGACTTTTGAGTCAAAGGCCCAAGGTGGGCTACCTCAACTAAACCCCCTTCTTCGGCCTGGGCAACCGGGAAGTATCATTTGCCCTTGCAGCTCCTCGCTCACCGGCCTTCTCCCTCCCTCCCAACTCATTGTACAAAAAAACTGACTGGAGGGTCCGTGGTTCAAACCCTACCTCGTCCCTCTTGCTTCCTTCTGGTATGGCAGCCACACACCAAAAGGTGTTTCAGCTGAACGATTATCATTATTCTTTGAAGCAAGTACATTCATTATGGATAGTAAGGAAAACATTTTGATGTCAACTTTATCTCCACTATACATGATTTTGTTGTGATGATATCTTTCAACCGAATTCTCTCTGATTTGAAGTTGGGACAGTTGACCATAAATCGAATACATTTTTTTAACTCCGCTCACCTCTGGTGTAGACTAACCAGGATGATCGCGCCATTACGGAAAAAGAACTGTTTGACAACTGCCTCCACTACATACAGTAATATTATTTGTTCCAATACCTTATGCATCGAGCCGTTTTTTCCTTGGATTATACTGTGCGTTGGGCCGTCTGATCCACTGTGTACGTGATCGTCACGTCTCATGGACAATACAACAGCCAGTGCGTCCTCATTTGTGGGCTGGCTGACACAAGCTCAGACATCATGCTGCAGCCCATTTTTCACATGGTTGACAAATACAGTAGTCTGTGGGGTAAAATAGTGCGTGGACCTGTGCAGGTCGGCGCAGTGGGACATCGTACATGGAATTACATCCCAAACCTCACCCCGCCCTTAGTTCTCTTTAGACCCGATTACTTCGAAACCAGGGTCACTTATGACTATGTGATTCATCCGATTTCTGCTTTTGCGTTCACTCATAGTTTGCGGACCCCTATTCAGATCACCCGTTCTTCTCACTTTTCTCCGTTTCCATTCAATTCATGACATCCAAGCTTTCACGTGGCGCACATGTTCACTAAACTTGTGACCACTTTTGTTTTACTTCATGAAACTTGTGTTGCGTGCTAAGCGGGTTCGAAACACATTGACTTTCAGGTGATGTTCGAGCCGTGCCATCTTAATTCGTGTTTCGGGTCTAATATGACCCAAAGAAAAATATTCTGATCTCAATACGTATTTTGTTCCTATAAGCATGTGCTTTTCCAATACGGAATTCCGAGTCCTACTGGAAAGTTTTTCGTTCCCTTGTCCACGTTTAAATGCAACTGGTGTCCCGAACGCTCTCCGAAAAAAGCACACAACGGCTTTACTCCCGATAGAGGAAGTTGAAGTTCAACATTTGAAGCAAGTATCCAAAACATGTGGGCTAATGTGGACAGATTACTGTTCTGCTTGATCTGTGTATCAGATAGTGGGCAAGTTGGTACGTGCTTCGTATAGTGAGTTAGAATGACTCAGCTTGGTTAGTTCCTATTTACTTTCCCTTGTACAACCGAATTTCCATGGGTTTTTAAGCTTTATTCGTGGTGTAATAGGTAATGCACCATCGTTATTTACGAATTTCGTCCCTCAGAATTAGTTTCTCCTGAGAAAAGTGTATACTATTCTGTCTTTGTATGATAGCCAGATTGGCTGATTTAAGTTCTTTTCTACTAACACTTGGACAGTGTGTCCAAAAACTATAAACAACTTTCAGTAGAGCTCAAAGTTCCGTACTAGAAAAGTGCTTTTCTTTAAGGACTCAACGCGAATCAAGGCAGGTGTAGCAGGCTTTTTCACCTTGGGTCAAAACGGACCCTAAGTGCCACAACAGGTGCTATTTCTTGCAGTTCTCTAACTATCCGATTTGCAATTCAAACTCCAGGTAGTTTATTGTTTAAGGCGCGAAACTACTGTTTGGAAGGTCCATGGTTCTAACCAATCATAGCTTTTTAACTGCTCCTGTCTAGTTAGGTAGGTAGGGAGTATCTCGGCTCTGGTGCTTCCTTCGAGTTGCGCGGCAATCGTGCATCCAGAGAGTACTAATGGTCATCCGATTCGTAACATCACGCTTTGTGTGGTGGATGGTTATCAATATCAGCGTGTGTACAAGCCTGACACAGATGAACCTATTTGCGATTTTTTGGAGGCTACTCTTCACTCGTATTCAAGCCTTGAGAGCAACGTAGCATGACTTCTTCAAGCTTAGTTCAGCGATTCTTCCGTCGTTCAGCATTACACTCTACGTCGCACCGCGGCCGGAGTCAAGGGCACTCTATCGTTGGTTCTTGAAACATAAAACGCAATTTTTCAATATTCACCGTTGGGAGGAACATCTGATCAACAATCCAGCTCTGCCTCTGACGGATGGATTTGTGAAGATCTTCGCAGCCGTAGCGAGCAGATGGATATCTGGTGGAATTTGTTGCCATTCTTTGGGGGTGTCCGTATTCTCGTATTCTCGCCGTATTCTCAAATGGAGCGAACCGGTGAATAAAACGAGCTGACACGTGTTCAGGTGCATGTTTTTTCGATTTCAAAGGGGACACTATTCCTTCTAGTAGCAGTTTTTTAAAATGGTGATGATGATCCAATGGTGCAAAGCAGTTGATGCCATACGGGAATGACGGAATCGTGGTGGCTTCAGAAGTGTATTTATACACTAATCTGCATACCATTTTGGTTTTGACAGTAGACTCACCTGTAACCCAACTAAGTCTCCCGTTTATGATGTTGGACGAAGAATTGAGCTCGAAACTTCTGAGTTTTACCAGAACGGTGATCGGTTTATTCTTCATCCGATCACTGTGTACCGCATCGTGCTTCGGGCGTTCCAGTATATCAAGTTCCATAGGAAGTGGTGTATTCACTCTCGAAATTCTCTACCTATTTTGGGCTTTCACTAGACCCCGTTTTACCAATTTTTCGGTGCTGATGGATATATTTTATGACTTGCGTGTCGTTATGTCAAAACAACTATGATCATCTTGCCTCTCGACGCGCCAGTGTTCATGTTCTTTCTGCCAAATGCACAAGTTTCCTAGCTGAGCTGTTTGCTGTTTTGTGGCGTAGTGCATCAACACCAACCCGAACGGGATTGAGATCGAATATAGCACATGACTTAATGTGACGCGCATGCGCCCGGACGTATGACGTGCGCACCACACTGGTTACGTCAGCACCAACGTACCAGCCTGTCTTGTAAGCTTGCATGGATCCACATAGTCGTATCATGTCTGCGTTCTAGTTTTCTCCCATACGCGCTCTCAAATCAGCTGACTGCCTCAACGCTGTCCTGATTTTCTGACGTCTGACCATTCACGGTTCATATCGCTTGTAGTAGTTTTTGCGCGTGCATTGTTAAGGTAGGTTTATTAACCTGCGCTGGTCGTGCCTTGATATTAGCTGTACGCATGCGCGCAGCTGATTGGTGTTGGAGCTGCTCGTCCTGGGATCTATATTTGCCATCACGTGAGTTGTCGACCGCTTGTGTTGGAGTTTGTGTACTTTACCTGTTCTTTTGATAAGCCAAGGTCGATCTGTTGTACTTTTACCGATATCCGTATAAGATTGGGTCGCTTTTTTCTCGTAATGCATTCGTTTTTCTCCCATTTGATCCCTAAAAATGCGTGTTTGGTTCCTGCTGCTCGTCGCTACTTGGATATGCCCTGTTTCTCTTTTTTTGCGAACGGTGATATTCTGCTGATATCGTTTATTTTATACACAAATGTGCGAATGATGCCATCACGGAAAGACTGAATGAGGGCTACTACCATGTTGTAAATATATATCTGATGAGAGTTTGCACTAATCTTCCATATTATTCATGAAAACATTTCTATTCTAGTGAGACCTTCTGTAGTTCAATTGACATCATCCGCTGCAAAAACCACGTGCTTGCCGTACAGTGGTTCTAGCTGCCACAGTTTCGTTCACCGATGATTTGGAGTGGTAGGGTAGATAGCTGCGCATTGAAGGCGGTAGCTGATGTAATTGATACGTAAATACAAGTAAACAGTGGACTTTTCAGTGGGGAGACTGGGAAGAGAGGTGTGCATTCAGGGCAATCGCTTGGATGCACGAGCGTGACTGGGCCATGTCTGACACTGTCTCTAACCATCGATGTGTCCCGTCTCGGGGTCTCTATCCAGGGAGACGGCAATGACCAGCGCAGCTGAGTTTGCTGGTACTGGCTTGCAGTCGACAGCGCTTACATTCTGACGTGTACTCGGTTAATTACTCTGCCTTTGTTGCATGCTCCGAGAGGGAGTACCTGCTGCCGGAACTAGCTTACCTTGGTAAGCGCCGTACAGCTGGTGAACCTTACAAGTTTAATGATCAGAATTCGAAGTAGGTATTAAAACCCTTCTGATGGGAGCAATTTCTCGTTTATTTCGTTGTAGTTCTGCCTTCTACACGAATGCTTGTCGCCACCGCGCACATCTCGACGTACTCTCCATTATCACAGGCGTATACGGCGCGAGGTACCGAAAGTCCTTAGTTGGAATCCACCCCTAAATTTTCGACTACAAATGCATAGGCAAACTGACACTAGCTCAGCTCCCGTAGTTTTTTCGGGTTTTGGGCAGCCGTACGCAGAAGTACCACCGCAGCGGAACAATGTGATTTGAGTGATCCTGGTCTGGCTTGCTTACTGTATCATTCAGCTTCATCATTTTTCTTTGTCACTTTCATTTAGATTTATTTCGTATTTTATTTACTTCGCAGAATACGTACAGCGTTTCGCTACTGAGGAAGTCCTCAAAGCTGAAGAGAACGGAGGAGCTGAGCACAACTCTTCAGAAGAGGAAAGTTCTATGTCCGATTATTCAGACGATGAGACCAAGGACATGGAACTTTGACAGTACTGGATACTGACATAACAAATATCAGGTACAGTATTGTCAGACAGTTACCATTTTGCTTTCAACACCCCTCCCGCCATTCATTCTTGAAAATTCTCGCTACTGAACTACTGTCGATTCACCACGTTCCATTCACCCTCCACTCCAACGCCCCCCCCCCCCCCCCGTTTAATTAAGATGACAATATTAGAGAGATACTGCCCCATGTTAACCGCCGGCGCTTGTCGACCTCTCGACCATGTTGTACACATTTATTCCAATTTCCTACTTTATCAGATCGAAGCGGAACATTTAGTACCAAGTGTCTTCTCTTCTAGTTCACGCTAGTCAATTCTCACAGAAGGACCTTCGTTGCAGGAAATAGCTCATCCGTTGTTGGTGACAGACAATCAAGTAAGCGTGTGGTCATGTTCCCGAATCGCCACCCCAGCCGCCGACCCCCTCATTCTTCTACTCTTCGCTTGTTGTGGTTTTATCTCCTTCTAATAACCCTCTTCCCACCCTTTCTTGCGGGCCACGTTTACGCTACTGCTACTTTTTGTCTTTCAGTACTTATCATCGTTTCTGAGTGGGGTTGACTTTCTTGTCCAAAACTACCATCGTTTTACTTAGTTTCTTATGATCCACTTTTGCTATGATGTCGGATGGTCTGATCACTACCCATCCTCAGCAGACGTGACCGAACAGAGTTCGTTCGGTTTTATACTCTGGATTACCGATGTCATCTGTAAGCTGCTGTCAAAAACACGTGGACTTTTTTGTGCTTGTGCATGTATAGTTTTGTTTAAGCCTGATTTCAAAGGCCAGTGTTGACTGGTCGACGTGCAAGACCACATCGCGCTCATCTACAAACGACCTTGACGAGGAATCACATCAATCGAATGGTTGACGTTGATTATGCTTACCATCTCCAGATATTGCTGTACGTCATCATGAACGAGCAGTCAACCTTGTGATCTTTCCATGTCTTACAGGGACTCCTTTTTCACTCATCTGTTCTTGTGTATGCGGAAACCGTTCGTGATTCAGTACACCTAAATTACCAACAACACGGGAGGCGACGGGCGCTTTGATTTACCGTGTGTGATTAAGCATTCTGTTTGAAGTTGAGTGGACCTGTGATTCACAGGATGATTCTTGTTTTTGTTTTGATTATCTGTCGTCTGACACAACACCTCACACCATCAGTTCTCATAATATCTGCAGTTTATTGTCACCAGTTTGATCGATTCTGTGGTCACTAACTTGTCCGATTATGGGACATTCTCAGCTCCAGTACACTCCATCTGTATTTCTTTCTATGTTCGCCTAGTTATTCGAACAGCGATCCTCTATCTTTGCTCGCTCCGGTTTGTTTGCCTGGAGTTGTATTTAACCTGGCTAAATAATATGCCTTGTACAGATGCCACCTGACTATATTGGTCATTGCCAAATCCCTACTCTGCTTGCCATGTCGCTGCTTGTTTCTGTAGCTCTGTCGCCTTAGTTTCACCGTCTCCACGCACTCTCCCTCCCCCTATATATACCCACCATTGCGACATAAAACTGCCGCCCATATTTTTGCAGTTTTCCTTTTCACAGGTGTAGCTGGGTCAGTGTTCAGACCAATTTCTGTTTCGACCTTTATGCTGTAGTTAAACCGCCCTCATGACTCGCGGTCCTCACTTAGCGCCGTTTAAATCGTAAAGCAAGTCTGTGTGCTGTTCTGCCAAAGGTGATTATGACTAGATGAAGTTCATTTTCGGGGAGTGCGTTTTAATTTATACCGTACCTACGGTTACTGGTGTAATTATTCTGGCTGTTATGTGTGTTGGCACACGTTAAACAGCTGTCTACCGGGTCGCAGCGCTGGTGGCTATGTCTCATCCCAATTCTGGACTTGCTTTGTCCGCCTATCATGTTTCTCTCACTGGTTGGCCGATGCGCTACTACCGTCGTGTGAAGAATCACGTGAATACTAAAGCGGCTTGTGATCATTAGGCTGCTGGTGAGGCATTCGTGCCAGTTGGGTCGATATGACAGGACAGAAAATGGTCGGAAACAGGGACGGAGGGTCTCACTTCGGTGCAAAGTTTGTTCGGTAGATTTTCCTGTTGGTACCTGAAATCTTCTCACGTACGGTCGTAACAGGCGGTTTACTGACCCATGTGAACACAACTTTTGTCTAGACGTCAATCTTACGTACGCACATACCAACTGGATTATTGATGATTAGACTGTTACGTCACTCGACGTTCATCTTCACAGCTATTAATTCTTCTGCGTTTGTTGTTAACCAGTTCTGGTATTATTCCCCGTTGATGGTATGTGTGTTGGGTTGCGTTTTGGGTCGATCAACCAAAGAGACAATGTGTTGCGAAAATAGCTGGCTACGTATAATGCCAGTATTCTGTATGTTCCTGACATTCCCATCACTTCTTGCGTGGACCTGAAACACGTGTCAAAGGCCCAAATACACACAGAAGAGAGACTCATGTCCACGGTTGAAATAATTGAGAAAGTTGCCTCAATCTTCTGTTCATTGTTGCCTCACCACCACCTGCAGAGTGGGATTGCTGACACCGCAGTGAATGGTTCAGTGATAGGTTAAGTAAACTCATATGATACCACAGCTACAAGCCTGACTTCAGCCAGGGTGAGGGTTCACACCCCGAAGGTTTGTGCCACAGTGTCAGTTTGTTCGCCCAGCGGATGGTTCGTGCACCAGTCATCGGTTCCTTAACTTTTTACTGTGGTTTACGCGCTATCACTCGCCGGACTTATTCCACTTAGTGTCAAAGCCGTTCTCGTTCCGTCTCATTTTCATGGTTCAGTGTAACATATGTTCCGTGGTAAGTAGCTGATGTTTGTGAGATCGCTTATGTGTTAATAATCCACCACTGAGCTTACCTAGATCAATTCAAATGTTACTGGCAGCGTTTGTATTCGGACAAGGATTACAGTCACTGTTTTATCTCTGCTGATGGACAAGAGTCCGGCTTTGCTTACCGCTGCCAGGCTAAGAACTGAAGACTAGCCACTGCTGAACTGGATCTTGACCAGGTAAGTTTGTTTTTAATCCCCCAAGGGAAACATAAAGATTGATTTAGCTATCCAACTTTTCTATTCGATCCGGAAAAGGAATGCGATGAAAGAACTCAAATGATCCTGCTTCATGTACCCCTGGATAACAGTTTGTTCAGTAGCTCCCTCAGTACCAGACGCTCATGTGTTCGACTGTGGAAAAGAGACTTACTAACAACGTATTAAAAATTGTCTCTCTACCTAGACCATACTGAATATTAGATGTACGTACATGCATCAGTCTCCTTACACAACTGTCAACTGATTAACTCAAGCGGGTGATGGATCGATCGTGAAGCTACATGTTCGAGGCGTTGAGAAAATGCTGGGGCAAAATGAGCTAATTGCCTTGTAGTTACCTCTAACATGAATCCGTTTATCCATGATCGAAAGGTTTTCACCACGTGCGTGACATCAGACGTTTTTGCGATTGTTTCTGGTACTCAAGAATTACACATGTTAAGTGCGAGTCTTATCTGTGGGATGATATTGACCGCGGGGTCACCGAAAAATAGCACAATGAAAGCATTTTTGCACAGGTTTTAACGAAACAAAATAGAGTATCGATCCATGCAGAGAGAAAATCTTGACTCACCCTGTCAACTGGCACGTTTATGTGTGTTTCCAGACGTAAACATATACAGAGAAGATTAGCTGACACGCTCCTCACCTTGATTGTTCTCTCGTCATAGCGACCACTCACCGAAAAATGGCGATTTTCAAAGGTTACAAATTGAATGGTCTATGTTGAAAAACGAGCCTCAACAAATACCGGCTTTCCGACACAGCCCCCTCCTACAGTTAGCAAAAACCTCATTTGCTTGGATGATTTTGTTTGTTGCCTTTATCGTTTAATTTAGCCGCGCCTGTGTGAAACTTAACGCCATGCATACACGTTTTTGGCCGGATTATCTGGAACATGCGTATATCCATAGCATTAGTTGGTCATAAGGGTCTTTATTGATTATTATTTAGCTCGGTTGTCCTCGTCCCCCGAACTATGGGGCATGACAGTTTACGCCGGATGCGGTTGACCAGCCCTCTGTCTAATCAAAGGGCTAAAGAACATGAATGTGACTTTATGCCCTGTTATCTATTCATGACCAGGGTCCCTCCAGGGCCATATGGACTTACTCAATAGACCTAACGCTAACCAGATAGTTCGGTGGTGTTTGAACCACAAGGATTTCGTGTTGCTTACGCCAAATTTGTATCGGGTCGATCCAGTGAGGCCTATGTAGCCTTACGGTAAAAAAGTGAAGTCATGCACATGCGAGAAAGCTTGGTCTGGTCTCTGTTTCCTTACCAGTATGCTAAACGACCAGAGAGTTAGTTGGAAAGGGTGGGCTGGACGCCCGTGGCTGTCCTTGAACTGTGAATTCCCGATACAGCAGACTGGTACTTCAAATTCGTATACCCTATTAAGTCGAAAAAATTAAATGAGTGGCGACCGCGCTCCCTAGAGGTCATTGTTGTTCCCTGGGGATGACTGCTCTATGAAAGGAGTACTGCATCATGAAGTTACTTATAGTGCAAAATGAACCCTGTTTTACCGATTTTCAAGGTCACCATCCCTTCACAGTTTTGTTCCTCCCGTATAGGGATCTCACCATTGTTTCGACGAGTAAAACGTAAAACATCCCAAAAGGGTGTCAAATTTCGCACTTACCACTCCAGAACGGAGATCGTTTCCCTTTCAAAATCATGGAATGCAAATGCTACTTTGTCCCGCAGTTGGGGACTGTCCAACCACGGTGTGACAGAACGTCCGACCAAAAAATTGAGTATTTTGGTTAACTCTGGTGTTGACTAATTGGTTTCGCATCGAAAATACCGCTGAGGTTTGCTCACGTGAACTGTGTATTGTAACAAGTCATGAGCCGTACTGATAGGGGTGGCCTGGCAGTGTTTGATTTGACTGTTGCAATTAAGCTAACACGCAGCGCATACGTGTTAACCCGACTGGCACACACACTTGTGTGGCTATTAATTCGACTGTATTGCAAACTTCGTTTTACCAGTATACTATTACTATAATCCAAATCATTTGACTCGGCAAAAAAGAGATTTTTCACGAGACATTACTACACTAATGAGATTCTCTAGGACAACTTAAAAAGTAGCAAAGTTCTTCAAGATAAAATGAATGAGCAGTTTACAGTTCTATCCAAAAATGACAAAGAATGGTCGGCGAAAATAGATCTATTTGGTCACTGAATGCATGGCAGTGGAGCGTGTGCGTCAAGCTTCCAGTCGGTTAGGTAGCGAATTGCTGCGGATTATCGGCTAAAAATGGATTCTCTTCTCGTAGCTGATGAGCGAATGGAAAGCTTGGCCCTTATGGAGTACATGCTTGGTTGCGACTACATGGGGGTACTGAGCCGTTAATACTGGGCTCCACTACGAACAGGAGCCTTCCAAGCCCAGCCGGACTTCTTGAGGTAATGCGGCGAGATTTAGGTGCCGTAAGAAATCAGTGACTTGAGTGACTCTTCCACTATGGAATTCCTCCCAACCAGAAAGGACTGATTAAGTCGGGTCCCACGGATGATCCGCATTCGGGCCACTGTGACACTTCCAATGTTGGCATAGGCGTTGTAATGGAGTTTAAGTTGTTTTGACGAAGACCTTAACAGTTCCCAAAAGGATCGGTCACACGAAATCTTTCGTCATATGGGAGCCATCAGGTGGTCGTAGACAGAATCGGCCACCTGATATTTTGGTCAGCATTTTCGGGCTACCCACCTCGTGCATACGTGTGATGATTAGTTGCCTTCACCACAGCGGTGAATCTGTCATCCTCAGCATCGTTTTTTCGTCTTCCATAAAAGCGTGTCTCCCAGAAACTGCTACATTCCCTCCGGTGGGACAAGTAATCCTAAATGAACCAGATGATCCACAGGCATTTTTCGTTTTGTGCAGAATTTTCTGCTTCACCACCCACTGGCTTCGAGATGTAGTTATTAACTATTCAGTACAGATATGCTTCACTGAACACCAGAGCGGACGTCGTCAGTCGATCAGGATTTGCATAAAAGTATTTCCTCATGGCTGCGTTCGTCCACCGGTCATTTAGGCACTTTTCCTGGTCTTGTTTTAATACTAGCGACCGAATGCTGTCTAAAGAAACGCCACCGGCCAATTTCGACACTTGCTCGCGAAAAAGCTCCACCATGACCAACTTCACCTAAACCTAACCACAGTTTTTCTTGGATGACGCGATAGGATTGTATGTGGCTGGCACCCGAAAACTCGAACACGTAGCCCCTGATCATTCCAGCATGGATCTTAGTTTATGATGCTACCGTCAAATGCCCTAGGCATAATTCCCAGATTGTAGCGCTCTTACAATTGCGTTGGTAAGTCGCAATTGGTCACAAAACGCATTTCACCGCACTGTTCGGATAAATAATCATAACCCGAATTACTCGGCGATCTATGGAACCGCACTCAATGAGGTTGCTGGACTGCGTCGCCTCATCTTGATACTGAAGGTCTGGATCGCTGATAGTGTATGCCCTTCAGTTGACGCATGTGTAGTAGTGTCTATGGTGTGACTTATTTTGATCAGCATTCTGGCATCAAAAATTGCTGTGGATGGTCACATGATAAATATGCTTCCCGATGAGATCAGATGATTACGTTCGTCTTCATGAGCCAACATTTGAACATATTATCAAGACGAGGGCCGGCAGTCAGTTTGAAAGTGTTTATGTGGGGTTCTAACCTGGATGATTGAGACTGTAGTTTTCAACCTTATCCGTACTGCTACCCAGATCCATACAGTGCGGCACACTTATATTGATCTTCCGTAGAATACTGTTTCGGGCCCACTGAACCTCTGAATGTTATCGTGTTGCCGAATAAAGATAACCTCAAACGTGTAGTGACGAACTCCTTATGCCTCCTGACAGTAGCGCGGTTTGCATTATTCATGACAAGAAAGACAAAACACCACAACAATTACCCCAATCATATAATGTGATCCCTTAACGAGTTGCGGATGAGTCTTCGGTTTGTGCATGAGAACGTTTAAGATATTAAGACCAGCCCGGTGAAAAACAGTTTCAAAAAACAATATGTCAATCTAGTGTCAATAAAGGCTACTGGTTTTTGTACATAAAATATGTTGACGTTGAAAGCATTCCCAAATACCTATCGGCTTTTGATGGCTATTGCATTCTGTGTACTGTGCAAAGGCGTACGTTTCTGAGCTGTCGGAGATAACTTAGAGTATCATGCTAATTAAACAAAGCAAACAAAAATTCCAATGAATTTGTGTGGGTGGTGTGAAGTTTTCGTATCTCAGCTTCCGGTCCTAACAAAAAGGTCTCATGTGAGTTTTGTACAATTGACGAGAGTACATGCCGTCTTGTTAGTGTTTTTGCAAAACGACAAAGACATAACTAATGATAGGCAACTCCGAAGAAGTCAGTCGACCTAATGTTCACCACGATTTGTTGCGTCACTGTATGCCTTTTTTTTAAAAAAAGTATTGGAAACCAGTTTAAATAGTATGCGCGAAGTTGTTACGTCAGATGTGTGAAGTCTGTTTGGTTAGTGGGTGGGAATGCATTACGCGAATTTTGTAGAGCATATTTCACCGTAAAATTCTGTAAACCCGTAGATCTTTGCTTATGATCAGTTGAATTAATGTTGGAAATTTGCACACATCAACCTAACTGGGAGAATCCGACGGAGAGTTGCGTTGTCGGGACCTAGTCACGTGAGCGTGCCACCACAAAAACAGCAAAGAGAAGGCTATGTTTTCAGGCAAACTGGCCTATTCCGGGGGAGTTAGCACAACCCAGAGTAATTATCCACAGAGCAACCAGACAATTGAAAAGCAATGGTTGGGTGCATCATGACATGTACCGCGATTGAACGTGCACCTCAATCCGACATTTCAATTAGCAGTAGGGTCCGGAGACAAAAACGACATCTAAGCAGAATGCGATTCCCAACGAACGGAAATTGTGTACCACGAACGTGACAGCAGTATTTACTGCGTAGGTGGGCGTTCCACTCATGTTTTTATAGATACATCGATTGCTTCTTCCAGTGGTAGTAATAAACAGGTGATCTAGCAGTCCATCTTCTCGTTACACTATGAACGGTTTATTCTGCACTGATGCGCAAGGGATTATTCGAACTTGACCAGGATACCGTCACACCGGATCCTGAGTGAACAAAGCAGTGTATTTCACCAGATTCACTAACCAAAGAGATCGACTCGTCTGTGTTGCGATAGGATGTTTGTCTTGAGACCGCTCGGTTAGCAAGTCTCTCTCCATGTAACCTGCTCAACAATCACCGGAGAGTTCGCTGTAATTGCATCCCACGGCACATTCGGTATTGCGAATTCAGGTTTATATATTTAATTATTGCTACTTAGACTTGTCCATTTTACAGTCTGGGCTTGAAACACATCGAATCTCTTTGAGTTATAATTACAAATCGCTCTTGTGACAGTGAATGCTATTTCTGGTGGACCGGTGAAAAACTTTATGTTGTTTAAATTACGATAGTCATCTCCGGAGAGGGCATGCATCGAAGAACCATTGCTTAGTAAACCAAACATTACTAAACGCGAATGATGGGACCATGAACTATGGGGCTACAAAACTACTTCACAACTCTTATTAAGGTCTCCCTGGATCATTCCACTCCTGAGTAAAATATGTCGAATCTAACGATATGATGATGGGCAGAACGTGTTCCCGTACATTTCAACCCAATCTTATTCGCGTGGGCATCATGGTAACGCAAAATGCGAGTGTTTAGTTACTCCCAAAGGCTGCGCCTTTAGGATATCGATGGCTGGGCTTGGAGACATGATGAAAAGTTTGGCCTGCGAGTGCTGAATGGCTTTTCAGTACAACGAACGTGTTGCAGTTTTACATCTCCTACAATGGTTTAGGCGAAGCAGACTTATGATTCCGACTTTCCTGTCCCTTCATCCGGATGTGCAAACGTATTCTTTCCAGATCCACCAAGTTTAGTAAAACATCTGAGGCGAAGACCAAAGTATGTCAGGCAAACGCAAATCCGGTGGTTTATTTGGATAGAGTAGATCAATGTATGTACAGAAAAACGACCACAACCGTGGATCACGTTCACCAAGGTCTGAACTAAACAAAGTGTTTACACATGACCCCGCAAGTAATCCGTTCTACAAAAGAACACATGATTTTATTGACCGTAGAAGAGAGAACCCGCGTTGGTCACAGGAAATCGAGGTCTGATTGTTCATACCAAGACTCTGTTTAGCGAAATACACTCATTTGCAAACCAATCTGGTTTTGCGGGAAGGCTCATCTAGAACCCAGGTGAACCTCTCGTTTATGATGTTTTTAAGCAACTGAATGTGCTGCACCAGACCGCCTCATGTTTCAGTTGGTACGATATTCGAGATATCGCGATACATATATAGACCTTATACGCTTGAATCCGTCATCATAAATGAGAGATTCATCTGGGTTCCAGGTGAGTCTCCCGCTTATTTCTTGCAATTTGGGTTCAAGTAGAACATAAGGTTGAAGGAAATCTGGGGACTGCGCCTACCTGATGATCCCCAAGAAGGGCGAAGCCGGTGGTGGGCTGTCAAAGAATCTTCAGCAACCTTACGAATAGTGTATTACTCTGTTTACTGGTTCACTGAGTCTGAATGTCAACTGACGTTAAACGAAGTATCAACATTGTGAAGGTTAGATATCCTCAGTATGTGTCCCACAAGAGCCAAATGACATTGAATTATGCTCAAATTGGGTCTCACACTTTACTCCCTCATCTTACATAGTTGTACAAATAGGTTTTATCCGGTAGACGGTCCCGTGGAGTTCGAAGAATCTGCCCTTGTGTTACAACCCAAAGGTGCTTTATTATTGCGGTGATTAGACTATCCGTCTCAAGTCAAGTCATTGTAGCTTCATACAGAGGAGTGTGAATTTTCAGCTTGAAAAATTACAGTAATGTGAATTAAGGCCGTATAAAGCCTACAAACAAATAGACATACCTAAATAGAGAAGTACTGAGGGTACTGTTCAAGTAGGAAGACTTAGCAGCAGGCAGCAGCAACGAGATACTACTGAGGAGAAATTGGGCCACATAAAGTAGGAACAAATTGTGGTAGGTTTCAGTATGAACAAACACCAAGTTGAATTTGGCCCGTGTTTCCTAGTTTTGTCAGAAATAAGTGGAATGAAGAGGATATTGAGTACCCGAAAGTTTGAGCAAGCGTTATCCAAAACACCAACACGGTTCGACTGCAATTTGAAACGTCTTCCAATGGCCTTTCTTTAGGCGCGTGTGATTATCAAGGAGTCCGAGAAATAGATACTGCACAGGAGGATACATACGGTGGTTGAATGCCGTCGACAGTGAGCGGGGAGTTACAGAGCCTTCCCTCCTAATCTCCGTCTGAAATCATTGGAAAAGAAAAGTTATTGCACCTAGGAACACTGGACAGTAGGCACTGGTCCCGGCAACACTTCACAGGTTTGTTCAAACTAGTAGGTATGCTCAAGTACTCACCTAGAACCACCGGTAGAGCCAGTCACAAACTTGTCGGCAGGCTTGTATTCAATGAGGTGCTCATAAGTGGGCGCGCTACTGAGAGGGAAAAGAAGAGGTATAGTGTAGGCCACTGAAACCCACTAGATTCGGTGGGGAATGGAGTGGTTTTCAGCCGCCTAGGCCTCTAAATTGTGTCCGGACGCTGAAACTGTCTTGGATCACAATCAAGACGCGGCTTTATAGTTATTCAAGTTAGTCAAGATTTATCAAAAATGGTATACCTAGTGGACGCTCTGGAAGAACACCATGCCCATGATTGGGACTACACTGCTGACCAGGCTTTGAGACGTAACTGTCTGGTAATTGGGACCGAGTAAAGTCAGATTTGCAAACTACTCTCTACTCCCAGTGAAATCCATAAAAATGGAATTCCATGCACAAAAAGTCTTCAAGCTGTTAAAGATGCCTTTCTGATTGGCCACAAACTAATGGATCAGTCGACGTCGATTTGTATTCTAGCCACCTCAATGGGTTTTAAAGGAGAAGATTACAAATTAAGAATTACAAAGGTAGCGATCACGGCACATCCACCTTCTTGACTCCCAAGTTGGCAGATCTTGATGGACAAAACCTGGAAGGCCATGGTGAGGCATTCGAATCCTCGTTTAAGCCTGGCAACATACGCCAATAAGAATGAATTCAGCGCAGAGAGGTCAGTCTGTTAAGCTAATTGTTTCAGCGTCCCATAAATGAAAATGGATCATATATAAGGGATTTGAGGAGTGATAACATGGACAAATGCGCAGTTGTTGAACCTGAGGGTGGTGTGAAAATAGTGCAGTCATCAATCCTAATGGACAGATCGACGTCAGTGCAGGAAGGTAGCGGAGAACATGTGAGAAGATGTACGGGGAGGATATGATTTTGATTGTTCATTCTGGTATGTGATGTAGGCAGGAAACAGTCTGAAGAGACCAAACCACGGTCGGTATGGCATGAAATCTATTTTTGTGGCCCGGCTCACTCACTCTCAACAGTGCTCGTGTGATTGACGGGTTTTGGAAGCATCATTAAAAGTGACCTTGGGTTGTCACCCTGCATTAAATCATTCTTCACCTGAAGCGTATGAAACTCCTGATATCCAAACTTTTTTATAATGCCTCTTTCGGCTGAGTGTGCAGAACTTTAAGACTGGTTTTTGCTTCCGAATCTACACTCTGCGCTTAGCAGGAAGCACGTGGGGTCTACTTTGTTAATCGCTCCGGAGATTCCAGCCTCTGATACGCAATTCAATCACGCGACTTTTGTACCGAAGGACACTCAGTTGACTCTCTAAATTCGTTGGGAACACACCTATAATTTCACCTATAAAGATCAACTACGGGAAAGCTCCATGCTACAACTTGACGTTATTGCACGTCCGGTTTGAAGTAAACTGACCTCATCGCAGTCGGCGCCTGTTCCTCATGACACTGAAGAAATATGAAACAAAATTGCGTACCTGAGCATAGTTCACCTCACCTGTCGTGTCAAGTGTGCTCAGTCTATGGTGTGTAGGTAGCGCTGGTCTACGTTTGTGCGCAGTGATCATGTGACCCAACCAACAGCTGAATGTCAAGAGCATGTGAATGACTACCTCGTTTACGCGTGCGCCACGCTGACCTGTATATCAGTAACTAATGCTGACCTGACGATCGACAACAGGAAACCTGACTTGTTTAAGCTTGCTACTGATGGACCCTAGGGTTGAGGGCAAAAACGTCGCGATATGCAATGCTGTACGCAGCAGTGAGTCACGTGCTGAAGCTTGCAAGACGAAGATTTGGGTGCTAACGCCCCGCCAGTAAGTATAGTGTCCACGGGACGTCTGCGCATCGATTTTACGAGAGTGGTAATTTGCACGCTAGCCTCACGAAGAGGTGTCATCATGTCTCCCTCCGTCCTCTTAGTCAAATGACTCCTATCTGGACACCCATAAGACGTTTTTCAGATTAATTCACACAGCCTCACTGTTGGTGAGCTTCAGGAGACCTGAATGGATGATTAATTTTTCCTGCTAATAATGTGCTCTTCACTGCAGTATCACGACTGAACAAATATTACCCGACTGTCAGAAGTCACTTGGTGTCGGAAACTTGTTAGATGTGTATCCGAGTTTTGGATGTCTGAAATGGGTGAGATTCTTTGCGATGCGCATGGAGCTTGTTGGAGCTTCAGAGGTTGGCAAATGAAGGTAACACAAGTTGCAGATGGAAAACCGCTTTTGAAAGGTAAGCAATTCCGTGTTGGTTCGGGTTCAGTAAACTCCTAATCTAATAATGTGAAGAGATTCTGGGGACAAATCCACCAGACTAACCGTCACACACAGTCTGTTGCAGGAGGGGCTACAAGATTTGATAGTCAGCAAAGATCACCTGAACTAAACACAATGCTTGAAGTTAACAACTTCTTTCAGTGCGTCGGATACCGAGGTGGTCGAATGCTGAAACTCAGTGTGGAGTGAATGCTGACAAAAGCCAAATTGACCTCTCCCTCCGCCCCGAGGTATTGGCAAGATTGCTGATTGCGGCGTCAAACGACACTCACAGATAACTGGCACCTGAGGAACGCTTTATATCTGAACAGATGGCATAAGTACGAAGGCGATATTTGACCTGAACATCAAACTGAAGCTTGAATGCTTATGGGAAAAAGAGGGCATTTTGTTTTATTCTGTCACGGGTTTCTGGTGCATCAGTAGACCTGCAATGTACAAACAAACTCTTTGCATATTGTGCAAGTTGGCTAATCAGCCTAACCAACCGTTCTCAGGAACAGAAGAATCCTGATTCCTCGGTGATTTGAGACGACCTAAATGAATGATGAAAAATAGTTGACACCCCATTGCCGATTCCACCGATTCGGACCTCATCAGGTAACCGTGGTCACCGAAATTCTACCAGTCTTATTTCACAAATAAATAACTGTGAGAAGTTAAACACTTACCTACAAAATCAGACGGTTTTAACATGAAACTCGGGTGAAACTACAGTTCATTATATTCTTCAGCCGAACATGCTGTGCATTAAGTCACTTTGTAGTTCACTTGAACCGAAGTATTTTTTTTAATACGGCGCTTCTGACAAGATCGATTAAAACTCTCCGATAACCCATTAAAGTAAATGAGCCATTCATCTGACTATCACGCCAACGCCATGCAATTTTCCAAGTGAGTGCACAACACAGCGTACGTCCAACTCAGCAGCGAAAGCGAACAATGGATATTCTGCAACTATGCCTAACTAGCTGATGATGATGTTACAGTGATCTGGGAAATCCAAACCATCTGTTGTTCCTATACGCGGGTAGCTGCAAACCTAAGAAAACTGCCTGTTCCCTCCAGGACACCTGGATGAAGTATCCGTCCGTTGTTTCTTTTCTTCTTGCTTTCGGGGATTTGAAGAGTATATCCACAATGCTCAGAAGGTTGGGAAAGGTCACAGAAAAAAACTTTCCTTAAACTGTACCCAATAATCTATCTTTGCAGACAAACTCAGTGCAACGTGATTCGCTCATGCCTTCACAGGGACTCTGATTACGGTGATCCATAACTAAGTGTTCCACATCTAAGTGTTGGCTCCAGCATACGGCTTTGTCTGTTATCGAGTCTCAGCTGGTCACAATGCAACTCACGCCTGCGAACTATTGATTATCAAGTGAAAATAAGATCCGAAAAGCCTAGTGAAAGATGAGAAGATCGACCATCCGATAATTCTTTCTTCTAATCCACGCAACCGGCATTCAAATACGTCATCCTGTAGAATTATCTGAGTCAAAATTTGCCCAAATCCAACAGAATAGGGTGTCAAGCGTACACAAAACTACGGGAAAACTATCAGCTGGCTGTTGTTTTCTAGTTAGATTTCCAAACTTTAGAAGAACATGGAGGGTGAATGGTGAACCCCACACGGTTTCTGAAACACTAAAGTATGTTTCCGTCACTAAGCTGTTAGTAATGATATACTCTTATTCGTTGCGTTCAAAAGTAGCTCCGAATTCCTTCATCGATGATGACCTAGCCTATTTGCCTGAATCTGGAACAAATTGCAGCTATAGTGCACAATGATAGAGCTTCTGTTTCGGGGGATCAATGAGACCCCTAGTTTTGTGTGATAGCTACGTAAATATTCAAACGGTCAGTGCACTATGCCATTCTCAGTGAAATTTAGGAGCACATTAATCCATCCTACGTTGAACGGCGCGCTCACAGTTATTCAAAGCGTGCGTATCATTTTTCACCTAACCAACATAACGTCATCAAAACTGCTGCAATTGTCTGTTCAGCATCAATCCAGTCTTCCAAGTGTTTCATGACAGGGGGCTGGTGCTGAGATGATTTCCTGAAGCAGCACGCTTTACTATCTTATAATAATTGTTGTGGGATAGTAGTTCACAACTTTCAAGAACAAAGATGTAACCCCTTTTGCAGGTTCATGTCGTTTAATTTTCTAAATACGATGGACAAGCTATCATCTCGTCTCAGTTTATGATTCGTGAACGAGGTCAGGTACACTTCCACGTCGCTGATCACTACGTAAGAGCAGTCAGTAGATATTGGTTAACCGAACTTGTGGACGGTCCGCAACTACTAGCTGTGCTCTGTAACACACACTGCCGAAATGCAACTAGCTAAAGTGCTACGGCTTCATTATTTTCTGAGAATATAGTAAACCTTCAATTTGTTATCTCCATACCCGTTTAACAGTGTCCCGTTTTCACTCGGTTGAACTGTGAGCACTTTTACTTCTCAGTGACGGGAATTTATCACTTCTCATGACGTGACCATCTATAGACCTGGACCACAACAGGTAAAATACCAACCACACGACTGCGCTCCCCGAGAGCAGTTTAGTCCAGTAATGACGCTGACGAGGACAACTTCTGAGCACGCAATCAAGCTACAGTGCTTGTTTCGCTACAATACGAACGAGTTGTGGTACCACTCGGTTTTTACGGTTTTCAAACTCATTAGCCAGTGTCAGGAATATACACCGGAAGTAACCAATAAGGCTGAATTTTGTGCTCGAGCATCCACACTCAGCCTGAGATACCATCTGTTATGCTCAGCGCTGTTGGCATTCCCCGTATGCTGAAGAAAAGTCATCCCTTCTGGGGAGCAAAGAGGCCGAATGCACCGGGATTTTATGTTATTCTACCTATCAGTCTAATGGTAAAGTTCGAAGAAGGGGGCCATATCGGTCCCTTCGGAAGCAGTTTCTATTAAGAAAGAGAAACTGATAGGACATTGAAATTACCAAAGTAGTTGGCAAAATCGTAGTATGATATTAGAATGGAGAAGTCGATTCAGTAGTATAGGAAATACGCAGTAAAGTAGCAACAGTGGACAAATGTTTCACCTAACTGTCCAGTTACTTCCCGTTAGAAATGCATATTCTTATTCAAACTGGCCTACGATGGGGCTGCTTCCGTATGTTACTATTTACTGCAGAGCGATACAAACTTGTGTTCTTCTTCCTATATAACGACGCCGTCTCCGGAGCACTTGTGGTTTCTTTCTGGTTGTATCTTTAGTTCTGACTTCATATATAACAACTGGTGCTGACCTGCTTCACGTGCACCATTACTGATTGTCCACTAGGTTCTACAGGAGAGCGACGAGTACTTTCAGTAATCCCATTTTGGACTACGATATTTTCCTTTTTCTGTCGAGTTCAGCTGGGGGTTTGTGGACCACTTCACAAAACGATGCGAGGCGATCCCCTTGTAGTGTGTAGATATTGTTGTGGCAGCCAAAAAAACTTGTTAACCAATGGATAAATCAATCGGTACCAAGGTAAACTTACACGGGGACCGACAAACCACCTTTGAGAATATCGTCTAGCAAGAACTTTGCCGCGTTCGATGAATACAGAAGGAATAGATGACCCCCTAGTGACCGTTTGAACCTCAGCAACGCGTTGAGCTATAGTGGGGAATACACTCTGCTACATCCACAGAGGAGCTGTTGGTGCTGACCACATTGGTCAAAAACTGGTTCTTCGGTTTTGAGCATGGATCAAATGTGGCAGACTTATCGCTAAAACTCGAATTATTCTGCTAGTCGCTCGTTAACCACCGATGCCTTCTGAGCTAAAGTCTTTGTTTGAGGCCCTAACCGTCCTCCCTACTGGAACTCCTGCCCCTGTTTCTAGCTCAACTAACACAAAATGATGAAATAAGCTAATAAAAATACCTAGATGCCACATCGGCTTTCGCATTCTTTTTTTCGAAAATATACCGAAAATTTGTGGCCAAATAAGTCATGTAGTGAAGACTAGTAACCCGTAGGCAAATGTGTACGATATTCTCATTCAGTTAAAACTTTTACACGCTGTTGTTCGAGGCCTGGATAGGAAGAACTCAACTGGATAGGTAGCAATGCCCTAATTTTTAGTTTTTCCACTCTACAACATACTTGTTTTCACTTACCAACTGAAACAGTCGGAGTTGGTGGCCTGAGTGAAGTAGTATAAGGTGACCAGTACTTAGGTAATTACAGCTATGTTTGGAAACAGAATAAATTACCAGCTGTCAGACAAAAGTCATCACTGAATGACCGGGGATTCAGAGCTCTTCGTATCTTTTCCCGTATGCACATTGATCTACTACAACACGTGTCAATCCTTTGACATTCGACCTTTTGGAATACAAACTACTCTTTCTATGGTAACGCGTGACTTGATTCATGTGCATGAATTTGGTTACGACAGGTTCAGATGCTATGGGTACGAGCGACCTTCTGTCCAAACAACCCTCCCTGAGCTTGATCGAAAACCCGCAAAACATGCCTGCCAACCCAATAAACTTCTCGTTTACAGTTTTCGCCCAAATTTGGTAACCAGGAGTGTTTGTTGTAACGTATCAATAAAACTCGTTGTCTCTATAATTACTTATATTCGCAACAAGACTCTCTTCAAATGAACAAACATAGCGGTACAGAGATAAGGCATTCCTGCTTAACATTGACGTTTATATTAATGACGGTGGCGAGGTAACCGATCTCCTAGGCTCCATAATCAAAGGACGTATCATTCGTTTCACATTTTTTGGGAGAGAAACTGGTTCTTTTGATGAATTCGTGTGTTCATTTACTAAGAGATATCTTCCTCTAAGAAACGCAACTAAGAAAAGCGCCTGTCCACTCGGTTCGCTACAGGACAGTCCGGAAAAGCGTTTCGAGGCCCTTGCAGTAAAATGAGTTGGAATGTCTGTGACAGTTCAAAAAGAGCTATACTCTATTAACTGTAGTCACTACTTTCTGAAAGTGAAGGCATTTGTGCGGTAAGTGGGAAGGAATTCGTACTTAACTGATACTGAAACTAATACTCAGAGGTTTGACGTTTCCATCCTAAAACCTAATCTATCCCCTATACAGCACACCAGCTGTTGTATAAGAGCAATGATACTAGTAGTCAACATTCTTTAGTTTCAGCGTAGCGCTTCCCCGTTGTGGAAGCCGCCCATTGGCGCTCTTTAAAGATGGCAATGGATGACTTGGTGGTATTCCATTCACCACATGGTTGCCTTTTATTCTGATCCTTGGCATACACTAGTGGTGCGACATGCGATATAGTACGGCCCTAATGATAACGACCATACCATACCATGGTAACGTGAGTTACAAAGCATTTCGAAACTTTTATTGGATTACAAACCGTCGAAACTCTCGTTCAAGAGACATACAACAAAGACTACCTCCACTAATTGAGGGAGGAGCTTTATGACGCACCGGCCGTCATCGATTTATTAGTCTGGATAAAACAGTCATCCGTGAATGGATGAATGAATAAATCAATGAATCAATGAATGATGAACCATGTGCATGTGTGCAAAACATCTGAAACGGTACGACTGCGCCAAAAACAATCCAACTGTCCAAAATCTCTCTCTATTGTAGTCGCCAACTTAAAACTATTGTATTTCTCAAACGTAGATAGACGGACATCATGTGCGCAAATCTGTCCACACCGGGAGCATAGTGTGAGCCCGGAATAAGGTAATCAGACGCTGTAGAACAGGAAAAGGGCACTCCCGAGTTGGCCATCACGTTGTCCTTTCTTGCCAAGTTATCCACCTCAAATGACATTGTAAGGTGTACCCAATTAATCGACTTGCTCAGATGGATTTAACCCAAAATTGTCGACGTCGACTTTTTGTTGAGTTTTGAATTATCATAGGTTTTTGAATTCAAGTGACAACCTTCCTCAGCTAGGTAAAAGGGCTTCGTGAGACTGTGATTTTCGCCAGAATCAGTTGATTATCGAAAGTGAGAAAGCAGTAAGATCGTGGAATAATGTGTGACGACTTGACGCCCGCAATAATGTGGTCCGAAACCCACAAAAATATTTTCTCTATACATGTAGATCGGGTTGTAAAATGAATCGGATACAGGCAAAATGATGTTGCGATGGAAGGCAGCTAACCCAGGATAGGTCATATTTGTCCCATGAGTGCCAGGCTAGCCGGTTGCCACCGTCTGGGTTCGGGACTATTATCTCACCCCACCCACTCAGCCTTGCTGACCCGCATATTGTGGCACTGTGAACTATAATCAAGTCTAATACATTATTTGAGTGAGTTGTTGGGTGACGGTGCTACTTAGAGCTTCAGGCCCAGGGTTTGAAATGTTAGCACCGGAACCTGAATGTTGCTACAGTTGTGTATTAATTGCAACAAGGTCTGAAGCGCAGTCGAAATGCTACAAATTCCATCTCTGATCTATCAAGTAAGAAGGTTTTCACATGGACCACGCTAACGTCGATAGGGTACACTACTAACTCAATGCACAAATCGGACCAAGTTAATCTGCTTACGCTTGAGTGATTACTGAAACCGAAAGGAGCAAAAAACACAAGTATAAAATTCCACATAAATCCAAAGAACAAATTGATAATGTTGGAAATCCTGTGAACATTCAGCTTTCGTACCATATTCGTACTGAACCTGCAAAACGATATGCGACACATTCCAAACTTCCTTTTACCACCACTCAAGAAAGGCGATCAGAAGGATCGGCGTCCGATCAGCGGCTACAAAAATCCATGTACTAGCTGATTTTGTGGACCACACTGCTATCACGGTGACCGGAAGTAATGTGCCAGTGTATTTCTCACCTGCGGTAAAGACAAAACAATATAATAGCTCTACCAGCATCTGTCATATGGTCGGAGTTGTCTGGAATTTCAATTGGCCCCTTGTCCGTAACCGTACACAAAAACCATGCTCTGGTAGCAGTATTACAATGTATCCACTTGACTCTCGTTGGAACGGTTCTTCTCACATCTTGGCGCAGTCACTCGTTAGTCTGTACCAAAGAGCGGAAGCAATGAACTCGGAGTCCACTCTTACTAAGGCTCAGCAGAAGTGCATGTCCTTCGTCGTACTGCGATTGGAACAAAGGACTTTTGGCATACGAGGAGAGCGAGTTTTCACTACACCATTAGGACGTTCGTGATGCGCCCGAATTATCACATCTGCATCCGAACAGGCGAACGTGTCCACTCTTGAGCGGTGGTTCGTTTGACCGATTCTACAGAAATCCCAACCACCTGCACCTGATGAAGAATCGAGACTGAAATGTTCCAAATCAGCAAGGCTACATCTGGAGATTAATCCGTTCAGGTGACATTATCACCGTGCTGTGAGTGGGTGTGCTCACGTTTGTACGGAGTCCACTCACCTAGGTTAACTTCAACTTATCGGGGTTTACTACACAGAATCAAATTATTTATTCAAGATTCGCTAGTCCGGTATGTCCTTGGTGTTGATCGGTTGAGTGGATAAAGGGGGGTAGGTGTTTTGCGTGCGTCTGTGAAGATAAAGTCTATTCACTCAAACTGACTTTTGGCTCATTATCGAGGGTCGAAGCTCAGCATCCTATCCTGCCTATTGGTTAACCTGTGCCTAGGTCGGCTGCTGAACTTGAGAGCAGTTTCATTCGGAAGACTACTCAGGTGCTTTTTTCTGGTCCCGTGATCTGAGGATCTCATCTGACCCAGTGTTCCCATTGGGTTAACGGTTCTTCACTCACATTAGTGGGTAGATAGGATTGATTTCTACGTTATTTTGCTGCATTTGTTACGAAGCATCACGCCATCAGCAACTTTCTTGCTTGTACTGAAATCAAGGGGACTGAATCATGTACTCTCATTGTTATGCCGGTTTTATTTACCCACGTAGGAATTTTCCTTCAGGCTGTTCATACGATTACCCACTTGGGCCCGTGCCGCTGAATCGGTACACGTTAGTTCGCGTGTCTTCAATCTAGGAAGCAATTTGTCAAAGTAACACTTAGTTTTGCGGCTTCCAACGTTCCTTCGGTTGTAACGGTCTTACTGTCAATTCTGACATGTAAGTGATGCATGGATGAATTCTCCGATGAGTCGCTTAACCTTGCTGTTGATGTTGCCGTCAGTATGCGTTTTTCTTCAATATCTTCTGCCATCATTTCCTCAGCATCCACTGCTTGACAATACTCACTATCTGTGAGTTGATACTTTTATTCTCAGCACTACCATACTGCAGTGCATCCCCGTTCCCTTGAAAAGAGTTTGGACACAGCTCTGTTTCTGGCTTCTTGGGTGGTGGTTGTGGTGATTCGCTACCTGTTTGAGTCTTTGTCCGACACACACGCGTCTATAGAATTCCGTAAATAGTTCTGCTTACCAATACGTCCAAAATTGGTAGTCTGTAGTTCTTTTCCAATTCACTCGTAGATCTGATCACCTCAGATGGTCTACTAAGCAGTTTCTATGCTCCTTCGTGGTGTACACCGTTTCACACTGACGAAGAGGTGATTTACATAGCTTGCCAAAAGTTTGGGATTCGTGACTGATTGTGTAATATTCTCTGACCTTAGCATTATTGCCTGTGCGGCGAAACTGGAAATCAGGTAATGCATGCAAGCTTCAGTTTCTGATATTTTTATCCCTCACTTTCAAAGTAACCATCCATACACAGACCAAAGAATTAGTATCGCATTTCCAGCCTCATCATTCTTGTGTGTCATTAGAATGAATACGCCAGGACAGGAGGAGTAAATTGTATTCGAAATCCCACAGTGATTTATACGTAATAGGCTATATCTGTTGTTTTTTCTTTGACAACATGGTTCACGAAACTGACAATAAACGTCGCGATCGATTGTAAGACACTAGTTCACCCTAGGCACGAACACCAAAACGTAGGAATACAGTAACAAGGACTCCGAAGCATCAACTCCACCATACCTTGGAACACCGTGTGTCAGTCTGATGCGAAAAAATAGAGTAAAAAAAATAACTTCGCTGACTTTTTGGCGTAAGTCAAGGGGGGACCTTACTCACTGATATAGAAGACATCAGAAGGCAATGGATATAGACTAACGTGAAGGGAAAACTAAGGATAACATGACTTCCACTGCACGAAATATGCGGATATTGCAGTCCCTGTTGTCACTGTAATGTGGTTTGGTGTAAACTGACACGTACATTTGAGCAGACTAATGATATTACAGTAGACAGATTCAGTCATTGCATGCATTACATCATTCGTTGGCATGATGTTACACTATCATTTTTACTCACATTTCGTGGTCGGTGATCATGGAACGCCCGGGAACAGGATTGTAGGCACCAGTAGGCACTAGTAGGCACCAGTAGACGTTCAGCCAGTTTATTCACCGGGTCCACCACAGATATGCAGTGACGGGCATATTTTCGGCGCACACTTTCAACTCTATTCGATCTCACTGTGTAATGATGAAGAAATCCACTGATAAGTGTTGTTTTGCCTCTAGAGCTGGTTTTGGTGCGTTTGTTTCACAGGGAGTTGTTGTGATCACGTTGGGTTGCACAATGAGTGGAAACTCTATGACATAGGAGTTGTCATAGCTACAGTGCTAACACTGTCCGCCACGGCTGGGCCATCAGAACAGGAGCTTGAGTTGCCTCTGGGCCTGTCGGCAACCTAATGCTAAACTATGGGCCTGAACAGCCTAGAAACACGGTCGTAGAAAGACATGACCAAGCGGCGTCATGGGCTTATCAGAAGCGGGTAGTGTGGGGCGGTGATATAGGCATAGCGACGATGTGCTGTGGGATCAACACGGCAGCAACCGGCCAACGCAGCGTCCATACCACATGCAACCTGGCCGTGGCGCTTATGCCTTCTGCCATTCTAGGCCTTGCAACATGAGGCCTTGTGCACAGCTCATACGCACCTTGCCTGCATCAATATCGTCCCCGAAATCTTTTCAGAAAGTACTTCTGGTCCATGGAGTATCGAACTATAGCAATTCACACAAAATGGCTCGACAAAAGCGAACACCGGAGCTCGAGTCGTCAGACTAGCAGTTAAAGTCTGATGAACGTAGTAACTTTGCTGCTCCGCAGTGATGATATCATTTTGATTATCGATGAAACTTCTCATGGGGAAATTTTCGAGCTCAGCGAAAAATTCAACCATGATCTGCATGATGCGCAGATACACGACAGTAGTTAGTGGGCAGCCAGATGACAAGGATCAACTTTTTATGGATGTTTACTGGGAGTAAAAAAGTTCTACGGAGTTCTACAAACTTTCCATTTCTTAAAATTTAACGCCATCAAACTCTTGCTGACTGTCACATGGTGACCTGAACAGAGTGATATTATCAAATGTTAAAAAGACATCAGATAAATGTGTGTGCATTGGGATAAACTGAGAAGAGCTATGGAACGTGGCGATAAACACTCATTTGTGAATTAGTTTGGTGTTAACGGGAGGTTCAGCTGAATCCTTTGTTTATGCTATTCCTAAACTGAATGTGGCGCATGTTTCATTTGACACGACATTCGAGCAGCATACATTTTTGACAGCATACTATCCGTAGTGTTGCTATCGACGTATTTTCAGCAACCATATTAGCAATATATGGGGGGGACTAGTGGATTGGGTCCGAACGTTGGATTATACATTAGCGCTTGAAGATCACTTCACTTCCATGTGATACGAGTATCATGTGCAGTTCACTCACTTTTCGCAAAACAGCTGAAATGATCGATTATGTGGAGGTCTTACATACAAACAATCCAAGTCTTAAATTTCAAAGGCAGCAGCAAGTGGATATCGATGTAAAATACAGTGAATTATCTTGACCGCTGAAATTTGTCGCCCAGTTGCGTTCCGAATCTGAGAAAAATTGCTCGGCATTGTCAGTGTTTCATTAGCGTATATCAATCAACCAATCATTACCTGATTGAGGTCTGTTTTGCTTGGTCACAAAGTTCAAAGGATTCTTGAGTTGCTGCAAATGAATGATAGACGGTTCTAATTATTTTTGACGTCTTCCTACTCAATGCAATAGTAACTGACAGCAGCTTGATGCATCATCCACCAGAAGTCCGCTTTTCAACGAGATAGCCTTGATGTCTGAGATAATCAACTGTAGAAAACCAACATTTATAGACGTTATCTCAGATTGATTACTAAACACGATGTAGTATCTTGGATCCCTAGCCAAGTGCAGTCTGTTAGACGGACAGAGAGATGTTACGTTGAGGACAGTTGATCGGGGAAACACCACGTGCTCTTCAGTCAAGTTTGCCCCTCAGGTCCCAAGACACACAAGCACAGTCAAAACATTTTGGGTGAAATTTAAGGGAAATATGGTTTGCAAGCATGCAGATCAACCCGGATTGTAGGACACATCTCCACAAGCCTACACAATAATGGGCCACAACACGATCACCGTGAAATATATACGCTACGGTGTGGATGCACAAAATCTCGTGCCATAGTTCACTGAAAAGTCGACGGTATTGACTGAAATGTAGTCGAATGGGAAAAGCGCTATACATACAGATCTGGATTCATGCACTGATTCGCAAGTTTAAAGTCATGCGAATGACAGATTCTCCTGCACTCTAACTGAGCCTTTCGTCCACAATTTTCAATTGAATCCCTTGCTAACACCAAGTTAAACTTGTCATGTAGGAAATGCGCTGGATGGAAACTCGGAGACTATATCTAGCTGATGAGTCTCAAGGTGGGTGGAACCGATAGGGAGCTTTCGAACTGTTTTCAGCAGCCTTATAAATAGAAATGAATCATAGATATCTGTTTGGAAGTTTGGAATGGATGATAATGGTCGATAGACTTGTGATCACGCCTTACTCTCTAGAGATTCTACGAGCTAACGTAACATTTCTATACACGTTCAATCCGACCGCAGTGAATTATCGACCATGACAGATTTCTTTCACATCCGAACATTTGAGCATCACTTCCATGTGTGTAAACTGTATGGCTCGACAAATGACGGGATTTGGTGTTAACAAAATTTGGCTGGGCTAAAGGAAACTGTAACGTGTTTGACCTATGTGTAGCCACACATTCTATGAACTTTGTATGGTTACAGGTTTCGTCTCAGTTGGTTTGCACGAGCACCCATATCACTTATGTTCACTCAAGTAAACAAATAAACCAAATGGCAGCCAACATCACTTGTAGTTGTTGCCTACTGGAGGATACTTCAAGTCTCCATCGTATGGTCAGTCGTGTGTGAAAAGTTACGATGAGCCTGGATGAACTCGGTGTTGTATTTTAAGGATTGGCCCGTCCACTCAACGAATGTCAAAATACAGAATAGAACAGAACGGGCTTTCGAAATTGTTCCTACTTTCCCATCCAATTATTTTTTGGGGCATAAATACCAAACTTAGTGTGCGGTATATCCATCAAGCTGGTTTTAATTGGGTTGGTGCTCAGGCCCGCGTATGTGGCACTCCTCTAAAGATGCAGAGATGCAGAACTATGTTTGTCGAAGTTTACGCAAAATGCATACGGCAGTTTGCCGTAATCTAACTGGATTATTATTATGTTATCCTCTGGTTCCGGAAAGCACAGCCTCAGAACCTGTAATTAGAGAAGACTATGGGAAATTGAAATAGCTCAGATTCCGGTGTGATTCGAGCATTCAAATTCTGCCTTCGCCAGGTGAACTTGAAAAAGCGTTTCATTCCACTTTATCGTTTACTGAATTCCAGTGCTAGCACTGGATCTCATTCAGAAGAAAGGTGCGAGAAATTGTTTCACATTGATGAATTACCAACCGAATCTGATTATCTATTAAGAGAATCATTATCAGCCATTTGCTCCATCCACCCTACTGGGAAATTTCTGTACCAGGTGGGTGAATGACAAGCTAACATTTGCCCTTTTTACTGTTTCATTGAAATGTTCCCTCTCGGAGCTGGATAACATATATGCCGTTTGCGTCAAACTGCACAACTTGACGTCATTATTGGTTGCATGCATTGGTTGTATTCTGTAGGCAACCGGCTAATTAGCGGTGTAGATTTAAACAATCTGGATTATCATCTGCACCGTGCGTTTTAGATAAGCAAGTACTGTCTAATCCTTATTCAATACACGGTAGTTTCCCTGAAGTGAGCAATACATATCAGAGACACTTGTTTCATTGCCTGGTGGGCTGCGTCGTACTTTAGGTGAGCTTCAGAAAACTTCCCTTGTATCATCTTTCAGGAAGGATCTTCTACTAGTCAAGTATAGAAATAAATATAGTTTATAACAATATATGACAAATGTTCATACGTTGACAGTGAATGAGATGGAAAACTTTATACCTCGGTAAATCGGGTTCCGCACATCCATTGAGCTATCGGCTGACACCCATCCTATATAAAGTATTACTGATGAAGGAAAATATTTTTCAATATCTTGAACATTGGCCCAAAACGAATAATAAGGCAGCTTCTTCACTGAACATTTGGTTGAAAAACAGAAACGAGCAATTCATTCTCAAGTCTCAGTCGCATCTGCTGTGTATGCATTGACTGATTCGTTAGCGTCACTGACTGAGTAGCCTACGAGCGCTTATCGGAGCATGGAAGAATATAAGCTTTTCACCGAATAAAGCAGTATACCAAAGCAGTGTACATAGTCGCGCTGCAGTTGCTAGGCCAACAACTCCCACACAAAACACGCACCACTGGCACTGGATGAGGAATTTACTTTTTTGTCGTATGAAGCAGAATTATGTGGTCGACCTCGGCACAGATACGACAGCTGAATACGTATACATCACACGCATCGGATGAGGAATTTACTTTTCGCCAGTCATTCCAACGGTTACAATCAGTTCATAGACCCAGCCAAGCAGTGCACTGACAGGTACATACGTCTACGTATAGATTCCAAGCGATGAAATCACTCTCTAGGCTCCTAATCAAAAGAGCAACATCACACTCAAACAAGACGTTCATTCAACCACCATGCTAAAAGCTGAACGAGCCGCCTTATGATTGTAAACAGTCAAACTGGGTAGACTTTTGCTTCTCATGTGAACCTGACTGACTCCATAGCCAGCAGCAAAACAGCTATAGTGAGCTCACCCAATTAGTTCTATTCCTGGGGTCAGTACTTGCACGGATGAATCGTCTATTCCCGCCAGGAACACGTGTTCTGCGAGGTGGTTAGAGCGTCGCGTGCAAAGCTGTCAAAAGATGTGTGCACCTTGGATAGTAATATGACAACGCTTCAAACGGAGTGTAAATGTTTCCCCTACCACATTTTATTGGGTTATGGAACGTCTCTTCATTGATGGGAATAGTTACGCCTGTGAAAATTGTTTTCTCCATGGGATCTACCATATGTAAAATGGGTTATTTATCCGCGAGACAACCGCACTGCGGTATTTTGTTCAACAGACTGATGTAACTCATGTTGCTACTATACCGCTGCAACCACGTTGACATCCTGCACTGAGAAGCGAATCATCCCATAAGTATTATCTCTGTGGATATTCGATACGGCTTTTCCACACAGGCTAACCACGAAGACAGCAACAAATGCTCCACGACCCCTCTCTCTCGGAGAATTGTTTTATGTTCGCAGGTTGGGAACCACTGCCTCTCTGCAGTTTTTTCCTTGAGGTCTCAGATGAAGCATTAATCAAGCGCATCAGGCACATTTGTATGGTTGTGCACTATTTACGGTCCATGTCTAGTTCGGTCTTAGTACACCCAAGTTTTCCGTCAACTGCAAGAATCCCTGCGAAATAGTCAAGACCACATACTGTTACGAAGCTAATTCTCCTGCCTCGCATGAGTGACGGACATATTCCCATAAATTTATTAGTAGCTAATTATATTTCGTGACGTTTCCGTGGTAGGGACAATCAATAAATCTCTTCATCTGGGTTTGACCAAGCTAATACTACTTGCCTACATGGAAGTGATGTGGATATCTTTTATGACCATTGTAACTTTAATCTGAGACACTTATGCAGGACTGAAACACAATGCACAGATCTGAACTGTCCTTTAGAGTTATGGGCATTAACTAGCTGAATACACCTGCCATACTACAAAATTAATACATAGTATCTGACGTCACAGACGATACAACTACAGTGGAATAAAACGAGGCAGGAAGTTACAAAAAGTAAGGTTAAGACGACTTCTCTAAAAATATACCCTTGACAGTCACCTGTCTGGATTTATTCACGTTCATTGAAGCAAACAAATAATAATGGTGAACGTGAGATGTATTCAAAGTAGAATTTTCTATTGCAGCCAGTCAACTTTCTACAGAATACTCTGTATGATTTGTACGGACATAATTCACACTTGCTGTGAACACAACTCAATATCAGTAAAAGCGAAGTGTGATCTGTAAATTCTCCTCCAAATCAAAGAGCGTCGGTTGGTCATGGACATATGTAAGCAGGCTGCGGACATGTTGGACTCACCGATTTCTATGGAATCACTATTCATTTCATGTTCACGCATCAATCTGGCGATCGTAAAATTGTGTGGGCAATTAGAGAATAAATTTCAATTTTCATTAATGTGACATTTGATTACAGCCTCGTCTATCCACTCTAGGCCATCGGCTGGCATACCTACCAAAAACTGAAAACCACAATATTGACTTGGACCAAGAATTCTGTCACAAATCAAATGTCCCCTATAGACCACCAGTGAGGATGAAAAAACGAATGAGCACAGATTGAAAAGTCAATAACTACAAACATATGGTAAAGTAGAAGTACTCAAGATTCAGAGGTGAGGAATAGCATCTTAACACCATGTGAGTTTACTGCAGAGGTTTGCAGGGAAGCAGCTCATCGTGTTTGTCGATGCGCACTCTCATGTAAACCAGTAAGCAAATTTTGAAAGACAATTTCGAGTGCATATAAGCTACCCGTCGGTTTCTACACATGACTGACCATACGATGAAACTGGAGGCGGTCTTCAGTAGGCAAAAGTTATAGGTGGTACTAGTTGTTATGTCTCTGGTTTGTTTACTTGCATGAACATAAGCGATAAGGAGCTCGGTACAAGTCAACGGATACGGCATCTTAGTACGTCATCTGTAACCACACAAAATCCAAATAACGTATGGACACAAAAAGGTCAAACACGTTCCGGTTTCACAAAAACCTTCTTCAGTCCAGCCAGATTTTCTTAACGCCAAATCCCGTCATTTATCGAACCATACAGTTTACACATATGGAAGTGATGCTCAAATGTTCGGATGTGAAAGAAATCTGTCATGGTCGATAATTCACTGCGGTCGGATTGAACGTGTATAGAAATGTTACGTTAGCTCGTAGAATCTCTAGAGAGTAAGGCGTGATCACAAGTCTATCGACCATTATCATCCATTCCAAACTTCCAAACAGATATCTATGATTCATTTCTATTTATAAGGCTGCTGAAAACAGTTCGAAAGCTCCCTATCGGTTCCACCCACCTTGAGACTCATCAGCTAGATATAGTCTCCGAGTTTCCATCCAGCGCATTTCCTACATGACAAGTTTAACTTGGTGTTAGCAAGGGATTCAATTGAAAATTGTGGACGAAAGGCTCAGTTAGAGTGCAGGAGAATCTGTCATTCGCATGACTTTAAACTTGCGAATCAGTGCATGAATCCAGATCTGTATGTATAGCGCTTTTCCCATTCGACTACATTTCAGTCAATACCGTCGACTTTTCAGTGAACTATGGCACGAGATTTTGTGCATCCACACCGTAGCGTATATATTTCACGGTGATCGTGTTGTGGCCCATTATTGTGTAGGCTTGTGGAGATGTGTCCTACAATCCGGGTTGATCTGCATGCTTGCAAACCATATTTCCCTTAAATTTCAGCCCAACGTTTTCGACTGTGAGCTTGCGTGCCTTAGTACCGAACGGGAAGTCTTGACTAAAAAGCATCTCTTTTTGTCTCGATCAATTTTCTGGGATCTAGTATGCTGTGTCTTGTGGCACTTTTATTTTTGAATAGAAGCATGCGGTCATTCACTAACAATGATAGAAGATAGTGCACTTTTGACCACATTGCCATTGCTCACGGGAACCACCCCGGATTTCCCTGACAATCTCGCTATTAGGGCTGATTGACAGAGGAAAGTCTTGTACGTTCACCAACTGTACTTCGCCAGCACGGGTGCAAGCTCTTCACTGGATGGAGGTGCACTCATCTGTTTTATGGTGTGTAGATGAACCAGATTGTAATCCAGTGGTTGTGTGAATTGTCTTTTGTCTCTACCTAACCACCGGTGCATGCAGGCAATAAACTTCGGAATATTGTCGTTGGCCCGAAGCATCAGTTTTGGACACTGGTGTTATGCTGACGATGAGGGCGTTGACGTTCATGTGTTGTTCCATCATAATCCACTGAAACCTAGTTTTTTTCTGTTGTTCTACCTTAGCTAGTAGCTCGTCGCACATTTCATGTCATGTTCGACGCTGGAGCAGTATGTAGCCGTAATAGTAATACAATTCGGTCAATGTGTTCTTAGTTCCGTGTCTATATCTATTTTGTGCCGCTGGCTGCATTTTCTCTTACGAGTATCCAATCTCCTAAACACTTAGAAAGGACAACTTTCAACTCCATCTCTTGGAGTTACTGATCACGACAGACACCAATCATGGAGCATCGAGTGATATCAGCTTAAGAGTTTCAGAAAGCGAAGGTTCAGTTGATGTAGATGGTGCACAGGTGATGTACCACGTGATGCCAACTCAGGTCAGCCAGCTAATAATAAGTGTTGATCAGAAGGCTGCAGCCGTTCCTAACTCAATGTTTAAACCACACTGTCACATTAACGTGGTATTACCCTTTCGATCTTTTTATTAGTTGACCGAGTTCAATCTGGAGTTTTTACTCGAGTTGCTCGAATGTTGTTGCCGCGCCCATATTACGATGCCTTTGAGTAAGGCGACATTCCAGTGGTTGACAGGCTTATTCTATATGCAAGCATGCCGCAGCAAATGTCTTTTGCCATTCTAACCAGAGAGATAGTGAGGTCTCAACTTCTCAACCCATGAAGACATCGCTCCTGTTTTGTCACATGCATTCACTGGACTGAGCAAATTGCAGTCAATATCTCCGCCTGATTTTGAGACCTTTGGACTCCATAATTGCAGTGAGAGTTCAAGGCTGAAAAAACGTAAGAGATAGTCGCTGTCAAGATGGTATCACAAGACATCGGCCGGAATGTTATCGGCACTCATCAAAGCATTGTATGGTGAGTTATGAAGGTTCCTAGAAGAAGCGCTTGGAATTCACCATTGAAAACCTTCCAAATGGGACAGTACCTTGGGTGTTTTGCACATCCTTTACGTCCATTCTCCACTTTCTGCCGATTTCTCATCAATTCCTTCAAGATATATTTCTGCACTAAACTTCTAAACTTTCTTCCCAGTGGTGTGCATCATTTGCTGACCAGATGTATTTTCAGAGAATTCATTCACACTGGAAGTACGGAAATACGCAGAGAGTTCTATAATTGTGTCGAGGCGTCTATATGGCCGTATAATTTAACTGAGCTATAAATGCTAACTGAAATAACCGGGTTTCTGAAAGATATATCTTTAGCAAACATTTACCACGAGCGCTCCATTGTGGCTAACAGTAAACCAGTTTATTACTTCATGGAAGGTTATTTGCGACCCTGTATAACCAGGCAATTCCTACTTTTAAATCGCAGGGGTTCAACGTGGCAAATTTCATTCAGCGGATGCTTCAGTCAACCTTTCCAGTCTTCGTTTTTATGCGATTCTGCCTCTTGCTGCTTGGACGAACTTTTTCAGTTAGGATCATTTCGAAGCGAAACACCCGACGGTTACGGAACACTTGCGTTGTCGAGCTTCCAAACCTTATGGAATGAACTTCCGAGCGACCTCGGTTAACTAAATACCTTGACAGCATCCGGTGCTGGATCATCTATGGAGCTTGAGTATTCTACTCAGAGGTCCAAAGTACAAGACCAATCGGTAGAACATTCGTTCACTCTAACACGCATATTTGGCTAGTACCCCCAGTCTCCATCGACTTATCTCAGCAACATTTCGAGGACTTCAACACAGGATGGATTTATATGGCTTTCCTGCTCATAAATCACATGGATACATTTTGATTCACACATTGTCGGTTAGGTTGCTGGGATTTGACCCTAAATGGCGAAGTGAGATGATAGAACACGAGCAAAAAGCGTACAGCAGCAAGAGTTTGGACGATCGTCAGAATCACATGATAGACAAACTGTGATACTATTCAAAGCCGATAAAAGTACAGGGTGACTGGCCAGACAGTGTCGCAGATCTCCATTGAAGTAGTCAGAAAAGTAGACGATCAGGTATGCTTGCAAATCCCCGTAGGAATGAGCAAACTACTTAAGTGTTAATTTCAATGGTGAGCAGCCTACGTGAAATACTGTTAATGTGCATGCCTGTGCTAAGTGGCCTGTGTGCATCTTTTTGGTGTACACTTAAGCCCACGGGTGCAACAGGAGAACATTGGTCACCAGTGTTTTCGTTCTGAAACTGTCAGTCCACATCAGTCACCTACGACAACATGGGTATTTTCCTCTTTGGAATTCTGGTTTACCTAACCTGTAGCCGTGTTGCGTGTTCGCAAGCTACTGCTTCCGGTTTTTCGCCACCGTGGGCGCGTAAACAGGGTTACTAACATTTTGGAGAGCATAGGTTTACTATAGAGAATGGTTATCGCACCGTTCAATGATACCTTGACAGTGATATTCAGCAAATGTATCGGGACGGTTAACTTTCAGAGGTACGACTGCCCCGTCTAGTGGACAGCTATGACTCAGCAGAGTAACCTCAATGCTGAGCAATGCCGAACCACTGCTGCTAGAAAAGAGAGATGGATGAATGCGTTTGGGGTCGAAGTCGATCCTTTTGTCTTGTATTAATCTTAACTGACTCCCACGACGCTGCGTCGATTGGGCCAACCAATCAGTATCCCGATTATCTGAAATATCGGAAACGTGAAGAGATACAGCGACACCTAAAACTAATTTGGAGTCATAGCATTTTGGAATGCCTATGGGAGCACGTCAAATATGGCTGGTGCTACAGGGCCCTAGGTCCATGGTGTACAATTGCTGATCGTGATTAATGCAGATGTTTCGATGGACCCCACAGTCTCTTTGCATATGTAAGGAAATTGCACTAACCCTCACCTTCTACGAAGAAAGTTCTTTTGAAGTGCAGCGTCCCATAGCCAACCGTATTTTTCCAGACCGACGGCGGAATGTTGATTTCCAAAGGTGCCCAGGCTGACTCGGGTTAAGGACTCTCAAATCAAGCATTATTCACCCAGAGAGGTGGATTTAGAGCATACAAACCCTCGAGGGACATCTAGGAGTGGGAATACAATCCGAAAGAAGTAAGTTAAAGGGAAAAAACCTTATAAGAGCACGCCGCGCAATGGTTCAGGATTAAAAAGATACCAAGCCATGTAGGGGACAATAGGATTCCGATACATGGTGAGTCGGTAAAAGTTAGTACTTGTACAACGTGCAGGAAGTCGATGTGGCCTGAGACGAAATTGTGTGAAGAGGCTGTTGACCATCCGGTAATACATCCTGGGTAAAGTTACCACAGCCGTCAACGTGCTTGCTCACAACGAAGCTGCCCAAGACAGTCCTCGATGTTTAGTCACACTTAGAGACGTTTTTCGGTGTCTTACCTATGAGGCCGTAATCCTTCTCTAAAAAGTTCAAGTAATGTGATAGAAAAACAACAGGCAATAGAAATTTTGCTAGTAAGATTTATGGGAGCAGGTAACTTTCCCAGCCTGAGAGCGTAAGAGGTTTTAATACAGTGGTAAAAACGGTTTGAAATTGGGGTGGCCAGCTAAGGCCCTTAGAAGACAGGTGTCAGTAACCATGAGCGGTGTTAATCTGTCAAAGAGATTCTGGTTATGTCTACCTGAGGTAAGGGAGAAAAATATCTCAGTATTTTAAAACTTTCAGAAAACAGGAGCTTTTTGTTTAACGTTCTCGTAATTCCATTTGAACTTCTGAGGTGCGTTAGTCATAGCCAATCATAGCATCGGCATTATAGTTACGCTGGTAGAAGGAATTAGGAACGGGTAGGTCGTGGACGTACAGGGCAAGAAAGAACGTAGGAAGAATGGCGCCTTGTCAAACGTTTGTTTGGGCTGATAGTAATCAGGACCTTATTTTATCTAGACATGGACGAACTGGAATACTCATCGTTGCTTCCATCGGCAAGAAGCTGTAGCTAGAGACCTCGATTGGCACTATCAAGGGGACAGCAAACGTGTTTTTGGTGCTTCTGACGGAGAAGCCCACTAAAAAATGTGCGAAGGCATCCAGTGTACAGCGCGATTGTCGCTGAGCATACTAATATGTAGCTTCAGTTGTCCGGCTGGAATTCAATCTTCACTGAGATGTATAGGCAATCGGTCGACATTTCAAGGCCTCATCATACACAAGAGTTGTGCTGGTTAACAATAAGCAATCAGAAACCTTTCCAATGGCTAAATACTTATTGATTAGAGTTGTACCGGGTCTAATGAGGGTAGTTGCATACAATTTCAGCAACAGTAGTGACGCGAATAAAGGCCACAATTCTCGTTTGACTTCAGGTGGGACCACATTACCTGTGCAGTATTGGTTGCTCCAATGGGAGCCTCCTCACTTATGCGCTGTACATGAATATCCAAAAGTTCCAATAGATCTGTCAAGCTGATGAACTCATGATTGAGGCTGTCTCGACCGATGCTCTGTGAAGAGGAATTGGATATATTAACACACCCTCTGATAAGTTCTCCACCTATCACAACGGTTTGTGTTACCAAGGCAGAGTCGGCGTATAACCCGAGGGCCGATCGATTTCCGCCTCTGTCTGACCCTCTGACTGCTTACCATCCGGGCATCAGCCAATTTCGAGTGCCGCTTTCTACTTCCGTCAGAGCTGCTTCAACAACGGAAGATAAAATCTGTCAGGTCTGATATAGATTGTTTCAGTATTGCAAAATAAGCCGACAAAGAAGTTCAAAGCCAGCCAGAGGCTCACACCACGCTGAAAGACTGGGTTGTAGAAATGTGACAAGTCCGCGGAGGAAACCATTCTACTGAATACGCTGATTTTACAGGGTGAACTGCACCTTCGCCTTAGCACTCGAGAACCTCACTGCCTAGTAGCCCGGTAGTTCGAATTTCAGTAGGCCAGTAGAGAATGATTTAGTCAGCAGTGGTCAGAAGCGTCCAGCGCAAAACTAACGCGTTTAATCAATATGTCTGTGTTATTCAGAGACACAAACACTAGTCCCCTCAATAAGACTCACGCGTGGGACCTGGTCAAGAAGGTCACCTCTTGGGGGAAGTTCCTTTTCGAGCGAAAGACCCAGTCCCTGGTTTACTGTTACAGCCGAGTGGTCCCAACTCAGCTATTTAATTTCGCGATGTTAGTTGTGTTTCCTTGTGTTTCACACCATTCTCTATCTTATTCCGTTTGAAAGCTAATTGTTACACAACAGATAATAAGTGTGGAATGCCAAGCATGTTCGCGGCACCTCCTTAATTGAAACATGTAGTCTGCAACTTCCACCGTGGCCCTCATCTGGAACAACGAGGGTCTTCGCATAATTGGTTGTCGCAGATTCAGCTAGAGTGATTACGGACATCATTATGTGTGCGGTAGGTACTAGTACATAGCAAACGAATACAAATAGATACACAAGGACAAGTAACTATGCCCTCCTTGATAAGGTTGGGTTTGTAGTAATTCTGCATACTGAACACCTCCAGTACTTAAAATCCAAACAGTGGTTCAGATTCTGTCAGGTAGGTCACCTCTACACTGAGAATCTCGAGTAACAATTTGAACACATAACTGCACATTTATTGCGACTATACTTTTAAGTGCAACGAGCCCTTCCAACAACAATCTCTCCCAACAAGAGTTATCTCCCAAACAAGGGCTGAAGTTGTCTGTCCCAAAAGATTTTCCATCGTCGGAGACCGAAATACCTTCGCACGAAAGCCACTGTCCAACAAGGTAAGTCGGCGGACTTTGAAAGTCTTATTGAGCTGTGCAAATATGTTCAAAGTCACACTGGGGAGGTAAAACAATGGATGCTGACAGTCTGCAGAGACTCCGGTAAAAGTTATGTTGTGATATTTTTCTCGCTGGAGTTGGTTTGCTGCCTAATGCGTGCCTTATTGATGCCATTCGATAAGTATACGTGGCTGCTTCTGAAGGTTTTTCCAAAGAAACGACCCTTTCCAGCAAATTATGTGGAGCCGTTATCTAGCGTTATCGTTCAAGAAATGTTACTCATACCTGATTGTGGATCAGGTATATAGCACAATGTTATTCGTGTAGCAGGGTCATTTCAATGTGTAACCAAAACTCATTGCATTTTGACCCTATACTCCTTCCTTCTCAAACCCCGGGCCCAACCAGGATGTATGATTGGAATATCGTCTTTCGATTCAACGGAATAATTTTAAGTATTGTTGCTCAGTGCTTGAGGTGCTTCGTACGCACGCGCATCTCCTTGTTGTTGTTTCCAGAGCAGGAAAATGAACACATTGGCTGAATACTGGTGTAGGGGGGTTGGAAAACATTAGGAATACCCGGGCCTACAGTGAACCCTTCCTCATACACTAACCTTTGATTTTCATTGTTTCAAAACATCACCACCTTTGTGTGGGACAAGGTTACTGTACTCTATCTCATTTCGGTGCACAAAATCAAGAAGCAATTTAATTGCATCCATTATTTCTCTTTGATTTTACCATCCCTGTTGCTGATATTAAAACACACTTCTTTCAAACGGATGTTTCAGCCCTCCGATTACCGCAACTTTGAAATAACTATCGCCTAGTTATCGCGACCTCACTCTCGAGCATCGGATCTGTCAGCCTCGGGGGGCAGGGTAAAGTATGTTCTTGCAGAACTTGAGGAAAGATAAAGAGTATCAAGCTGATGAATCTGGAGGGGCATATGAGTGTCTCTTTCCATAGGTCTTTATCCATTATTCACCTAGGTTCCGTGTGTTAACCCCTCTCAGGTTTACCGTTCAACTGTATTTCTGGTTCCACTAGCTTGCATGGTTATATGGAAGGTGCACTAACGCCTAGTACAGTGGTTAAAAGATTAACGCTCCAAGAGCGCCCAACTCTCCCACAAAGATCAATTTATGCTGTCCCGGGAGATACGCTTTGTTCGAGAGGCTTAGCTCTATTAAAATCGAGCGACTGATGTAGGTCACCTCAAATTATCTCACTCGATGAACTGAGCACAGGTACTGTCAGAGCAACGGTACCTGTATGAAACCGTTAAAAGCGAACATGACTGATATCACGGAAACGAACTGACTGACTAAAAGGGCAAACTTACCACCTAGCGAATGTCCTCATAACTCGGGTCATTCTAAGGACAAGTGGACTGTGGCAAGCATCTTGTTTATGCAACTGTTTTTGTAGTCATCTTCATTTCTTTATGCACTTTTATGGGGCAGTGCGTATCACGTGTACTTTTCCCAGATGAAGGCGATTCGCAAACAAATGAGACAAATGACTGGAATCAGGTATAACATTTGCCAAATTAGAATTAGTACAATGTGTATTGCTCGGTATTTACTCGAATGACTAAACAAATCTTCCTGGCTGAACTGATGAGTGCCACTTATCAACTGGCTAGTGCTCTTTCAACAATCACAGCTGGTTGCTCGGGGAAATTGTGCACCACATTGCTGTAAAAATTGAACATTTTATTTAATTCGTTCGCCTGATATGAATATAAAAAGTTTTAAAGCTATGAACGCAAGAATTTAACCTAATAGATCAAGAGTACAGAGACACAGCATGTCCAAATATCGACAAGGGGGCAAAATCGAGTACCACAATTGCTTTTCTTGAAGATCTCAAGGCGCTTCATCAACATATTGTTTATCGACGTTTCGGTGAGTGGTCTTTACTCTGAACGTTATTCACATTATGCAAACTTAATGACAAGCAACCAAAGGCCAGACCTTACTGCAAAACAGTGTCATAATACCCGTCCAAGGGTAATACTTCCGGAAACCTGCTTTGGACACAGGTAGGCGTGTGAGATGCTGGTTATCTATGCAGAACTTCTCGATGGTTGTTTAAATTTAAAGAACATAACGAACCAGTTGAAAGAGCCAAGCGATATTTTGTGCATCATTGGTTTTATAGCTGTTTGCAAAAATTTAAATTGTACAACAAATTAGAGGGAAATTTCGCGTTGCTTAGTTCGGTTTCTCCTCTTTATACGTTGAAACCAATTTGGAACCACACGTCAAGCATCACCTTTTACAACATCCGTACAACTCTACACTCAAACATGTTGCATATCTTCCAGATGAATACTCAGTCATTAAGAGCTGATGAAACTTATTTTCCATGGATTTTGGCGGCTTTTGTACACCTTAACGTTAGATTGTGTGACAGTAAATGCGCAGGTTAGTTCTCGAGCCTTCGGATCCAGTACAGTTGGGAAAAAGCGGTGGCACCCACACTTTGTGTTCACCCGGAGAACGCAATGTGTTCTACTCCGTTCAGAATAGAATTTAAACGACACGCTGTCTAACTATTGGAGGTCAGTATGATTGCTCTCTGGGACTTTGAAAATGGTGAATTTAGTAAAGACAATGAACTGGGAGGCTCCATTTTTGTCACTGGATGATGAGGTCAGCAAAGATTACGCCGGATTTTCTCCCAAGGGTTCTTGATGGCACCACGAATGAACGGGTAAATCACGGTTAGTTCTGGATGAACTACTATGAGGTGGGTGTGGGTGATGTGGGTAAAGTGACACAAATAGTAATAGCGCATTGTTTTTCAACTTCGACAATGGGAATAAAATTGTCACTTCTCTGCTTCGGTTTCGGCGAATAAATGGAAAACAGGGTCTCTGAAGAAGTGAAGAACATCACCTGCGACAAAAACTATCATAGAAACTTCGCAAAAGGCCTGAAAGAATACTCTGAAACCCAGACACACTTGACTTCCTTCCTTTAAAAATATCCTGGCAGGTATGTAGGTGTCACGTAAAACAAGCGAACTGGCTTATTTCCCAAGTAAGGACGTCCAGAGGAGACCACTATAACGGGGCCTCATCTGACGGTTGCCGTTTTAATACATGGGTGCCTTCTCCCAAGGTACACAAAACGATAACAAGTTGAACAAGAAATCGAAGCATTCAGGTGGTCGTGACTCATTGCGAATCGCATTAAAATGGTTGGCAATACTGCTTTCCTTTTTGAATGCGACTTCGGGGTGCTCAACTAGCGGGTTCCATAGGAGTCTTTATGAGATACCACTTTCCGCCGTAGGGGTATGTGCCTACGGAGAATGAGTGGGAATATCGAAATCAGTCGTGAACTACATCACTACGGCGCACGGCGTTTATCGCTGCAAAGAAAAAAGAGGAGGAGGAATGAGCGGAATCTATTCGCCCAGAACACAGCTGAGGATAGCGTGAAACGATTCAGATTCCTTAGCAAATGTAGATGGAATCAGAAGAGTTTTTGAAAGCCAGAGAATTAATGAAAGTCATGAAGCAATGGGTAGTGTAGGGACTTCAAGTGTTCATTCGACCTTGTACCTTACAAGTGAAGGTACTTTACGCTGGCAAGCCAACAAGCACCTTAATGTCAATAGGAAGACTTAACGGATTCCCCATATGACTCTCTTGTATGGCGTAGGGCGTGTTTCCTGGACAGAAACACGCTCCACGCTATCCTCAGCTGCGTTCTGGACGAATAGATTCTCCATCTTCCCTTGCGTCTCTTTTCTTGGGGCACACGTTACTGCAACCGCACTGAGCTGGCTTAAAACGGCTTTCAATCATTCCTAGACAGAAAACCGCATCTCATACTCCCCCTGTGCACTTCGTTGGTTGAGTTCGCCGGGGCCGAATTCAGAAAGAAAATACAGGACTGACAAGAATTTGAATGTGGTTCGGAGCTGGCTGGGAGGAAGTGAGCATCCTGACTTTTTGTTCAACATAGTATTGATGACTGTAGTATTGGTGTGACGTACAAAAGTGTCAACTTATTGGTAGTGGGTGTCCACAGAGAGGCAAACTGTCCTTACTTATGACGGTACACCTCAGGTCCCTGCAATGAATACCGTCAAAGAAGCACGGGGTAGAAATCATAACCACTAATAACACTAACAGATATCAACTGCTAATCCATCTGTCAGAGGTGTTATGAATCAGATATGAAGTTCTCGTGCATCCGTACGGCATAAACAGGTGTCCTCGGTAGCCTGGTCTGTAGAGCATCCGGAGGTTGGTGGTTCATTTTTGTCCCCAGGTGGGTTTTTTGTTCATGCTACATGTACTTGGACTTGGACTTCTTTCAATCAAATAATAATCATTAACTGTATCAGCAACATATGGAAACTCTCATAAAAATGGTGATTGCATTTCAGTTTGAGTAGTTAATTAAACCTGGGCATACGGATTTGACCCACGCATGCGCAAGACCCGTTGTTATTACCAGTGTAAGTGAAGGGTCCTGTCTCTCCACGGAAATCAGTCCACATCATTTTTTACGGAGAAGCCTGTCTAAGAAATACATCTAAGGCGTCCTGTTTCGAGAGACAGGGACGACATCGACAGAGAACAGGATTTAACAGTAAGAATTCAAAGCATTTTGTGGCAAAATATTAGGCAATCAGCCTCTGAGGACCACTTAATTTTCACTCAAGGTAAACACAAACTTCCTCTGCTCTGTTTTCCCATCAGCACTGATATCAAGACCCGAACAGATACCAATGGATGACATAAGAAGCGCTTACAGATAGGTAATTAACATGCTTTCCTCGATATAATGCTACATATAAGGTTGACCAAAGCCATTCGACAGACCACTATCGGTTTCCCACTTCCTGTAAGGAGTGATGTCCGAGTTTCTAATAATCCTATTTTCCACTGGAAACTAATTTTTATGTAAGCGGAGTTCAACTGAGCGTATAGCTTACAATCACCCTTTGTTTATCTTTATCACTTTTCTTCATGGACATTGAACAACCGGATTTTCCTCACTGACCGTAGTATCTCCTAGCTGAAAACCAAAGAAACGGTAAAACGCTTGGTTGCTTCTGAAAAACAGTTGTACTAAAATGCAAAGTAGAAGAACGAGAGGCTCTATATACTTCGCCTAAAAACCAAAGGCGATAGCCCAGTGGGAGACGGTCTTGTTCATCCTTATTCCACTTGTACAGTTATACATCTAGACAACAAGACTTTTGAGGTGTATTGCGATCATTATGACAAAATAAAAGCATATGACCCAAAAATACAACGAGTCTAAAAAAGCATGGAGCCTTTGTTTACCACAAGCCAAGCTTGCATGTTCCAAGGATCGAACTTATCTGTCTACAGAACAAACGAGCCACTCTGTTCAATGGGTATGGGGTAGTTCAGATGACGACGAAATTGAGAACTCACATACCAGCGCGAATAAAGTGTATGGATGTTCTGGAAGGTAAACCACTACGGGTTTCGCCATATTTTCGAACAAACAAAACTATTTAAAAAGTTACTGCTCTCACAAAGCTTGGAGATTTTCCGACACTCAACTTCCCAGCCTCCATTTACTGATGGTGTTAACTCGATTGCGGATGAACTGATTTCAAAACCAGACAAACGACTAATTATTCTTGCCTGTTTTTCAGTTTCTATCGGACGTTTGATGCGTTAAACAAAAGAACATTTTCATTGCTTTCATTCTGGATTGTATCTTCCAAGGCAATATCAACTCATGTTGAAGAGCCAAGAAAAAATTCGCGACTGTTCTATCCGCATTGCTAGTCAACAGCAGTGTGCAGCTGTCGAATCTAGAGAATTCAAGTGGAATTGTAGCTTAATTCCCTTCACTTACTGGCGATTGACCAGCAGTAGACGAAAGGAGGAACACAGTGAGTAGGGTTTTTTAGGAAATGCACACAACTTCGAAATTATCGAAGTTGTTAATTGTCTCTTAAAGAGCCCAGTCGGTAGGTATCCATAACTTAGAGTATGATTTGCAGTTGACCGGCGGAGGAAATCTACTCATCGAATTAATGTCTACGTCATTCCGATATGCACGGGAATTCGGCATGCACTTGGTAAGATTCCTGGTCTGTAGTTGGAGCTCATTTGTGTGAAGACATTGGGCACTGTGCTGTGTGACAGTAAAATGAGCATGACTTCTGATTTATTCGAACAAATGTTTTTTTAACAAGTACTTTATCCTAATGTTGCTTTTTTGCATCCATGTGCAGAAGTTGGGTTGAGCTTGCTTAAATAAGAAGCGGCCTTACAAAATTTTGACACTGAAGAGTCGGACCATGACCACACATCATCAGCTCCACTAACTGCGACAGGGAAACTTTCGGGGGTTAATGTGGTCGATAGAGTTGGCGTCTTAATAAACAAATCGATGGTGTCTGATAATACGAACAAGTTGTTCTTACACTTGAATGATGCTTCTGCTTACCAGAGGAAAACTAGCCTAGACAACGTGAACACTCATGACTAAGAAGGATTCAACAGTAGACTAGATTCTTTATATAGAAGGTTTCCGGAAATCCTGTCACAAGTCTGGTCGGTGACCGTGCGGTCCAATTGATCAACCGGGAACACTAGATAGGGGTGTTTTGTGATTTCACTTCCATGACCCCACCACTGATTTTGCTCCTAATTAAGGCTGTCTCCTAAAAGCTGGCCGAGATTTGATTTTACCGAGCATTTTGAGTTTGCAGAACTTCAAAGCAAGTAACAGTACACTGGTGTGGAAGGGTGTACTGTGACCTACCCACGAAAACTTGGACTGTGCCAGTTAACTTAGAGAATCCTTTCGTGCTGGTGCGTGACTGAATGTGTAAAGCATTGGTCGGCTGAATACTGGGCAGGCGATATCGGATCTCGATGCTTATGGTTATCCAGTACACATGGAAAGGGAATTCCAAGAGTCTGCTAAGATATCATGGAAATTTCGGTTGATTAGGGATGTTCCCTCCGTAAACGAAACATTCAAGAAAGCTGCGTTTTTACAACTCAAGGAGTTCATTATTTTCATTATATTCAAAATGTCGATCCAAAGTTCGGTAGAACTTTCCAGGTCCATGTTGCAGTTCAGTCTAGCATGGGGGTAAGTGGTCACGTGATAAGCTTGTTTAAAACGACTAGCTGAACCTATTCGTTTGCCTGTCACTCCATTTCTTATTGCTCCAAGTTTTATTTGATGTCCACTGACAGGAATGCAAAGTAAATATCCATAAGGAAGTAACGTGGTAGATCGTACTTCTCGTGTAACAATTCTATTGTAGGTTTCAGTTGTGGGGTTTAGCGGGATAGGTATTTTGTTCATATTCACACCACTCTCGTTTGAACGGTCGTCCTCCTGTTCTGGCGTAATTATTCCGGTGGAGTACTGGTAACACGCTCGCCTCGCATGTCAGATGTCCGGAGTGCAAATTCCGGCACGGCCTTTGGATATGCACTGCTGATGAGCTCTGATAAGAGCGAAACTCGAGTCCAGTGCTTCCCATTGGTGTGGACTCACCGGAATAATTACGCCAGAACAGGAGGACGACCGTTCAAACGAGAGTGGTGTGAATATGAACAATTCTATCATAGGGTAATCGCGCACGTCGGTTTAAGATCCAGCCACTTCGGTTTTATGGTTTTTTACGAGGCGTTTGACGTATGGGAAATGTTACCCAAATGTGACAATTGTCCGGCAGACAAGGGAGCGCTGTGCTCCCACCGACATAAAGGTCATTCGATCTGAGCGACCTTCTAGTGCTTTGAGGCGAAATGAATTTGGGAAGGCAACCGTTAACCTATAGGTTGCGTTCATATTAGGCCAATTTTTGAGTTAATGTGGGTTGGGTTAATGTCAGTAGGTCTATATTCTCCTCTCAGTTTCCACCGCATTTTCGTCATGCACTAGTTTAGTGAGGAATTTCGAGTGTTCACCTACAAAAGGTTTATTTTCTGAACCGATTGTCCACTTAGAGTTAGTAGTGTGCCAAACCCCCAATCCTGTCAGAAAACACACTTACATCTCATCATTAAAACATGCTGGAGGATCACACCCAGAATGAATGCTAGCTGCTTGGGTAATAAAGCCTGTATATTGGTCGTACGCCGTTTGACCGACCATCACACCGACCAGTCACAAAATTATTCATTAATATACCAACTCTGAACCACTAAAGTTGTCATTCTTGATCATATTCCATAGCCTTTCTAGGCATTCCTATTGACGCTAGATAGCCTGTACCACATATCCGATACGATAAATATTTCAACTCCCCTGATTTCTGGTCCGAATCCGTGAGTCTGGTAAGTCTGCACAGTGTATGAAAAAGTCAAGAAAAAAATTGGAGGAATTGTCTAACGAACCGAGTTTCGTTTTACGATTTAACCCACTTGGTTACTTATCTTCAATCTTCAAGATGGGTTTTGTCTTAAACGGTGACCTCCGTCACCTGAATATATCCATAAAATTCGGAAAAGGTTGGATATCAATAGAAAATCTTCGCGACACCTTTGCAAGCATTATTTTTTCATATTAACCCCAACTCACTCACCAGGAATGTTATCTTCTATAATTATTACATCCAAATAGTTTCCTAGTAAGCTTTCTTCCAACACCCGTCTTCCACAGTTATTTGTTCCGGAAGTCTACAAACTTTCTTGGTCGTACGTCGGTCTTCCAGTTTGTTACAGCTCTGTAGACCGGCTAAATTTATATCAGCAAGACAAATTTAATTTTCAAATCTAAGTACATATGAAGTACCAATGATCATGTATGTAATTCAAAATTCAAACCATGAAATATCACATCCTTGAAAAGTCTGTTCACGCGAATAGGTAATCCAATATCCAGTTATCTTATCGCAAGGAAATTTCTTCAATTGCACAAAATTTTCGCACAGTAGGTACCGACGAGATTTCCCAAGGTAACATTAATCAGATTCTTCTATCACCATATTGCGTGATGGCAAATCGATGAGTTCCAACTGTAGACCAGATGCGGTGACATTAACATTGCATTGGATGCATTTCAAAACCGATGGACATCATTCTTTCTTTCGCCCAAGTTTGGAAACTGCTCCAAAAATGTCTCCTGCAACTCACATATCATGAGTACGTGAAAAAAGAAGCAGCTTAATCTCTGGAGAATAGGTTTGAGTGGTAAATGTTCCTTAACTAATCAGATTTTTCCAAGGAATGTTTTTCTAATGGCATATAAATTATGGGTCAAATTGTCCGCCCTTGAAATTTTGTTTTCAGTTGAGTCTATCCGCTAAAATATATGATTCAGCACGCTACAAAGACGAAACTGGTTTTCTTTCTCTGTGATAAATAGTGAATATGCTTGGGAATGCCGAGCCAAAGGATAGAATCGTAACAAGGCAAATTTCGGAATGCAGAACCGATCCCTACAAATCAGGCTTGAGACTGGCTATGTCTGAACAAGTGAGGTCGAATGAATTTTACTGACCTGACAGCAGGAAAAGCGTCTAGACATCAGCCAAAGAACACAAGGTTTTTACTGGAAATTCTTTGCAAATTCGTTACAGACGGCCAGATCTTCATAATTATCCGAACAAACCCTGAAGGGACTTTGAGATAAACCGATAAACTTAGAACTTCATCGAAACTGATTACTGTTGTTCGAAAGACCAATGTTATATGGAGAAAAAGAACGCAGCATCAAGCCAGATGAAGTAAGCCCACCAGTCAGAAGTCCAACCCGCAGCCAAAAAGCGGTCACCCTATTTCGCTCGATCAGAACTGGGCCATCTGCCATCTACGGGTCTACCTTGCACAGCCTTTGCCGTCGCACACGCTGTTATGCAATTCACTCCGGGCGATATCATGGCACCGTACCGCTGTGTCATCTGTTAGCGTTGCTGCCGGGCCTTTTTGAATAGAGCTGGTGCGTGTATTATAGCCACTGGAGTGCTCTTGCTGCTGTGGACTCCACTGCGTGATCTGTAGGTCAGTGATGCTGGAACGGAAGTAAACTGCGCGCATGGCGCACGAGTGGCAAGCATAACCAAAACACCTAGTGTGGTCAACACGCGGTGGTAGACTGTATTGCACTTTGTTACTGCCGCTGGCACCGTGACGACGTCGAGCTATGGGTTACTCAGTCACTCCACCGCATCGATGTGAAACGCCTATACATTGATGCTAGTACCAAGGATCCTCAAACAAACAGTGGTTCTGAAACACGCAAGTAAACACTGGCAATGACTGCGAAGTGTGAGGTTAATAGAACTGTGAAGTGACTCGGAATTACGTCTGTAACTGCACGTTTCCTCAACCTGATGAGTGGACTGTTTGGGCAGTTTCGGGTAACACAAAGAGAGTTTCCTCAGGCCTTTTATCACCCGCTATCATCAGCCGCAAATAAAAAGGAAATATGTCAAGTGTGACTTCAAAGGTTTAAATAGCGCATTAGCTAATGCACATGACGAATGACATGACGACATGAAGTGCAGTTTCACTCAACTTCTCAAAAGATCCGTGTCGGTGCACGTGTGTAACTGCGAGATCGCTATAGCTGCTACATTGGTTTATCGAAAACTGATAGAATGCAGAAGTACAGTAAAGATTTCTCTTTAACAAAATTACCTCCAAACTAGTACAGTTGTATCAAATATGAAGTAGAAAGGCAAGAAAACAAGAGCCGGAAAGTCCGTCAGTTTCACATGACTGTTTTCAGTTGACTTTTCATCCTTATTCACAGACTCTGCGATACCAGGAACGGCGAATCATATTTGCGACGTTTTATCTAAGAACAACAGACAACTTTGGATTCCGGTTGGTAAGCTAAGAGAACTACTGTTCAGATGCGCAATGAACGCTCAGTTCCGTTTAATCGTGAACACTATAAACAGATAGACTGTGTGACGGTGAGTTCGTCCCATGGTCCACTACTTTGTGGCCAAACTGGAGAGCATAGTATTACAAAATACCACTGATCCATGCGATCCATGCTAGCGATTTGTTGACGATGACTCTGTTGTCCAGTCTGACTGTAGTATGTATGTATGTATGTATGTATGTATGTATGTATGTATGTATGTATGTATGTATGTATGTATGTATGTATGTATGTATGTATGTATGTATGTATGTATGTATGTATGTATGTATGTATGTATGTATGTATGTATGTATGTATGTATGTATGTATGTATGTATGTATGTATGTATGTATGTATGTATGTATGTATGTATGTATGTATGTATGTATGTATGTATGTATGTATGTATGTATGTATGTATGTATGTATGTATGTATGTATGTATGTATGTATGTATGTATGTATGTATGTATGTATGTATGTATGTATGTATGTATGTATGTATGTATGTATGTATGTATGTATGTATGTATGTATGTATGTATGTATGTATGTATGTATGTATGTATGTATGTATGTATGTATGTATGTATGTATGTATGTATGTATGTATGTATGTATGTATGTATGTATGTATGTATGTATGTATGTATGTATGTATGTATGTATGTATGTATGTATGTATGTATGTAGATACTTCCGATTCAGAACACTCTGTGCTCAATTTCACTTACAGGCTGGAGAACCAAAGCAGTATACTATTCCTCACGTTGCAGGCTTGGTATATCACGCTGGATTTGATGTTGATGTTCGATTCAGGACCGCTGGGTTCTTCTAGCAGATGTATTGAAGGAGACCAGTCAAAATGTTCAACCCATCGCTTAAGACGACGATTTTGTGAATGAATTGTAGTTCCGCCTTTTTTGCACATCGTTTCACTGACAACTGTCTCCTTTTGGCCGTTGATCGAATCAGCAAAAATGGGGAGCGTCTGTTGGTCACTGCGAAAGCCTTCTCCATCCCCTGGGCCTTCGCAATGCACCAGCATTCTATCATCCTTCAAGCTCTTGATTATCCTATATTTGAGAGACATGTATACGCCATCATAATCGCAGCAATAGGATCCGCTAGTCTCGACGATATCCAGTGTTCATCTAGTCGAGCCCTTGGCTTGGACAAACAGTTCTGAAAGCTGAGAGCTTTAACTCGCTTCCATTCACCCTCCCAGTAATCCTAGTTATCTGCATGACTAGGCTTTTCCAGCAGCTATCTAGCCAGAACAGTTCGATACTTTTGAGCTACTGAAACTTGTTGAATTTGATGAATGGAGTTGCTCTGCTTCACTACGCGTAATGCTGACGGAAAGTGAAGTGATAACCTGGCTTGCTAAATGGCATGATCGGAGTCAAGTTGCGTACACAGGAATGAATGGCAATCTTTAATGTAGACTCTCCATCGGTAACCGATAGCTATCTGATCTAACTGAGTCCATGACTGCCACGTGGTTGATGGCCTCCAAGTAACTCAATGTAAGCGTTTGTGCTGGAAGTTCCTACTGGCCAGGAACAGACGATGATCAGTACACAACTGAAGCGGTCGCCCACGATTATCCGTACGCTGAGCATCGACTCCAAATCTACCACCTAAATTTGCTTCTTCCGGAAATAGTCGTCCAACTTGTGCATTCATATCACCCGCCAGGACTACTATACCCTTCCTTCTTGTTGACCGAAAATGTCGCGCAGATCTTGATAAAACTTGTCATTCTCAGTCTCAGAACTGCAGTCTGCCGGGACCTATGCTGATACGACAAATAAACACCAATTACCACATTGAATTGCATTGATCTTAATTAACCAAGACAGTCACACAGCGCATGGATCCAGTTGGATCCAGTTCAGTAAAGTGCTTTCAGCCTTGGGGCTGAGTTCAACTCCCACACTGTACATAGCACGAGCCACATGCGTGGTAAGCCGACCGGAGTCAACCAGTGCGTCAACTACTTAGGCGTGTATCTTTACAACACAGTCAGGAGCTTGATCCAGAGAGCCTGTGGGATCTGCTCTCAAAACTGAGCTATAAACGGTTCTAAGACAGAGTGGTTACCCTGACAAGTTTATCGACACGAATGCGCGTTTGTCTGAAGAAAGACCAGTTGTAATGACTGAAAAGTACGATTTTCAAGGGTCACTAGTCACATTTTTAATGCAGCAAAACTGATGATTCACCTAGTCAGTCAGCCTACTATTTTTCTCCGTAATCGGCCGACTTGTCCCAAGTAAGCCAATCAGTGTAGCATGTAGATTGCATTTTGCCTACGCACTGACTACAGTCGTGTGAATCCGACATACAATCTGCATGCCCCAGCAGCAATATTCTGATGAGTTGCACGTCGACGAGTAGAGACTTATGAACTTGTGCCAACCGACCAGAAAAGATATTCTGCTTTTTCCGTATTAAGGCAAACTATTTGAACCGTGTTTACTCATCTGTTTGGTGAACTAAGCGGGTTTTGATTGTTTCATGGCTGTCTCACGATGCCTCTACGGCCTGGTGACAATCCGGAGAAGTAACTGGACCCTTACTGTTAGTCAGAATATCTAATACCGATTTTCTTAAGCTTAACTTAGGCTGAACATGAGAGTTCCAGTCAACTACGTAAAGTTTGTGATGTACTTCCTAACATATTTCGTTTAGTTATCTTCGGTTCCCACCGTCGGAAGTTATCGTACAACTTATGATGAACAAATTAGGCGTCAGAAGAATATGCTTCTTCTTCCTAGTGTTCAAGTAATGACTGGATTTTTAATGGCATGCTTATCAAAACTTATATAGACTCTCCGAGCAAAACATTTTCCGAGTCCTCATTTGAAGTTCGCAGACAACAAAGCAGAAAGCAGATAAATGCGAAACTTTAAACTGTGAAGATTCACAAAGTGCCCAAAATGCAAGAAAAATTCCCCTGGTAAAGTTACATATCCATTATTATTTTGAAACGCAGGTTCGTCCCCAAATGAAAGAACACGTGTGGCGATACGTCTAGTAATAGGAAGACAGACACTTCAAAAGTTATTCCTGTCATTCTCCTATTGTACTTATAGACTTTGGCATTTTGCAGTGGCGCGGTTTTGCATTCATGATGGGCTACATGCATCCACATAGGTACAAACCAAGCATAACCACTGTACGAGATAGATCCTAAGTACACTGGACCAATACGAGTACATTTCTCAGTCTGGGTTAGCTGATTTTGGCATGCTTGTCACGATTTTTGCCAAAGTAGCCGTACTACATCCAACCCACACCCCTGTATTTCACGACGGGTCAAGGTACCTGTACAGTTTTCCTACGCCAGATGCCCGGTTTCCCGGTCTTCGGTACCTTCCCTGTGTTACCTGCCCTCTGTTGTCAATACTTCATTCCTATTGGGTGTAGTGTCCCAACAAACAGGGCCGCATGACGACCACGTGACAGGGCGGTATTTGTTGCAGCCAATTCGGGCTGACAAGTCATGTGGGTTTCTGTGCCCATTTACCCCAAAGGTAGCACGGCCTAGAGGAACATCAGCAGACCAAGACGGACCAAAAACTGTCCTGGCAATAAATGAATCGTAAATGGGGTTAGAAGTTCCAACTTACGTGAAGCATGGACAGTTTCTAGTTATCAAAGCATAGCGGTCGGTATGGAAGGTTTTTTCGCAGAACCGGTTGATCTCCTGGCAACTAACACAAGAGCAGCGAAAGCCATTCACGAAAACCCCTAATTTCCCACCAAAAATGGAGGAAAAAAGATCCTAGTATTGAGCTATAAAGAAGTGTGCTGTGTTCGGGGTGCCAGGTTTTATGGTTTCTACTTGGGTTTTTGATACAGATGATGCATTCTGAGCATTACCTATAATACACTGGGGATGGGTTTAGTATAACCGCAATCTACCATGCGGCTTATCGGAAACGGTAACTGAGCTACTGTTCTGGGGCCAAAACATAACTAGGCTCTTGTTACCAAGCCTGAGTAATATATGATTTGTTGCTTGTGAAAACAAGTTTGGCCTTTCTATTTTAAGTCAGTGCCCAGCTCTCAAAGAATAGTCGTTTACTGTTACCCAGCAGCGAACATGTGTTCGAAATTCATCATGATGTCGCAGTTACTCTCTGTTGATCCGTGGGTTGTACTCCTCCTGGGAACATTCAGAAGCTTAACTTTAGCATGTAAACAACTTTCCCACTGTTTTTTTAATGAGGGTTAAAAGTGAAGAAACTTTCGCCTAAAACAAACAGAGTGATCATTTGGCTTTGATGCAAGATAAAATTTCGCCACTGAAAGTATGCTTCGACTACCCCAGGGGTGGGGAATTGTAAGAGAGCCCACCAGCGATCCGCTAGGTGCAGATCAGCCTTTCATTCATTTGACCACACTTTCGCCGGATAAACCTTGACGAAAGTGGTATTTGACAGGACCATACCCATTTGTATTTTAACACACATGAACTGATGTTGCTGCTGCGGAATTTGGTGAGTCGGTATGACACTGATGCCTAATAATCCTGAAGGTGATACGCGGAAATTTGAGGCATTTATTGTTTGACTTCCAAAATACCTTTCGACAAATACTATGGTTAGACAATGACAGGGATAAAATACAAGCTGCGTACAGTCTTTGCCTTGTATTATCCCTTTGTGAAACGTCATTGGCAAACTATGACTGAAGTTGATCAACACGAAGTTACACATTTCTCAGTAGTTTGGACGTCCGCCTAACGTTACTTTGTTTTTGTCTGTGACAGCTCACTTCTTTGTTTTGTCGATACGAAATATAAATAGTTTTATCCTTAAGCACAAATAATGTTATTGCCGCGATTCCTTTTGTTATATCTGCTGATTCGCCAATCTGTTGTATCTGACTGCTGTTCCCGTTCCAGTGCCTAGTGCCGGAAAGACTCACCGAAGGGAACACAACAGCTCTATTCCGAACAAGCGAGTGCGAGAGCGTGAGTGCGTACGAGTACGAAGCTACAACGGCCTCAAACTATTTTATTGGAGAGACACTGTCTGACCTTGATCCAATGCTGACTCACGCTGTCTGGCTTTGATACGAGGCTGTGACGCACTGTATATTGAGGGGGCGTTGTCTGTCTGGTCAGCATCTATTGGAGTTGAGGGTTTCAGTAGATTTCGGGCATTCAGTGGTTACTTTCAGGAATCTGACCTTCCTGATAACTTTGAACAACAACTGCAGTTGAAAATATTCCCTCCAAATAAGAATTCATTCCAGGTCAAATTTGTGTTTATTACTTATCGTTCCAATCCTGGTAACGAAGCCAAGGGAAAATAATACGTCAGTCGAATGTGAATAACGAATATGCTTGGCCTCAGTACTCTTTCAAAGTGGGCTACCAGATTCAACTCTAGTTGGTTTTCGTAACACGGAATTCCCTCTCTGTCATAACCTTCAAAATGTCGTATTAGGGAAATGGTCGTGTCATACAAGCAGAATAGCCGAAATAGCCACATGATGGCATTCGACAGGGATAACCGAGGTCTTCAAAATTTCGGTGTTCAAGTCACTGCTGGTGAGAACCTTGTCGAGCTGGAGTGCGCAGGCGACATCGCCCTCATCTTTGAAGACAAAAACTAAAAGCAAGCGCTGTTGAATAAACTGACCATCACAACACCATCTTTCGGTGTGTTCCTCACAACTATGAAACTCAGTAATGCTTCACAACACGTCCCTTGTGGTTCAAGGAGGAATAGTGGAGGTTGTGGAGAATTTTACACACCTTGGTGATTGTATTAGCCCTAATGAAAGTGTCTGACGAAGTCAGCGCAAGAATCTCAAAGGTCCAAATCACGTTTGCCAGTATGTATCACTTGTGGCATTAAAAGGCATATCACTATGTCTCAAGGGTCGTGTATACCGGGCTACAGTAAAAGTTGCGTTGTACCGTTGCCAGCCATGGCCTTTGCAGAGTCTTCAGGTTCCTAACCACCGACGCCTCAGAAGTGTTGCTGGTGTTGAATGGCGTCCACACATTCTTAATGAAGTGTTCATAAAATGTCCAATACCATCAACTGCGGTGGCTCGGCCACGTTCCATGCATGCCGAATCACCGTCTACTTAAACAAGTGCTCATTGCCGCTGCTCCTTTAGAACGGAGCAAACTGTGAGATGAAAAACGTGTGACTTGGCAGAAGGGTTGAAGGAGATCATGAAAAGTGTGTGGTGTGCCTTCCAGGATTGGGTCCCCTTCCCCCGCTCTCGGCTGGAGTCACTGCAAAAATGGCGGCCGATCGATGTCGGTCAGTTCGCGCTGGCACTTTCTTTCGAGATTGTCTGACTGAATGTTTGGCAGTGTAATCACCTCAGAATTCTTGTGGTAGACTAGTAGCAGGCCACTTCCTCATTCATTCTTTTGTCTTCTTTCACTGTAAGGAGTTAAATCTGATTAAACAGATTTCGTGGTTGCACGGTAGTGAAGCACCAGTGTCAACATTGACGTTGTCTCTGATGACGATGATGATGATGGCTGGAGGGGGAGTCGTTATCGTTTATAAAAAATCTCAGATGCAGGTCACCTGCGTTGTCAATCCGTATACGGTTGTTCTGATTTTACACGACTTCCCGGAACAAATCTGACATTCCTGTAGAAAAGGCCACTGGCGTATCGTGCTAAATTAATGCGTGAAACCGAACAATATCTACAGCCTACTGGGAACACTTTCGCAAAGAACGGGGAAAGTTTTCAACTGATTTGCTAAAAGTTTCGAGGGACACCCACATGATTTTGTTGTATGGTTTGGTTGGTAAATCAGTGAAATGGTATTTAACATTACGTTTTTGGACGAGGCATTGCAAATTGATTTCATGAAAGATTTTTATTCAGCGTACATGACTGTAGCGCTTCACACAAAATGGGAAGTATTGCACGAAACATTTTATACTATAATCGATGGAGTTAGCCTTCAGTAACTGATAGGGCAATACACGCACAATACCACATCTCAACCACGACTGCAAAAAAGTCAAGCGAGTCCGGTTCCATCAGAGAACCTATCGAATTTTGGGGGAAGGGAGGAGTATACCTTAAGAGTGTGTTAGCCGAGCATAGTAGCACGGTCGTATTAGAGAGCAAGATGTAACAGAGAGGGGCGGTAGATGGGGAACTACCATATGTTCGGTGTCCCGAAACATTACCAGCAACTGATGACAGCTTTGCGCAGCAACTGGGACAATAATTTACATAAAATCAAGACTTATCGCACTTCTATAAGGCGCAGTTTTTGGCTTTCTTGCTTTCATGTTGCCAGTATGCGGCTCAATGTGTTTCCTGTCGCTCGCTTGGGATGACTTTGTACGAACGAAATGAATTTCGATCAGTAGAAGCAATAGTGTTTGCAAATAGGCATTGATACAGTTCTTCCACGGTTGAGCCAAGTTTGCTTGGCTCAAATTTTGCGATCCTCTCCCTGAGATTCATCAACTATTTGGGCTCTAGCTAAAGATAAGTTCATGGTAAGTTCAGCCTTTCTTGATTTCCCTCGGCTTCAACCATGAAAGAAAGACAAGTTGTGATAGGTAAGCTCTAATGTATTGGCTACTCCTCATTTGTCTCTTGGCTAGTAATTTCTCTCTGTATTAACATCACAAAAAGTTGAGATAGGTCTACCTAGAATGTAGAGATGCTATCCGGTCCAGAAAAACTCAACCATCCTGATTTCCCTTGTCAGGTGGTCTTAATGGGGTGAGAAACGTTCGCCTGACTCCTAGTGGCCTAAAAGAGATCATTCTAATGTGCTTTTTTTTCGCGCACTTCACGATACCTTACGGGCGACCCAAGACATCTCATTATTCCGATGCTTTCACTTTTGCTCATAGAATTGTAGCCGTGAACATTTCAGCAGTTCATCTAATGAACTATTCTGCTTCTTTGGTTGGACGAAGCTATGCTTCAGTCGTGTGATATCAAAAGCGACGAAGTTTTCTTGAGTAATAAACAGATAATCAATGAAACCTTACTACTGCATTTAAAACAATCCCGGTTTTACCCTGGAGCTACTATCTATATGTGAAACGCTACATCTGTGACGCGGTTGTTTTCTCATGGGGCGGGTATGAATGTGCATGACGCAATAAGCGCTGTTTCGAGCTTCAGTAAACATTCAAGAAGGTCTGTCACAAACCTAATAGATTCCAACAATAAACATGCCAAAACGCTTGAGGAGTTGCGGCTTAAATACTGCTCGTCAGAAAAAAGTTTTTCGTGTTCAAATTTAAGCGATACTGTTGCCAGTGCTTTAAGCCAACCTTCCCAAAAGATGCGTGCACCCCAGCTGAAGAAACGCTGTGCTAGGTGATGAGCTCAATGCAGAGATAAGGTCTCAAAACTCTTCTCGACGCTGAGCGAAAAATAAAATCCTTTGGTCCCGTTCTTGTACATTTTTCTGCCCCCTCCGTGTTTTTTCCACACAAGTTTCGTGTAATATTATCTTTCAAACCCTTAAGCCACCTGATGGGTCTATATATAAACTACCAAATCGACCAGTGTAGTCAAGGTCAGACGTCCGCATCCTAAGTTCAGTATCGAAATTTAAATCTCATTGTCGTGTTTGTAAAACATTTTCGAGCTATGTGCACTTCGCACAAGTATAGCGGAAGATAAACTGCAATTATGCTCAATGGCACGGACGAATGTCACATTTCCGCGTCATGTATACGCAGAACTAATCGATCGTCTAATTGACCTAGGTAGCCATGTCAACGACCGCAATTCTATGCACAGTCTACGAATTACACAAATCGAGTTTCTCTCGTGTACTAAACCACCGTATTCCTGACTTTGTCGTACTATCGGTTATGTCCCCACGCTTTGCATAGTTTTGAAAGTGGGGCAAGGACTGGCGCTTTCCGAATACTTCAAGTTTTATTGACTTTGTCTTGTTTTGTACCACTGGTAATTTGGGTCAAAATGATTACAACGAGTTAGCCACTATCAGGAATAAACGTACTCTTACTACAAATAGACCTGTCAAAATCAGGTCATAGCCAAATCCACGGAGCATTCCACGGTTTGTGTTGATTCGAAATACACCTGACAGTGACGTGGAAACTTGATATTTGGCTGCATTAGTATGTCAGGTTATATTCCGTAAAGTTCTTCCAAAGCCATGTAGGGGTCGACGCTCTAGACAGACCACAGACGGAGGAGTCTACGTTTAAAAGAAAGCCTTCTCAACAAAGAATGGGAAGGATTATTAAAGCCCCTTGTAGAAACCATTAACCAGAGGATATCGGGTTTATCCGTTTTTTGAAGTTTTTTTTCTAAATGAAAACCCTGGTTTTATTCGCTGCCAACTACAAATCATCATTACTTTATTTTATCGTCGTTTGACATCGCCTACACATGGATCCCAATCGTAAAAAGTCTCCCTCACCTGTGAAGTGAGTAAGGGGTTAACTAAACGTCTTTTTGTGGGGAAATATCCCTCTCACTTTTTCCCCTTCGTTGTAGTTTGGTTGATCACCATAATTGAATCAATAAAATATTATTAGACAGCCCGCCCCGTGATCAAGAATACTTCTATGCAATTAGAAGATGAAAATATTCTTTTGTCTTTAGTCCCGGAACAACATGTGTACAGGCTATCAGGATGAAAATAGCAAAACCATGAAAACAACGGCCTCGTAGTATTACTTTTAATTTAGCAAAACTGTCAGCCGTCCTTGCTGCTTGCCGGTGATCTGGCCTACTTCAATCAGAACTGTGCATCGTAAACGCGGTAACTTCAATCTAGGTGATATTTTATGAATAAGGCCAATCTCTAGAGTAGTGTATGTTTGTCTTCTATTTTGATCCAGCCGTACTAAGCAAGCGGATCGTTACGACTGCTCCATGAAGCGACTAAGCGGCAATTAACCACACAGTTTTTGTGTGATGCACAAAAACTCATGCCGTGCTAGCAAGAGAGTGTGCGGATACACTTCCAGTGCAGTCTACCTCTAAATTTCTGCCTAATAGCGTATTCACGATAGTTGACTACGCTGGCCCGTATGCCAAAATACCAATCGATTTGTCCTAAGCAGTGCATCGCTTATTCGATTCAGTTTGTACGGGTATCCAACAAACAACTAAAAACGGACACACTTGTTCTGGAAGAAAGCGCCCATAACGTCCTCCCATCGGAGAGATCACCCTAGGGATGCACCAATCTAGGTTTGTTGCTTCAGATATTCCTTCAACTAGAAAGTCCTAAACTAGGCTAAAGCAAATTTAGGCTAGTTATTAACAGGATGAGCAGCTGACTGCATTTAGGTTCATACATTTGGGACTTTTCGAGAACAGCCTACTTGTTGACAAAAATTCTAGCAGCAGCCACACTTGTTTTAGCGTGAAGAAGTCCTGTTAGTTTTCACAGGGTCTCAATTTAATTCCCAAAATGACTTGATGGGAATACTGTGCTTCATGAGAGAAATCGAAGTGAACCCGACGGGTCTTTAAACCCTGGCATAAGGCCAAAACTGTTACGCACCCTCCTTAGAGCATAATGTAGTGATGAGTAATCTTTGAGTACACAACATCTTACTTCGAGATTACTTTTGGGTCATCTTGAGAATTTGTTGAAGGGGTACAGGACTCTGTCTGCGATATACTCAGAAAAGCCAAGCTATTAGTTAAGGGGTCATAGTATGGAGCGAAGAATAGCCTATGAGCGCGATAGCCATGCACAGTGGCACCGTTGTATTAGAAGGGGTGCACTGTGTTATTTTATAACACGAAGAAGCTGAAGTGGAAAACAAAGCAATCAAACCAATAGGAGGAGTTTTTGATACAGTTTATTACGTTTGTTCCTTATGATCAAAACTTCTACCGCAATTCAATAGTAGAAGGGATCAGGCACTTGATGGATATCTTTCAGTTGTTCTACTACTAAGCACTATCCTTCTTTGATGCTGACATTTTGAAAATCGACCGTCCTGATTTTCGGTGCCTGAAGAGTCCTCTGATGGTGAAGTGGCGATCGATCGACGATAGTGTGAAAAACCTAAATGAAGACGGGTTACCCGAACATAAAGGTTCCAAGGGCTAAATCCAGGATGGTTCAAGTGAACGACGCAGCTGAGGTTACTATAATTTTCTCAACTGCAGCAACTCGAATTATACTAACTTATCTTCCAAGCTGCGCAAACTGGCTTATTTTAGTTCTACAACAAAGCAAAGATAAACTCTTCGATAACACAATGGAAGTCACTTGGACACTTCCCGATGGGGTAGTCCCTCGTAAAATGACCTCAGAAAAAAACTAGCAAAATCAGTTGTGGTGGAATGATGATCTTATCATACCGAACACAACCATATGGCTATACTAAGAGGAAGCCGTCACGTGGAAGGTCATCATATAGAGACAGCAATGGATGTTTCACTACAAGATGAACTTCACATGTCCAGATGGTGGGATTCTGTCCTTGTGTTAGAAGTCACACATGCTATCAGGCCTTTCTTCATATAGAAACGCTGCCGCTACAGCGGGGTTGAGCTGCATAAACGCCAATGGTTTCATATCGACGTAATCCAAGTATTCCCTCCATATGACTATTCTCTTTGTACTGACTTCCTATCCAATAAGATTGTATGGCTGTGCACGGCCATTGAAGTGTTAGACTATTCTTCCTTCCACAATAAGACATAATTCGACCGGTTTTCTCAACAGGGATGACTGTAGTTGGATTTAACTTTCGCCTGGTCCAATTATTCGAAACGCAATTCTTTAGCAATAGGGCTGGAATGCAGATAGTTGTTTTGGGGACACAAACATATTAATGAGTACCGTACTTTAGGATCTTGACTAAAGTTGACATATGTAAGCATCGAATTCAAATCCATGTTGTGGTGTTTGAATTTGTCGCTTTATCAAACTTCGTGGACCAGCCCTGGTCAAAAGTGGCACGCAGTTGTGAACAAAGCACCAGCTTCCAAAGAAAGACGAGTGATGTTGAAGGTAACAACCCGATAAGGTCACGTGATCATTCCTATTTGCACAGTATGAACGAAAGGCATGACATGACCGAGATTCCCAGGATCTGATTACATATGTACTATAAAGTGGATGAATTCTGGATAAATTCCATGCCCACGACTTACTGATTGTAAGGTATTCCTTGAGGATCAACGGTCAATCGAATAAGCTAGATGACTATTCACCAGCAGTCAGCTGGTTGTTTGAACAAGGCAGCAGCCAGTCAGAACAAGAATCACCCCAAAATTCAACCACAATAGTTATGCAGACATATCCGTGGACGAGTGTTCTGGAGGATAACAGACCAAAGAATCACTCTATGCCTGCTTGATGAGTCGCAATAAGAGCGAAAACGATCGTGTGACTGAGCTTACCGGGATCCAAACACTCTTACTGGAATCAACCGACGTGTGTTGGATATGTTGAATCCCGAAAAATAACCGAACCACGCTTCGGATTCATTCCTGGTAAGCTGATAAAATGCTTGTTAGATCAGCGAAATACACTTATTTGCAAACCAATTTGGTTTTGACGGGTGACTCACCTGGAGCCCAGCTGAATCCATCATTTATCATGTTCTTCAGCCAGTTGGGTTCAAGTAGAACATTTCTTTAGGGGCCAAAGTTTACTGACGAAGTTCCAAGCAGAATGGAAACCAAGAAATTCCGGTCGACTGCTTAAACAATAGCGAGTACTGGATGCAAAACTCATTACTCAAAAACCCGGTAGATATCACCTATGTTTCAGGGCCAGGAGATGTCTATCATTGTAGGTTAGCGAAAGGACTAGCCTTTCTATAACTCCTTTTGATGTTTCTATTTCACCCGTTTTCGCATTTTCAAATTCGACACGATTTTCTCCAGTCATGGACTCTCTACTCAACAAGAGATACGGCACAAGTTGAGCGCAACCCTAAGAATCAAGTGCTGATTGTTCGGTAGGATTAAAAGGAAAACTCTCAAACTGACGGCACGGCCATGTGTGAAATTTCGGTTTGTGCTAAACCTGAAGCATTATTGGCCCCTTTGGTGATGAATTAGTAGGTAAAACTTACCATGCAATCCAACTGGGTCCTACGAATTTCCTTCTGATACCTGTCACTCTTACACAACGGAACCGAAATCATTATCTACTTAGTTCGCAGGTACCATTCAACACTTTCTGGAATCCATTGCGCGGGTTCATCAACATCTTTCTGTCGATCAATATTTGGCTTCTCCACCACCATGTGATTGGTGACTCATGAAGACGAGTTATGTCTGGTGTTGCCGATCATCTGATGAACTCGTAGGATAATATAGGTCAACAGCCCGCATGAAACTCCGATTGGAATCCGAAGAACCGTACTCAAAATGCCACTCAAAATGTCTCCGGAGCAAGTTCCGAGAATTCGCTTCTGTGGATATAAATTAACTTGGATGATTGTTGGAAATTAACAATATAGTGTCCAGTCATACATACCACTTTATGGCTTACTGATAAGTACCGCAACCCGGCCTCGTGTCACATGAAGTTACGTGTTTCGCTCTGTGTTGTTATACTTTTCGTCTAGCAACTAACGTTTGCATTTCACGCTGACAACTGACGAAAGTAGCAGGAATGGTTACATCACCAGTGGTGACTTCTTGGCGTTCCTTATAGACTGATTAGGAAGTATTTTCTCCCTGACAACTGTCTCCCACGGGGAAATTTTCCTCCTCTAGACCACTACCAGTCGGTTGCCCGCTTCCATTTAAGGTGCCGAAATGTAATACCAGCCATAGTTTGCCGTAAATTACTGGTTATATCCAAGGAATTCTCAAAAAAATGCAGTGCCCAAAGTTTTTTCCACTTCAGTGTTACGGTTAAATCGTGACAATAAACGGTTGTGTATGCCCGTAGTTTTATCGCGATGGAACACTTAGGCTGTAAGCCGATGGGTTCTTATGACATAGCCTTCTGTTTTACACAACACTCGATTGGTACCATCGCTCTGTCACTTAAAGATAATTCATTTGGTGTTCAAATTTAATTCTTGAGTCGTATGGGTTAAGGTTGTCTTTGCGTCCCGGTTTTGTCATAGGATTACAGCTCTTTTGGTTTATTCAGCCCAGCGTTCAGCTGTAGCACCCTTTCGGTTCCTAACTGCCATGCCACCGGAAGGAAGCAAGAGGGCTGAGATGCTGCCAGTCTGTCCAAGCCTAGACAGGGGAAGTCGAGAGGCAGAGGTCGGGTTCGAACCACGGACCTTCCGGTCAGTAAATTCGAGCTCTAACCACTGAGCCATCTCGGTTACATGTATACCGGTAGGACGAATGACCAGTAAAAATTGGCAATGCAACTCGTTCGGTACTGCAGATACTTTTTGTAAACACAGTCGATCTTCACATTAATCGCCTATGCAGCTGACGAGTAGAAATATACGAAATGAGGTCTGCTCCTCCTTGCATGAGTGAATAACGGATTGTGCATCCAGAAAAATGAATTGGGATTCAGCCTGGGCCTTTCTTACCAACGATATCTTCTTTACTGCTGAGCGACGGATTACTTTCTGATGGGTGGTTTTCTCAGGGTAATTGTGCCAAAACCGGTCCCAATGTTTTAAACTACGGTCGAACGGCCAACAAACAGGTCCCCATGTGGCGAAATACACTCATTTGCCTACCAAATTGGTTTTGAGGGGAGACTCACCTGGAACCCAGCTGAATCTCTCATTTATGACGTTCTTAAGCAACTGAATGTGCTGTACCAGGCCGCCTCATGTTTCAGTTGGTACGATATTCGAGATATCGCGATACATTGTACAGACGTAATGCACTACTCACAAGGCTACTGAAAACTCTTGGACAGCCCTCGACTGGTTTCGCCCTTCTTGGGGCTCATCAGGTAGGCACAGCCCCCAAGGAGAAAATAAGGTTGACGGGAACTCTGGGACAGCGCCTACCTGATGAGCCTTAAGATGGGCGAAACCGGTTGTGGGATGTCGTAGATTTTTCAGCAACCTTGTGAGTAGCGCACTACGTCTATACAAGGTCCCCCTGTAGTTTGACCGCTGCTTGCTGCCCGTTTGATTCTTTCTAAAGAGGCAACCTCGATATTCTCCCTCATAATTCGATGAATGGATACTAACTGAACAGTATCGATGTAGAATTCTAGTGACTATTTCAGTTGCTGCCAGTTGAAATCGACCAGTACTAATGCATATTGTAGTCTTATGTTGAGGCGTCGTGTACTGTCCGAGTAACGGTCCCACATGTCATAGAATAATCACAAAATTTAGCATCGTTTTAGGCCCACCATCCAACAGAAGTATTCATAAAAAACTAAGTATCAGTTTAAACACTAAAGAACCGATCTCCTGCGTCGCACACTGCTAACATGAGATACGGATGGTTCAGTTTTTGTGTTACCGAAACAATTGCGTAACCCAGGTTGCTACGTTCGGGAGGATATCTTAGAAACTTACGGTTCGAAGCTGCCGTTTGGCAATGGGACATGAATAAACGGAATTTGCCGTTACATCACAACAGCTCCGAGCATATGGGCGACCGTATGTCTGATGTCTGATGTCTGATATCAGCTACTAACTCCGCCGACTTGTGTACGGACTGTTCAGTCTACCTGCAAACTGTAATGAAATATTATGTTCGTTATTCAGGAAATGACCTGCAATAGCCACACAAAGTTATCCAATGACTGTTGATTATACGTGGTCAACCGATTCGAGAAAATGTTTGTTTGTGACTGGGACGACTGGATGAATGACGATAAAACGAAGCTTTTGAAAGCGTCACAAATCGGACTGTGGAAACCCGTGTTACTTATTGCAATCACAACAGATTGTGGCGTTTGTTGAACTCTAATTGTTTCCATACGCTTCTAGCCTTACCAGTCAGAAAACGGTCATTAGAAAACGACGAGACAGTAAGAAGAAAGAATTAGTTTTACATATAATTGTAATAGGTTTGTTGGCATGACACGTCGAGCGGAATAACAATTTTCACAACCGACCGCAGAAGTCAGATGAGTCATGTTAGTGTCCAACAGGGTTTGCATACCGGTCAATAGTTCAATCGATCGTCACTCTCTGCTGGGCCTGATTGATCAACCTCTTTGTGGTTGACCTAAATACGCTCTAAAGATTAGCAGCATGGGAATTTTTAAAGGAATACTGTCCCGTCTTCTCAGAGCAGCGGTCGTCTCACTTCACAGTAGCCTTAACAACGCGGTGTGCTTGAAATCAGATTCCGAAAATTGCTGTGAATAGCATGTGGCCAATATCGCTACAAAGAGGTGAAAGAGGAAAGCAAGAAGTATCCAAAATTAGCGTGCATATACAAGGTGTGCGGAAAATTGATAAGACTACCGGCTTTTCCTCATTTTTCCACCCCCATAGGATATCTGAATCTTTAAAAAATCATTGGAGTCATTTGTTTTGGAACTAAATGATTAGTTTTGACTTTGTGCTCACACACTTTGTACTCCTAAACGATGGTGTTGCTTACTGAGATCACAAAACTTATTCGTTGATGCAATCTATAACTGGCTGTGGTTTGTATTCGACGTAGGTGGTGCTTCAGGTTTATAAATGGACTGTTCTCGATCCTAGTTGGTACTGATGGGTTTCACTCTCGAGATGAGCAACGTGTCATTTCGTTGAGTAGGGAACACGCGAATCCTCGTTATCAGTATTCTGTATGGAAAGTATACGCACCCACAGGAATTTTAAAACAAGCATATTATGAATGTGTTTAATAGAGAATTTTACTGAATACTTTCCAAGAAAAAAGTGGTTTACCTCAAATTCTGTACCACACTTCGAAGCAAAGTTGCTGATGTTCTCAAATTACTGGATAACTAACACTTCGATTATAAAACAAGTCGCGCAGTTTGCACTTGAGGGTTAGACAGATGCTCCGTGGTCATCCGCGTCTAAAACAAACGGGCTTTAGGGGACATATTTAACTAACTCGAGTGTCCATGGAGCACAAAAGCAAATCATCGGGAAGTCTTACCGTATGGAATAACAAATAGAGCAGCGTGTGATTCACTGACGACAAAAAAAGCTCTGTGAATAGTCCAGATGATTTGTTTGTCATTAGCACTGCACAGAAAAGAACGGTCTCATAAAAACCCAGGGTACCATTAAGGATCATGTGTGATTTTGAATTCCACTCATATTGCAGGTAGAGAAAATGTGGTTAAAACCACATGGGGAAGTCACGATCGATTCTTACATAAGAACTACGTAAAGATAGCCGTAATCCTTTTTTTGCATAGAAAAAACAATGTGGCTAAGCATACAAACAGATAAAGCCAATTCAGACACCTCATTGGATAAGAAAATCGTCAAAACAACTGTTCTTTCACTCCCAAACGTTTGATTGTCAGGCTGTCCTGGACACAGACAGGGGCATGAATTCATGCAACATTACGAGGCAAGCTAACAAAACTGGAAGTACGATTCCCGATTCCGTGGATGGATTTGAGGAACAGTGGATTTTAGGTGGAATTCAAGGATAACTTCCGCGTGATTTAGTGTGTAAAAGTGGGACTTTTCAGCGTTAGATAATAGGTGGGATCGTACACCTAAAAAGATGCTGATTTTCGCAATCGGTTTGCACCGGTTTTGACGCTGAAGTGAATATCGTCCACTGAGTCAATGTGGTTGCTCTGAACGAGACATATGTGTTTATAGTTCCGTTATACACACAGACATTACGATTACTGAAACGGATTTTCACCCTGCAGATAGTTCAGGTCGTTGATAATAAGTGATCTTCATACAGACTACGTGCGAAATCAGTTACCATATTCCATAGTTTTGTTTCAAGAATATGACCACAAGCCTTCCATCGAACCTATGGATATTTACCATAATAAAACGGTAGATAAAGTTCCGTTTCCTTCCGTCTCAAAGAAAGGCAATCCAGCGGAAGGGAATAATGGAATAGCAGTGGCTTTTCACTTCACCTGATAACCAGCGTTTATCTATTTGTGAGTGAAAAGAAAATTAATTAATCTAACGATATCCTGCATCCCTTGGTACGCCCTGTTGATGCAATCATGGTTTATTCAAACACTGGCTGACGTCATTCTGATCGCTCAGTCTAGACAAATTTTGTACAAACAAGAGAAGATTACACCAATTAGAGTAAGTAAATCTGGCTAAGTTGGGTAAGACAAAGTCTGCATAAGACGTGAGTGACTGGTGTCAGCTGTTATTGAAGCAGATGTGAGGAACCTGACAGGAGGAACCGACAGGAGCTCATAAGACGGGAAGTTATTGTGCAATGTGGACGATAACATTCAGTCGTTTGTCTGCCAAATGAAAACCCTTGTGATTTCCTCTAGTATCCCCCCCCAATATGCAGTGCCTTCTAGAAAGTAGTGACGCAAGTGACCCAGAAGGGCGTTGCTTGTTGCGGAGACTAAAATATCTCTTTGGGTGCCTTTCGTTGCTCATTTTCAAATAAAGTCACCATTTGCTTACGTTTCATAGTCTACTGAAGGAAATTTTCATACTCACGGGTAATTCTAGAGTTCCTCGGCAGTGTCCGCTTAGATCCAGGACAATACAGAATTGCTTGGAAGGTCAGGAATTCGGATATTTTCAATTTACAACGCTCACATTGGTTACCAAAAATTCATACACGATCTAACCCTACCGAAGTTGATCTCGATTACTATGTTGAACTATTGCATCAACGTGAATAGACCTATATGCTCCAAGAACAAATGTAGCACTCTGTGAAATGCTCATTCGGTATACGTTCTTTGAAGTCCGGTCATCCTATACATCAACAATTTGCAGTCAAATTTACCGAATCGTCGCTGGCTGTTGGCTGGCAGCCTAGAATGGGTAACAGGTTAGATGTGCTATGACGGAATGTTGGCATCTGGGCGGCAGAGAGATTGATAAGTAGTGCAGCTTCCTGAGAGTGATGAGAACGGTGAATGGAGTCTGTGGTCTCGCTTCGAAAAACGGAGGGAAGAACTGCGTTCCAAGTAGCGGCTAAAAAGGACCGATGTTAGATGAGCTGATTATAAACTAAATTCAACTTTCGAATCCACAGTTATTTCACTGGACCAGTCAGGGCCATAGGCTCAATTCAGCCGTTCAACTAGTCTCAGTATTTAGTCTGGTTGGTACGATTGTTCTGATGCTAACTGATTACGGCTTTCGACATTGAGGATTCAGGTGGTAACGTGTCAGTTTTGGCGGAAAGTGGAAATGACTCAAATAGAAAGGAACAACTGGGTGCCACAATGAAGGACCCCATATTGGTCTAGGCCTAAGTGATCGACTGAAGCACGTCATGGGAGCAGTTTGTTAGACTCCAAGTGCAACAATATAAAATTCACCAATTTCGGTTGAATTCCTTAGTTTTCTCCGAGCGCTACGGCTCCCAGCGTTTCATACATCCCCTAAAAGAGGCAGTCATCGGCTTTCTAACTCTGTGCCTGTTAGGTGACTAGAACTTTTAATTATGCATATTGTAAAAAAAACCTTGAAAACAAAATACTCGCTAGCAGACAGCCTTCTGGTTTCACCAACGTATGGGCCACTAAACTTTATGTGAATGGGTCAGATGATCGAAAGCCGTGGAGGTCGATTCATTTTTCCACCCTTACTCTGTGACGTTAAAACCCACGGGTTTGTGATTTTGGTAGGTGCTGACACGGTTTTTCTACCAACATACCAGATTCCATCTTTCTTCCACCTGACTGTTTACCTAAAGCGTTTGCGTGGGCGCTTTCCAAGGTGGGGTCACGTGGACCACTTATTTGCCGCAGGCGTCAATATTCATGTTCTGTTGTTGCATAGTGAGTATCAGTGCACTGAAGGTCACACACGTTGTCGCGACCTTGGAAATCGATCAAGAAAAAGCTTCGGTTTGCACCTGGATACTCATTCTATCAGGCAAAACCGGTGACTGCGCTTTAATAGTGTGCACACAATCATCCTGGACGCCATTCCGAATCCTCAATCGCCCCTTCGAATTCGCCCGATTGGTTCGGCTTTTAACTGGCTGGTTAGTGGCTTGTGTCATGCCAGTGCTGTTTGTCTACATTGGTCGTGTTGTTGATCAGCGTTACTGACTAAGACAACCGAAGTTTACCGACTGCATGAACTTGGCTTGCATTAACCTTCAACCGTACACTGGGATAATTGTACTGCACTGAGATAATTGGTTCGCAGGCTTAGAACAGTGTGTTGCCTTGCCCCTTGTTGCAAGCTGTGCATCGCCCCAACCCCTACACACGTCTGTGGACGGTCGGGCGATATTGAATAGTTCAGCATCTGATTGGTGCTTCCAACGTGTTTAAAACTTGCGTACGATTATGTGGGACAGTCACAATAACAAGTAGAAAATAAGTCACCGTAACAGACCGACGTAGCAGCTTGTAGAAAACTTATCAATGATCTTCAGTTAGAATTGATCGCAATGAGTGTGATAATAGGTGGAAGTAGCAAGTAATATTCGAAACTTCGCCAGCAACAGAAATTCCCAGTAGGCTAGGTGAATAAAAGACCACAATACGATAGGCTGGATGCAACTTTTCAAAAACAAAGCCTGAGTTCAAATCGTTTTGGTCTGGTTTGTTACACACTAGGAGCTTCACTACTAGGGACTAGTCAGGTAAATGTCCCTAAGTTTAGACCCGAGTATCTGTTGCTAGAACACTGTCACATCCACCTGATAAGTCCCAATCAGACTGGAAGACCGACCACTTCTGCACTGAAAAGTCAGTGTTACTTCCCAGTCTTATCTTTCATCACCAGCATGTATACCGAAAGCGATAAGGAAACAACGGCCATTAGTGCATAAATGCCACACGGTAAAGTAACCATTAGGCAGCATGGAGCGGGTGCGAAGGGCATTATTGAAAAAAGGATGGAAGACCCCAGAAGTAGCAGCTTTCGTTCGTCCGTCCTACCGCACGCAGCGAATAAGATGTCAGGGGTGTCATCAAGCTAAAATTGAAGTAGCATGTGAGGTGGCGTGAATTATGCTATTACGCTTGTATACTACCAGCCTTCCACGCCTGGATCCCAGAACAATTAGGTTTCTCAACCAAAGGGCAGCGTCAGCTGACTAGAATTTGCTAGAAGTTGCTGTAAGCTACGAGAGCAGTCTAAATTAAGCTGACTTGCTGTCGTAAATATTCCACTCTCAAACTACAAAATCAGAAAATCATATTAGTGCAAACTCTACCGATCGAAAGACCCGGTAGAAAGAAATGTGCTGTCTGTCTGTGAGCAATTGAACTAAGACGGAAAAGTTTTTCACGTGGGGCAAATGAAGGGACTTCCGGCAAGTTTGTGGATAATGCCCAATTACTCCTAATTTTTAAAAAAATCAAAGTTTTATCTGTGTCTGTGACCAAATTGTAGAAACATGCCTGACTTATCATAAGAGCAATGTTGAAAAATTCACACAGTTTCTGGTTTACGATCTCGATACTTTAAGACAGTGGTAAATCGCTTCACTTAATTTCCCTTCGGTGTTAACAGCGCAATAAATAAACTATATGGGTTTGCTGGTTGGTTGAATTCAACTTAACTGTCGTTACAGAATCGACCTTTTTCTGGTCGTTTTAAGGGGAAAAAATATAGAGTCAGACGAATGAACTCAAGGTAAGACTCGATGTGTAATAGACCAAACAACATCAAATCATTGTAAAGGTGTTTTCATGCATAACCAACAGCAGATATTGAATGCGATTAAGTTAATAACCAGCACCAAAGAAGGTGAACATTTCTAGCTAATTGGAAATAGTCTGTAATCGATGGAGGAGTTAACGATCATTTGCCAAACTTTTCCGAAATGTAAAGACTGCAAACCGGTGTTGTTGGCTAGACGGTTGACCAGTAAGTTTCCTCAGAAGTCTGAATTGTGTGTGCCCAAAACACACCAAAGAAATTAAGGAGAGAGGCCAACCAGGATAACACCATATCAACTGTGTCAACGCTCACCGTCAAGGTGGTGTATGTGTATGCACGTGGTTCATTGTAATTTGGCACACCTTAAAGGGGAGAACAGATCAGTTCACGTCTTCCTCCATCAGACAAGATTCGTCGAACATCTGTTAGTCACCCATATATCTCAGTCCTCTGTCTAATTGTCTAATCTGAATAACTCCCAAAGAACTTATCGCGACGGTATTTTTTTCGCACACAAATAAGAAGCAACAGTGAAATTCAGATGTTTTAACCCAACTGCCAGACAGCTCGAAGCGCACCTGGAGCTAGTTACCATCTCCCAGTGAATGAACCAAATGTGCCATCCATACTCTGTTGCTCCTGTAACACTTGGCTTTTCGTTGGAATATCGCGAACCTTCGTATACACTCTAGGAACAGTAATATCAGATCAGTGATAACCATGGGCTGGTGGTACGAAATAGTTCCAGACATTCATCGAAAGTGTGTTGCGTTGAGGTCACTCACTGATCTATTCCATCGCCAGTGGTGGTTGCATCGTAAACGGAGAGCGTCAGCAGTATGCTCCACTGTCGAAAACTACAGAGTCAAAAGGCAGGCTTCAAAAGAAATGAAAGTTGGAAGAAGGGATTTAGTCAACTGAGTTACCAGGTAATCTTCAGCAGAAGCGCATTTTACATCATTATTCGAGAAACAATACCATTAACTCTGAGTCTGAATTGAATCTCTTTGTGGTGCACCATCCCTCTTCGATCGTTTTGGTCATAATTTTTAGGTAGGTTGATCCATTTTGCTGCGATGTTCACAACATTATCCACAACTCAGTAATCCGCTTTTGAGACAGTTTAGCTCTATGGATTTCTATACTCTGCCAAATCGACCCTGGAATAATGTTACGCGGTATGTACCGAACCATAACACAAGGAGCAACCATCTTTTTGGCCATGTTCTCACCCAAGTTTCAGTCAGAAGCTTAAGGGTATCACCAGAAAGTAAATCCATTATACTGTCGAATGGAAATGACATACGTACAGGAAAGAACAAAAAATTACTGTGACAGCGATTCAGTTTTGAAGTCATGGAGTTTGTTTCCATCTTGCGCCCAGTAAGCTAATGCGGTTAGTTAGGTACCAGTCGGGGTTGAGATCAGAAATGCAGGTTAGTCAATTCAAGACATTGTTAAGAAGTGAACTCAGCTGCTGGTGAGGTGATCGATATGAAATGGTGCATCTTCTCTTCCATATCTCCCTCCTCTGTCAAGTCACTGGAATCAGAGATGAAAGAAGTGACCCAATAGATGAATATATGCATCCGTCTTATGTACCACTGAGTCTGTTCAAGTTAAGCATTCTGTTTTCTGTGTAAATGCCACGGGCAAATATGCAATGTTTCTTTTACCTAACTGGCCGAAATTGATATTCGTATGGAATTCAAGTTGTTTGTACTTCCGCTTGTGTTTATCAGATTCCCCTTAATCAGTGAAGATCACATAGCACCACCAATTACTCCGACTGGCATAGGTTTCATCCCGCTCTAAGCCGTGTTCAGTCTGAGGGCGTTCGCACCCAACACATTTTTACTTTCTCATGTTTCAAGAACGGTGCACCTTTGTGTGTACTTTGTTTTGTTGTGGTGGGCACGTTCATACTGAGCACTGATCTGAGCCCTGGCATGTGTACCGGTACAGGGACATTTCTTGTTGCGGATATCACGTTAGTTTGCTATGACTAACTGGCTTGAGACGTTTCTAACCTTGTGACAAAAACGATGTGAATCGGATGCACCGTTCGATGTAGAGTCGCTCCTGGAATAAGGGAGAATGGGCAACCATGCGATCTGCGTCTACACAAATGGATTCACCATATATTCGGCTCCGGATGCCGGTGCGGCTCTTCATGAGTTGGATTGCAAGTGCTGTGAAAACTTGTGTTGAGTGCTGCGATGTTCGTTCCCCTTGAGCTTAAATCGACCAACAGCTTTGGCGTCACAGACTCAAGTGACTGCAAATCCCTCTCACGGTGCACTGTGACTTAGTCGTATTGGCGACAAGCCCTTGGTAATCAAGACTCACACAACAAGCTTGAAAACTTGCAGCCTACTGATTTAAACAACAGTCTACGAGTTTGCTATTTTGGCGGAACAAACCAAAACAGCATCCAAGAAAACCGGCACGCAATGGCCAGTGGTTGTAGTCCATTTAATTTTATTTGTGGGGTGTTCGTCCTTTTGGTAATTGATTGGCACTGGCTGATTTCCGAGAAAGCATAACGGCATCCAAGTGAACGTCTGTGTACATTGTTTTCGGTTGGAACGGGAGTTACCACCCGACGCAAAAGTACCTTGTGTATCAGGTGCCCCGTTGGTGCTTCTGAGTTGGGTAATTTTAACGACCACTGAACTACACACGTGTCCTGAATTTCCTTTCACACTAACCGAACTGAACCTATCAATCTGACTACAATGTGTCTACAACTTCAACAAATACGAAACCTTGCTTTGGGGTCAAACAAAGCGACAAAGGTTGGATTTGAGGATTAAAAAGAAGCCTAAATGGTAATGTTAAGACAACTAAACTTTGGAAAAAACTTACTAATCCCGTTGAATGGAAACAAAGTTTAGTTGAAGCATTTGGTACAAGCTGAGGAGGAGCACTTACCAAACCATTGCGACTGGTGGGCAGTCAATGCCCTTGAGGAATCATGCATGACTTTGTAGTTACATGCCCAGCAGTTCTGAATGTTACGCAACCAAGCTATGGATAGTACCCCTAGGATGACTTGCGATTCATTTGAACAGACTGCCTATATAGCGAGAGTAACAAATGTAACATGGGATTCAAGTTAGCAAATCGAATTAAAATATGCAGTCAGGTTGCCCGATCGCGACATGAACAAGCAGTAAACGGAAAGGCATGTAGATTTCTCAGCGCATTTTATGTTCAGGTAGGATGGTTTATGTAATTTTGTTGCAGCTAGTCGGAAGTGCATTAAATAAGAGGCACTTGTGATTGAACAAAGACAACCGAAAATTCCTCAAATCACTTGAGGGCTTTTATGATTATCCGTGGTCCACTTGTCCATACACGGACATCTTGTAAATTTACTAGAAGTTCTGATGAAATACGTCAAAATTAACTCTCTAAGGACAAAGATAATAATGATGGCAAACCATTCACTGTATCCGAGTTACGAATATGGCCCAGTAGGTCACGCAAACCGGATGTTCACGTTTTACGTGACAAGTGAAAGTCCTACAATGACAGTTTTTGGGTTGGTGAGTTATCCATTACACCTCACTGCATCCCGGAACGATTAATACGAGAATTCCCATGCAACTTCAATGGCACAAAAATCAAGCAAATAAGCTTAAAGGTTGTCAGAGCAGCGTATAAAAAGAGAATAGGGGTCACAGAAGCTACTTCGCTTGAATGTGGACGCTACCAGCGCTTCTTATTGAATGACTGCAACGTTCTAAACGAGCATCAGGCCGTGAATGAGGGACTACAAAGATAAGACGAGCATTCCAAAAGGGATACATCTGTAGCGACAAGTTGTTTCTTAATTCCACTACACTAAGCTGGAGGGTAGCTTCAAGAGTCACTTCGCAGGGGACTCTTGCGCAGCACCTCTATAATGTGGCGGTACTGATGGTAGTTTGCAGTACAAGAAAAGAACCAGATCGTCCTGGAGTCACCGTATTGTCCGTGAAATTCACCAAGGATCATTGGTCTGTCTGACTAGGTCAAACTCTTATACCTCGCCTCAAAATCTTTGTTGTTTACCGATGATGTAGAAATCTCGAGGCAAATCCCCTCTCAGGAAGAGAATCGGGTTTTTCACACACTGGTGGTACGTCAATTGGTCACGTCAGTATCTCCATATACAGGCTGCTGTCGTTGCGCTACCATTTAACTTGAAGTTCTCAGTGACCGATGGGGTTTTAAAGCGTGCTTCTTAAGGACTATAGCTCGGTGTTCCTACACGGAAAACTTTAAGCTGCTCGGTCTAGTGTGTAAAGGCCTCCTCTAAGTTGAACCGTTGTATTGGATACTTTGTTGGTTAGTTGGGAAACTTGAGCCAGTAATTTTTTCTGGCATATTCCTCATCACGAAGAGCATGCTATCTAAGTTTCTCAATGCCAACTAAAATACGATGAAGCAACACTAGATTCAGAGACCAGCAATCAAGCTTTTGGATCACACCCGAGCTTCCAGTATTTCGACACACTGACAACTGTCCAAATGACTTGATAACGCAACTTGATAACGCTTGTATGTAGTACAGTGAATCATTAAATGAGCTTGAGCTCAACGGCGGTTAGTTTAGTTTTTTCGAACTCACTAAAAAGATGAAAACACTATTGTGTGGCTGATAATCCAGCTGGCTTGATAAAATTTCCATAGGGTAAGATGTATCTTTCCCTTAAAGGGGAAGGGTAGATAACTGGATTTGATCGAAAACGCGTAAAGGCCCCGTAAACGTAAAGCGGTTAACGATTATCATCGTATGGGATACAATGGCGTCGAAAACCAGTGAAACCACAGGACTTTTCAGTCACTATTTTCTGACGCCACTTAGTCCACGTACCCTTGAGAAGTGCTGTTAAATTTAGGCTGGATTATTTTGTCCCATGAATGCCACACAAGTTTAGTTTTTCTGCAAAGTTTAATTGCAAGCAGATCCCATATAATTATCTCCAATCCTAAGCTAATAACTCCACTTCTAGACCGCTTATTAAATAAACTATTCAGGACAAATGCAAATCTATTACTTTGATGACGCAAGTATGAAAGAGCGCAAAAATGTGGGCAATTTGGACTAGGTTTAACCAGTTTCACACGCTGAAGATTTCATCAGCATACATGACGACCAGGTGAAAGCTATTTTCCTTATCATAAGACTGCATCCGAAGACAGCGGTGTACCGATCGACCAGTATGTCAAAATTTGTTTATCAAGAAATTAATGCTTAGTAATTTCCTTACGTGATGACCTGTCAGACAACTCAAAGAAAAGTACAACGACGACTGACCAACAAAACGGACTGATTTTAAGACCGCGAGAAGAACAGTTAATAGAACGGAACAAATAAGACCTACGGGTCACCACCAGAATCCCGTGTCTTTCACCCTTTCTACGAGGACTGTATTTCAAAAGAATTTGATGGAAACTGAAGAACAGACCTAACATACCTCTTAAAAAGATGAATAGACGGTTAAGGGTTCATTCGGTTGTCCTATAAAGCAGCCTACGCAACCTACAAATTAACTGCTTGCAACTTGTCTACCCTTTTTGTCATGTAGATTTTGCTATACCCAGCCGTTATTCCTGTACATAGTGACCGGAAACTTGATGTTTTCCACAAAATTCGCACTTCAGCCAACCGGACAAGCATCATTCCGTTAGTGTATGCAAGGCAGCTACGTGAAAAATGCCGATTGTGTTAAGCTGATTCACCCTTTATTCGAATAAAACTGTCCAGCATTCGATTTGCTGGACGGACTGGACGGTGGAGCTGACGATACAAAGGCTGATTGGAGCAAACACTATCGTCGGTTTATGGGGCAGCGTTGTCATCGCGCACTTTGTTATAGAAGATGGTTCATAAAACGTCCGCATTCTGTGCAATACATGGTAACAAAGAACGACAATCATGCCATAAACAATTAAGAAAAGTGCGTATGCACTCTCTCTATAAGCTCATCTGGAAATTATTAATGCATCACCCATTTATCCAGAGATTTTTAGCACACATGTTTGGTAAGTTAGCCGAAATAGTTTGTCGGTTTGCGAGGTTCGGGTGCGAAATTTCTCTCTAGAATTCTTCCGTTTCTTAGCTCAAAAAAAAAACCACTGTAACGAGAAAATTCCCGACTCTCAAATCGATTGCGGTCAATGTTGAACACGCGTGGCGATTATTGAGAACAAAGGACTGATTCATCATATTCTGTGCCTTTTGTGAAAAAAATTCAAGTTCTTTTCCAATATCTAAGTCACAAAAGTCTAGCTTAAATCATTACGGTTAAGTACATGTTCATAATGGTTAGGTGTTCACATTTACGTGATTCTCACGAATCAATCGGACTCTATTGAGGATATCTGAATTTTTGTTGGAGATGAATACGGGATTTTTTAGAATCTACGTTCACATAACTCTTGTTTTATCAGACCTCCTCCCGTCTGGTTAGTCCACCTCAAAGTTGCGTTTGAAGTATCACATCTGAACAAGCGAAGGTTTCACATTTCAGTGACGTTATTTGGGTAGTCCTGACAGGTAGTTTGATTAATTGATACAAACAAGACGGTGACGCTCGCTTCCTCCTTGTGTGGTTGAGGGTAAGCACACCGAGTCCCGCTGAAGAGGTTATTCTATATGGTCAGAGCAGCCTCTGCTACCCCTTAGGTTGCCCATTAAAGTCCCAAATGGTTTCGTCATCACTGTTTTCGCTTTCGTGGCGCAGTAAGGAGTACGTAACTTGATAGAAAATCATCAGTGTGATACAAGTATGTTTTCTTTACATGAATCGACACAGCGTGTTTTCGACCAAGGTCCTCCCATAGTTACACTTTCAACGCTCCTAGCTAAATTACTGAATAATGCATAATGCGTTTCCTTATTCACTATTATCCAAAATTAGTGAGACCATTTGTCAGGCAATCTGATCAAATACGCAAGTGGTGTCACGCAACTACCAAAAGGTTTAGCAAACCAAAGCACTATACTTTCACTTCTGTACAGGGATAAAGTCAGCAGTATACTCAACATGTTTGAAACTCTCCTCTCATTTCTTGTTACTAAAAGGTCTACCGTAACTTTATACATGGTCAGTGAGCATTTAGACTGAAACTGAGTAAGACACATTCCCTTGCGAGAATTCAACGGAGCGGTTTGACGCATTCTAGGTGCTGAGCCTCATTGTATTCGTGATGATATATGATGAGAGAGAGTTCTCACTCAGGACACATGGTAAAGCATAAGATGTGTTGATTATGTCTACCTGGCGATAGCTCATACCATGATGAAAAAAGTGAATAAACCCCACGACCAAATTACACTCATGTTTTGCAACAACAATCCTGAGGATTTGAATTCCAGAACACTAAAACTTTGAAGATGATAGTTAAGCCAATTCAGAGTCGGTCCCGTGGTTTTCTGTTCTACTGTCCTCTGTAGTGTACTTACTGCTTTAAAGAATGTACTTTAATCATACGCACGATATGCGTAGGCTTTGTTTCATCATCCCATATCCTGAGAACACAAGTCTTCGAGGTCGAAATTCTGCCCATTCAATGCACATCCAGTAGGACGAAATCCCCACTGGACTGAGGTTTCGCTGGTTCCAAATCCGTACCGTGATACCACCTAAATGTGGGAACCACCGTCTCACCCATGAACTTCTTGAAGCTCATAGATATCGCCTATGGGCAGGGTCTAACTGACCTGCAATTCCTGTTCGCCTCTTTTTAGCCCACCATAACATGTATCGTCGCCCTTCCCCTCTACAGACCAGCCCAACTGAATTATTTTTCCACATTTACAAGCTTCGCCTCCCCGAACCGATCAACAACCTTTTTCCGAACGCGTCCCCCATCTTTCCCATCTTTCTCTTTCGATTTCTATCACAACCAACCATTATTGAAGTCCATACACAGGTTGAACTAGATGCCAAGCAGAGAGAACTTTGCAAATGGTCGCTCACTCCTGCTTGACGACCTGATGTGTGTCTGTGTGAATATCGTTTGGTTAAACTTTCTGTCAACTTACCACATCTGAACTACGCACAATCCTTTTGCATCAAGTTTACATTACCATTTACTGACTTACCATTGCCTCCATCCGAAAATTTGAATTTGACTCCGTTGTAATAAGTGAGCAGACGGAAGCAGTTGATCGAGTAAAGCATGGTTTACTGACTGACGCAGCTCCACCAAGAATAACACAAAATGACCATAAAAACTGCACTACTGCTCCTCTTAACTTTCCGGGACCTTTCGAGAGTTTCGAGATCTTTTCGTTTGAGCAACATCGTGCGGGTGTACTTCAAGACAGAAAAAAATTTTCAATAACAGGTAGACGATCACAAGGGAGATTTTCTTCGAAATCCTCCCGTTCTACCTGTGCCTAAAACTATGATGTCAGCATCGACTACACTATGGCAAACAAACGGACAAGAACAAGATCCAAACAAATCTATTATGTTTTATGAATACTCCACCCGGAGGTCGTGTTAGCAGTAATATACCAACAAAATGTCGACTTCAAGTATCGCATCGAAAGGTATGGCATCAATGGCCACTGGTCGATGTAATGTGCCAGCTAATTAGGCCTCGCAATTAACATAACTTCCGTTTTTTAAACCTTCCGCCTAGGCCACATAGCTTGGTTTTTGGTCCACAGATATATGTGTAAAGATTGCCAGTGTGCTACAGGAAACTCTTGCATACTAAGCTATACACGGTGCTCATGTCAACCGGTGCCTTGAAATAACTCCCACTAATCTCAATTTGATCAACAGATATGCACAATGCGCGCAAGGTCCATGTGAGTTAGCGAAAACACTTATTTTCAAACCATTTTGGTTTAGCGGGAGACTCACTTGGAACCTAGCTGAATCTGTCGTTTGTGATGATTTTAAGCAGTTTCACGACCTCAGCTGGGTTCCAGGTGAGCCTCCCGTAAAACTAAATTGGTTTGCAAATGAGTGTATTTCGCTAATTTCGTGCAATTCGGGTTCACGTAGAACATAGGGTTGACGGAAACTCTGGGACTGCGCCTACCTGATGAGCCTCAAGAAGGGCGAAACCGGTCGTGGGCTGTCGAAGAATTTTCAGCAACCTTATGAGTAGTGTATTATGTCCATGTAAGTTGTTCTGGGTCCTGATTGGTGCCACCAGGCCACTGGTGCCGCCCTTAGGTTTGTGCATTGAAACAGGAGTCTGCGTAGCTCACATGGCCGCGGTTAGTTGCTTAGGCGGTCAAAGAGTTGGTGGTATAGGAATAAGGATGGACGCTTGAGAGTATCTGTGGGGAAGTTAACGACATTCAGAGGTCCAATACATGTCCGATTTCCTTTCCATCGTCTTTGGCAACCGTAAAATGTGTTCTTCTCGCAACCGACTGTTGCATATTCCATTCCTGAGTTGTTGATTAACGGCCTGTTCCCGAGTTCACGATCTAAGTCTGGAAAAGCCTTCCCACCCAGTCGTCGAAAGTTCGTCACCAGCTCCATTGTTTCCTCATTAAGACACTGCACATCGGGATGAAACCCTTTCTGGGAAGATCAAGTAGCCATCAATCTTCTAAATGTTTCCTCCTCTACCGTCCGGTGAGCAACCCAGGAAGGATAAACAATGGTAGGTTTCTCCAACCAAAAGATGCGCAGGATATCCCTTTGTGTGTGAGTTTGAAAATTCTTCCGGTGCCGTCTGGCACGTCATTCCTACTGTCCTTAGTGGTCTCCCAACGCAGTATTCAACTGGGCCTGTTTAACCAAACCTACAGAAACTGCTCAGTGTTGATGAGGTGAATTACTTTATTGTGCCTATCATCCGGGGTCAGTTAAATATTTGCCCTAGGCGTCGACCAGTGGGATACACCTGCAACATAGTCCACCGTATCAACCGGCAAAAATTTGCGCACTGACCAGGAAACAGATAAAATGGGCGAATGTATGAATGCCCCAGCAGTACAAAACATGATTACGACACAACATCACAGCACTGAAGGTAAACAGATAAAATAAAAGGTAAATTGTGCGCCTGATGAAGTACAGTCATCGCAAATTCATTTTGTTTAACCGGAGGCCCGATTTCATCCTGGTTGAATCTCTGATATTTGTCAACTGGGTGTGCTCCATAAAGACCACCGTATGTTTCATTTGGGAACATATTTAACATATCACAACATATTTTCTTGGCCTAACACACCAGTCGGTGTATCTGCGTACCAGCACCATCGGTTGTCGTAACCTTTTTCCCAAAATAAACGGCGCTGTCGAAACGATGACCTGTGGTTCCGAAAACAGCACGTTATACCAAGGCAGCTGAGGAGGGTGTAGGCCATTTGACTTCCTCAAGAAACCAACTGTGTTATGCTTAAATGAAGGAATCTGAACTTGTCTCCAGCGAACTACAGTCACCCAACTATACGGTTCTCTAAAAATAGACCATCTTGTCAAAAGGAGCCATTTCCAACTCTTCGAATTTCTTCTACTAAAAAAAGTTTGAAAGCCTGTAAAAACCACTTCCAGACAAACATGTTCCAGTGTTGAGTAGGGCGCTTTTCTTCCAAAAAATGTGGGCATGTTACTTTTCCAGCAACCAGTTTTTGTCATGCACTCATTAAGCGTATGCCGTATAGAGTTCATATCCATACAGGAGATCAGGTTATCCTTCCGTCCACACCCAAAATCCACCGACTGCACACTCGTATGTTTAGGTAGGATGTTCAATAATTAGGAGACTTCTGGCATTCTTGCTGTACATTACTGTCGGGGGTTCATTACTATGGCTTACAGTGGCTTTTCTCCAGATGTTGGAGACGGACATACATTGAGGTGGATCATATTCCCGAATAAGCCAAGTAAACCAACTCAAACACCTATCTATAACATCTTCGTCATATAGTTTTTGGGACGTCATTAAATACTCTAGGCACGTAATTACGAGTGGACTGAATTATCTTCGGACAAGGCTAGAGGGACAGTGCTACATGATAATGACTGATAGGGTGGGTGATGCATGTAGGCACATAGAGGGGGGGGGGTCAACCAGTTCAGTCGGAAGTGCTTCGGTTGTCTGTCGAAGTCGTACGCTGGAAAACAGTGAATTGACATATTAAACTAATTCTGCTAAATCGTTACTTTAATAAATACCTGAAGTGGTTGCAATCTAACGGCCTTTTATCCACCCCGTGTGGGCTGTCAGGCACGTAGGTAAGAGAACACAAAACATTTTTGCATGTTTGCAAAGAACTCTCTTAACTCATTTAGAGATCGTACATCATTCCAGTTTGTCGTCCCTCAGGAAATGTTTTCCGCGCGGAAGGATGACTGTATCATGAAGCATCCAAACCAAAACCAATTCTGGTACTCACAAGCATTGAGGTTGTTATCACCTAGAGGGAAGTCATCGTGGAAGGGGTTTTTTGATACTATATCTGTGGTATTTGAAAATCAGCCTCAAGACTCTAGATAAGCAGTCAGTCCGCTTGTGGAATATGCCGTCAAAAATCACCGACACCTTCAGGTTTAACATCGCACCGAGTGCGTCTCCTAAAAATTGTTATTTCCTGCTCATTTCTTTGCTCGCTAGGCCACCTCCCGGAAAACACAGTGTGGGCGCTCAGTGTCGTGCTAGGGAGTGTCAGTTCCTGTAAGTCGATTTCAGTAGTAAAACAGCACAAAACATCCAAGTTGCACAAGTTATGCAAAACATTCACTGTAGGAAGCTGTTAACGAAGGAGTTTGTGGTATATAAACTGCGGTGCATAAAATGTTCGTCTATCGGACTTGTTGGTTGTCCAGGTTACTGATTCCTCTTGAACAGTTTTAGAGCGTTCCAGACCCTGTACCAGGTCAACCTACTCAAGATGGGTAAAAAAAGTGAACTGTCAGCGATACGCTTTTGTTTTACGACCACACCACATTTGCGTGCACAATAGACACAAAAATAACGATCGATTTGTCGTATCTTTCCAGATGTCCAGTCAATCCAGGCTCTACACCAACCACAGGTAGTTTCATCTGAATTCATCAAACGGTACATGTGAAGTCTGTTTCTAATCTTTGATGCCAAACACGGGACAACAGGCTTGGTACTTTAGCATTCAAAATGATCCTTTGAGAGTGACGTGAGTCGTCCTGTACCAGCAGCCCCCAAGCCGCACGCGCCTGCCTTTTGTTCATTGGGTAAGTTGGCAAAAGAGAATATAATACGTGTGCAATGCACTAATCATAAGGTTGCTGAAAATTCTTCGACAGCCCACTACCGGTTTCGCCCATCTTGGGGCTCATCAGGTAGGCGCAGTCCCAGAGTTTCCGTCAACCTTATGTTCTACTGAAACCAAATTGCACGAAATTGGCGAAATACACTCATCTGCAAACAAATTTGGTTTTGCGAGAGACTCACCTGGAACCCAGCTGAATCTCTCGTTTGTGATGTTTCCAGGCAACTGAATGTGCTGCACCAGGCTGCCTCATTTTCCAGTTGCTACGATATTCGAGATATCGCGATACATGTATATTCGTAGTGCACTACCCATAAGGTTGCTGAAAATTCTTCGACAGCACACGACCGGTTTCGCCCTTCTTGGGACGCATTCTTCAGAAGCGCACACAGTACGGGTTTGAGGCATCGCGCGCCAATAATTTTTCAGCATAAATTTTATAATTCCAGTCTATCATAAAATTCCACAAAACTTACTTTCAGTTATACTGAAATTGGGAGACCAAGTAACGGTCTTTTGTCGAACGGAAATACACAGTTCTCCGAGTTTACCGGTTAGGGGAAAACTTGAAATAAATTTTATTGGGTTTCAATGGCAGATTTATAAAAGAGGTATTTATCAGGCTGCCGTAGCCACAGCGAAACAATAGGCATTCCTGCTTCCCTCATGTGATGCATGTCACGTGCATCACGAATGGCACGTGACGTGGGTGAAGTTAATCGTCAACACATAGGACAGTGATAAGCTCACTTGGTTCAAAGAGATTAACGGTCCCATTAAGTCGAGAATGCCACAGCACAGAATGTCGCAGCATTCTTACAGCTGCTTTGTCTGGAAACCCAGTCCTTTTTCTGTTAGCAGTGTGAGAAAACTGACCAAAATGCACAGATTTCCAAAGTGTATTATGTGTTCTCTCATTAATTTTCTTTTGTGATGTTCCAACGAACGACACGTACCTTCTATTCCAGGACATCTGCGAAGCTCGAACCACTAGAGGTTTTCTATGTAATATACAGACCCATGTTCTTGATCGGTAGTCACCTTGGTTGGCAGTATGCTCCAAAATCTCATGTTTCAAGCGCCTGCAATAAAACGTACGGCCAAGTCGTTCTACTGTGGGGGTGCCTTCCTAAGTTGTTCGCTTGACGTTGATTTTTTCGGTCTGGGAAAGCTGTTGTAGGCCAAATTTGACTTTGATTGGTAACCACTTGGAAATGGACAAAACGTTCCAGACAGTTAATTTTCATGCAAAAACAGCTCAACCTAGCACTGAAAGATGACCCAACTTTTTTGTAGTCATGAGCCCAATAGCTAGTATGTTTGAAGTGTGGATGTATTGAGCCTCCTGGGCAAACAGACAGGCAACTTTGTATTGCGCTTGTCATGGTGCATTTGAGTTTATGTTTTGGAAATGACCTCACTCAGATCACTTGGTTGTGTTCAGTGTTTTTTTCAAAACAATAAAAGTTATTCGGATTTTGAAGAGTGAAGAACCGTTACAGCTTCGTCTGTTCGGTTTACTTCGCGACAACGGTTCGTGGACCTGAAGTGTACTTCATTAAGGAAAATTCGCGTTTGCTTATCTGGCACTACTCATTGAGGCGAAAAGTTCCATCAGGCGTTGCAGACATCGTCACATCCTCATTAATTCGGCTTAAGCAATATCCGAAAACAGTCGACAATGCGGATGGTTGACCAACGGGATCAGAAGAGTAGTGCTAACACGTTTTCGTGTGATTGCTAAACCTGAACTAAACAGTTTGCACGTTTTATGTATTAAAGACTAACACCTTAACGGTAGGATCAGAGGACCATTGGGCTAATTCGGTCCTACCGATCATGTCCTCTTTTTTCTCTTCTCCTGATGGCTTCCGTACTCTAATCCAAGTATCATCTCTGTTCCCAGGGAGAATCTCTGAAAATCATCCTTGTGGTTTGTTTCTCATTACTGCAGTGAAACAACTGACAATGCGTGGAAGCGGTACGATTACCTCTCATGCTCCTGAACCGAGGTTGTTATTCCCGCAGTTGTACTTAACATAATGTAACTAACTGCCAAACCCTAATTCACAGCATAGATACAGAGGGATAAGACTCAGATGAACACGACAAAAGTCTCAACCAGATGACTTGCCATAAAGAATATGGGATATTCCTGACCCAGCCACTTGGAATCGAGTCCCGTAAAACCATTGTTTTCATAAGATTCACCAGTGTGAATTTTTGGATGGTAAATCACTGAAATCTAGGAAAGGAGTCACAGAAATGCAGTCACAATACTAGATGGTGCTTTGATAGACAATGGCGTTGGCGTTCATCACTTTTCTTATCTATAGCAGAATTTAGGACTTTCGCCTTAATTTGACTTGCCATTCGTCTCCGGACGCGGAAACGAACCTCTGAAGATTCGATACATCTCTGCCATCCACGAACTAATGTCGGCTTGTGTTAGCCAACACTGTTGTGCAGGCACGCACGAACGTCAAACGAGACAGGAACTCAGTACACCGAAAAACTACCACAACCAGCAGATTATGACGTAGCAAGAATGCCTCACGTGTGCATCACGTGCACGTTTGTGTGCAGAACGGTCAGTGGTGTGGACTTGCATGATCAGTCGACACACGTTTCACAGTGAACACAACATGAAGTCAAAAACGCAGAGGCCCACTAGAGTGGACTTTGGAATATTCCCATAAGTCAACGATCTCCTCTGCAGCAGTCTCCTTCCCTTATTACCACCGTATGGTTGCCCGTCTCTTCGACATTCAACCATTTTTAATAAGACCGACGTTGTTTATTTATTCAGAAGTCGGAAAAGAGGATAAGTACTGCATAACTATGGATCGAAGCTCTGTCTGGATTGTTGGGCTTGTGCGAATTACACCGCCACCGCAATCAAGAGTTCCCGTGGTTGTTAATGTAATTAATTATTATGTCGACTGTAGGATTTTTGGTCAATGTTGAGGACACAAACTTCTCATGAAACTGATGACTTTGTCACGATTAACACAAAATAAACTCCACCTCAAATCATTCTAGCTGTTGAGCAGATTTAACCAGCAACAATATTTTGTGACACTTTCTGTGTGATTTTCTTTCCCATGACTTTTTTCAGACTACCGAATGGCAGCTTCATCTGCATACGCAATGTCCGTTGGCATGTCATTTGTGACAAGCTTTGATTCTCTGGATTGTCAGTCTTGGAATGAGCTTGTTCATCGCCATGAATTTGAAATGGAAATGAGATCTCAGATGCACTTTTATTCCCTAAAACAGAAAGCATAGAAAGAAATCAAAATAAGTCCAATGAAAAACGCTCCTGTGAGCCGAACGGTACATAATCATGTTCTGTATTTTATACACCACCAGCCGAGTTCTAGGATCCGTATCACCAGTTAGGTGTCTCAGGAACTTCAGCGCACTGCAGAGTGACAGGAATGTCATCAAATGAACGACCCAGCAGCGAACCAACGGATTTCCAAAGTGCCCTGTGGTGACGGGTTTGCTCACTAGCTCTCGGTCACTGGAAATCTCCTACATTACTCGCGCACACAGCTGTGGATTTTGGCAACAGAGGACACGATGAACATTTTCAGGTAGAAGACGTAGAGACGTATGTCTGCGCACATGCGTGCATTCAGACGAGCACAAATCGAAGGCCGGCTCACAATTCATGGTTTATCTTCATCCAACGAACCACTGTTCGTGAGTTGTTCTGTGACATCTATGGGAGATGTAAAACGTCGACTTCCGGGAGCAAACTTGAACCAATCATGAAGAACAAACGATAGTCCAAGAGAATCATTCCGCATCATATTACATCAATAAGCCAGGCTATTGGACAAACGTTTATTCATGCAAACACTCTGGCTCTTGTAGGTGATCGTTTGTATAGCTCTTGAATTCGGAACCGCAATGGAAACAACGCAATGCACAATCGCCTGTTCATTGCGCGCGAATCCTTGATGAACCGATACCTTGGTATATCTCCGGTTCCTGTAGGCTGACCGTCCTCATTCATGGCTTAACAGAAATCTCCCTGTTTCCGTCAGTCTTAGTTCATCTGCACTGCCAAGCGTTCTCAGGTACCTACGAACTATCTCACGATTTGTTCTTATTCTCCGTCTCCGAAGTTGAGCTTTTTTACCTTCCTTTCACTTACTGCTTCCTGATCCAGTTAGCCGTCATTTTCAAATAGTATTTTGATAGCTCTGGACTCCTGCTTTATTCTGAGGTCTTGCAGCACCGCTTTATTTATCACAGCATGCTTCCGTGATATCTCATTCCGCCATCCATTGTCAGTATGATATATATCAAAACGGAAATCAAAGCATGTGAGAATAGCCGAGCATTTAAACGTGGGGAAAGTGGGAAAACGGAAGTTATGAACTGAGGTGTGATTTCTAGTCTGAGTTCCGCATATTCAGGGGTTTAAGGTGTGAACACACTGTGGGGTCAGGTCAACAAACGTGAAGCTACATGAGGCCATTTATAATATTCCATAAGAAAAACTGTGTGGTTAGGAAAACTCAGTGGGAGATTAGAGATAGGGCAAAGCCAGTTCCTAAACCATTCCCCTCTGGATAGATTAGTCCGGCTTCAATCGACTAATCGTCACAGCCTCTGTAAAAAAACACTGGATATTCTGTTGTGGCTGACAATTCGAGAAGCACCTAGAATTCGCGTGTAACTGGCGTCCAGAAGGAGTCTTGTTAAAGATGTTCTGGGAGGCTTTTCATCAGCCCCAAGTAACCATTTTGGTAGATAACCACACACAGGTAGAGGTAGCACTTTTTCTGTTCCGGCCACTCGCTTCTTTCCAAGTGTAGTTGTACACATAATTTGAGGTTTCCAGAATAGGTAGGCTATCTTTTTGCTGACGGAACAGCAAGTCCAGTAGTTGTTTGCGGGAGTATGAGGCTAGTTGCTTGAAAATACGTTGCGCAACACAATTCGGATAGCTACTGATTCTGGCCGAAATGTCATCACCCTTAGCTGTACACAGACATCTAAGGGACTGAGGGGTTCAAAATTTGATGTGGTTGGAGATGAATAATCCCTGGACTATTCGGGATATCCACTGCCCTTCATGCAGTTCCGAATTTGCTCAGATTCGACTTCGAACAAGTCGGGGGAACAGGTCCGATGTACACTTGGTCAATATCGCTTGGCTATTCTTGCTCGCTTTAGTATTTTCCAGGGTGTCTATTCACATTTATTTTGTTGGCAGCAGATGGCGGAATAAGATGTCATGAAATTATATAGGCCCAGATGTTCTCGTCCGAAAGTCATATGTCTCCACGTCTGCTTCCAATTTGTTAGTGGGAATTGATGCAATTCTGAAAAAACTAGTCCCGGATCTGGTGAAAATGCCTGTTGAACAGCTGGGTTCCATTGCTGGGGAGAAAGTGACATCAATTTTTTCATAAATGCCCCTGATATGGAACTTTTTTCGAAAACAGTACATAAAATCTCAGTGATGAACTAATACATATCTCCCACTTCGTAATTTCAGACGAACTCCCAAGGCCTTCATGGAATCCGCAAACAATACACTGAGTCACCGAGCGGCACCTAGTGACCTGAATACATCTTCTGAATTAACCCAGTATGTCGTGGTGACAGAAGGTAGTGAATTTTGCCTGTATGCTCCAGTAAAAGAAGCGAGATCACACGCACCAGTCTCTGAACTCCACACTACCGACGGATTAGCCGGAAGGTTCGTTCCCGTTGAATCTCAGTTAATTTGTACACTAATTCTCATACGTTAGTCTAAACAAAGCGCAACTGAAGTCTTTGTCACTCGGTGTCACTATGTCCCAAGTAAAGAAGTGGATGTCATTGAATCGGAAACCCGATGTGAAGACACATTTAGGTGAACTGAAATCATGATCGGATGACATCGGATCAAAGGCAGCTGACCTGAACAACCAATATCGTGCTTAACTGATAAGCTCAAGAAGTTTGTTGACCAATACTCACCTGGAAGACCTGCGTTAGATCCGTGTGAGTTGACAGCTTGTCGTGGTCTCTTCACGGATTACTATTCATGGGGTTGCTGCGATATCTCGGATATCGTCCCAGCTGAAACTTGAGGCGGTAGTACATTCAGCTGAAGAATATCATGCAAGAGAAATTCTGATGGGATTCCCCCGTTACGACCAAATTAGTTTGTAAATGAGTGCGTTTCCCCACACTTGTCGTATTATCTCGGGGTAGACGATCTGGCCCTGTACTATTGGACGGAGAAGAATATGCTTCAAAGATGAAAACACCTTTGGAAGATCAGACAAAATTTGTCTTGGGTCCGAACGAGAAAGCTCCACCGGAGTTGGGGTGCGTATATGGAACCTGGGAATCAAAAACCGATAATTCCGCTTGTCGTGCTCTCAAGCCGAGGGGAACCCACTGTGCTTGTCTGCGGTCCGTACCATATTCAAACAACACACCACAAGATACTCTAATCAAGCGACTCGTGGATATATTTGGATCAGTTGGACAATAGCTCTCACACTATCTGCTCCACATTTTCTATTAGGTGCAAGCAGTAATGAAGACAAATATGAGGGATAATTACTTAGCCTTTTCTGCCTTGCAGTCCCTAAAAGGGACTATTCATTTGATAAGCAGCCATACAACCTAACGGCTAGCCCCGGTGACTACTTGGGAAATATGTCGGAGATATGTACAAATAATGTACAGTTCTTCTATGAAGGGATGTTCTGCAGCCAAACAGATGGGACTGTAATGGGTGATCCTCTGCCCCTTAATTTTCTGACACTTATGTTTAGCCTCAAAGACGGAGTGCAGCAGGACAAAGGCTAGTTTCAATATTATGAACTCTATGTAAATGACACCATTTGAATAGCAATATAGGAAAGTAGCTTGTACGGGAAGGTGTCATTCCGAAGGCCACTAACAACCGAAGTACGCATACGCTGTGTACTTCCTCCATTAGTATTCGTACATATCATCTGCGTAGACGTAAGACACTCGCAGAAGATATTAATCAACTACACTATGCTACACCCAAACACCAATTTCACGACTTAAACGGGGCGAGACAACACACTTGCTTTATTGACGTGCTAGTTTGTTCAAAACCGGATGGGTCGATTACTATAAAGGTTCATCATAAACTTGGTGCAGCAGAGTACTTGTGTTCTGGGAGTTTTGTTCCAATCAGTTGTATGCTTGCAGCTCGAACATGTTTGCATGGTACATTTGAAGTCAAATCTGAGTCCTTTCGAAAATGGCTGATAGCCTTGTCAGGATGTATTCGTCCCTATTCACTTCAGAATCGCGGATCACCCCGGTCCCTAAAACATAGGTTTACATACAGTTGTTGTTTAATAGTATATTTGATGGTACGCTGAAGGCAAATAAAAAATTTTTCCACATGAACTAAACTTTATGAGTCTGTTACCAATGCATTATTAGAATTAAAAGTCATCCGTCAGCTACGAGTCCAAACATCCTTTGGGAATTTCCAATGCAGTTGAAGTAATGATCTATTCGGTTAAAGTCCAGAGTGTACACATTTCTACCAAAAAAGGATAACGACGACAGTCAGTACAACAGTACTGATGAGATATCCCAAGCCTGTCTCCTCGCAGATGTGTGTTGGGAGATAACTGTAGCGTGTGACGACAAGAGTTATCAGATGAGAATCACATCATCTCAGAATCTCCCATGAAAAACGGAATGTGTTCCCCACATGTGGAGTCGAAACTCACAGGGGCAAGTTCGTAGCCGACGAACAAGTTTTTTTAAAGTCCTAGTCTCTCGGCTCAGCCATGCGCAATGTATTCAAGGTATGACTACATGTATGATCTGATGACAGTATTGATTATACTGATTATCGATTATACCAGGAAAGGTTGTAATAGGCGGAGCTTGCGGGTTAGAACTGTAGCGACATGTCCACAGTTGAATGCGTTTCGCAGGTCGCTCGGTGCGGTCACTGCAGGATTTTCTCTTGATTGATGTGCGCTATCACATGACTACCCCAAGCGTATGAGTAGCGTGTGGTATGTCTGATGGCAATCCCTTAGCGCTTGTAGCCAAAAGTCATGCAGATGACGTCAGTCTACTTGTGTACTTTTTTGGAATAAAGTTGTACTTCATAGCTTGACTTCATCATCAAACAGTAAAATGGGGAACAGAAAAATCAGATGAACGTCACTGATAAAAATAAGGATTGGTAATGGAAGAAACAATAGGGCCTTGATGAACACTACATGTTGCCAGAATTGGTTGGAAACACGTACCACTGACTTTAACTATGCAGCTCATATAAGCAGTGAATTACGAAAGCCATAAATATGGAGCATCAGTAGTGAAATTCTGTGCCGCACCTTGTGAAAACCTTTAGAGAAATCAACGGATTGACTACCGTCTACTGCTCTGGTGCATGTTTTCTAGGCTACCAATCGACCAGTCAGAAAAGAACGATAACATTTGAAGCCGTGCTAGGTAAAAAGGGCACATTTTCAAACTGTTTGTGGAGAGCATCTTCTAAAACAGGCTACGTTAATTTTATGGGGCGAGTAGTAAACCAGTGTGGTAACACATGTATCGTGCCCATTTTCACCTTTTCAAATCGTCCTGAAAAAGGCATTCTTCCACGGTTCAGAAACAAGCTAGTTACGGAACTATTTTGGGCAGTGCACTCCCAGGGATGTTAACCCATCGTAATGTATGCTATCGATTGCAGTCAAGGTATATTGTCTCATTCAGAGAAGGTCCACGTAAACCATCTCGGTAGAAAAACGCACGTCGCTCACAAATACAGTGATTTCGAATTTTGGCCACTGGTGAGAGCATAAGCTTGAGCCTTACAGGTTACGTAAAACACTAAGGTTTGAGTAAAGCCGACTGATGCTTGTAACTGTGAGACATCAGGTTGTACTACTTATAGTCCTCTGAAATGTTTGTAGAGATTGAGAACTTGCCAAGAATTTATATAGCAGTACTCTCCGATGGTGCTTCGTTGTCCAGTATCAGCGCCGTGTAGTGGGTTCGAAGCAAGATTCTTGTTAAGCTGCCTGTTTTCTGAAGGAACAAGGATATGTGATTTCCAAGAACCAATCTGTCTCCTCGCTCTGCTTCTGGCAAGTTTTTCTGGGTCCTCTCACCGGACAATCTGCATCGCAATGCATTACAATGTCTATCAGAGCTGAATAAGTTAGTTCGCGTTTCATTTTCCGGTGAATTAGTAGATAACTTCAATAGGTTGGCAGATTCGGGTATAATCAGTAGTGGTGTAGATGACTGAAAGGAGGTCCCCTTGATGACCACAGATCATCCATCTGAAAGATGGCATTATTTGGTGTTAGGTCACTTGGTGAGTCCCGGTGACAGTGGCCTCAATAATTGATTATTCACCTGTGAGTAGATGTTCTGGCACGTAGGGCATCTGACGAGATCAAAAACGTGTTGGGAAGGTTACACGGCTGCACAATGCGGTAGCCTTTATCAGTTCTGTAAGAAAGGTTTTGAGTGGAGTGTGCGTGTTTGAATTGAACAAGTTTGGTAGGTTAGTCTTACATGATGAGTAAAGGTGTATATGGAGTTTGTGGGATGCAAAACACTACTCATAAAGTTGTTGATGACCATCACAAAATTGAGATTTGGTTGGATTCACTTGAGTCTCCCGTCATAACCAAATTAGTGCGCAAACGAAAGCATTTGACGAGTTTGTAGGATCTTTGTTATGGTCTGAGCTCTGGAGTCATCGGGGATGAAGTTGGTAACCCATCAAACAATAATGACAAGAAACCTCTCATCATAGCTAACGTATCTGCTAATCCGACTACACAGTAAGCCAACATTGCATATTTGAGTCATTCTTTGACGTAGAATACCGTTCCTAATCCTAGAGAACGATTTATCTGACCACATGCAAGTTAGTTCCGGATAATTCGGAGTCAAGCATGTTACTGATCACCAAGGTTTCCGTAATCGCAGTTGGATTGCGCTACGGAAAATAAAGCGAGTACTGAAATCCAAACATTTGATCACTAATTCTTGTGTGCCAGTATAGGTACATGTTAGAAACGTTTTGTGCCTTCTGGAGGAGGTGTTGGTTGCCAGTTATTGTGAGTGGTCGCCTCCCTCGAAAAGGCCAACTAATTCTCGTTTTTCAACTGATATATTGTGGGTTGGTGGTGGAAGTGGATAACTGGTGTAGTTTGTTCTTGTTGGTTTCAAAAGGTCTCTGTTTTATGAGGGTCAAAGTCTAAATTCCGGGAAGCTTGACTTTTGTGTATGCCCCGTGCGGTAAGAATTCTGTTCACAGTGAATAGGTTGCGAATGAGGATCTTCAGCAGTCATGGATCCCACCCTTTCCAGTTACGGAAAGTTTCCAACAGTGATACACCACTGCTCCGTATTCTGTCAACCCCATTTAGTTCATAAAAATAGCTACATTCACTATAATCATCATATTTACTTCCCGAGTATGAGGTCAACGGCATTCTTGCATCTGAATTACGGCAATTGAACTAACTTTCTGTCCAGGGAATTTCAGGGAACACGCTCAGTAAGGACTCCCTTTTTTTAGGAGGTCGGCAGCTAGGAGGACGTTTCCAGCTTTTGTGAAAAATCGAAAAACCACACTAGCCAAGCGTGGCTGACCTTGGTGTGAAGATTGGTGGTGACCTAATATAAAGGCATTAGGATAATAGGGAATGCTACCGATCGTTTTACACAGGATTAACCCATTGCTTATGTTATTTTTTTTGGCGCCGAAGAGGGTTACAACAATTTGGTAAGGCGAACGTCAGGTAGTTCTTGGAGTAGTGGTTACAAAGGTAAACTTGGGGTCAGTATTGCCTATCACTATGGTTTGTGCGGTAATATTGGCTGGTGAAAAACAAGCACTGGTGGTCAGTGCAGGATGTCTCACAAACGGATGATATGAAGCCGTCTTATGGCTTGGAAAATGATGGATCTCTGATCATTTTCTTGACACCTTGAAATTTATGAGTGCATGTTTGGCCCTGATAGCTGCCATATCTTCCTCTTGTCAACGTATGAGCCCAACTAAAAACATGAGCAACTGAGTATATGCACAATTCGAATGAAACCAAGAAAAGCCAGTGTTCTTGACTTGAAGTGAAAGCTCCTCAGACAACTATCCAGCATAATACAATGAAGTGTCAGTGGTAATACCTAGATCAATGCTGTAGCATTTTTGTTGAAAGGCTTTTTATCGCGTAGTGGTTCTGTGATACGATTGTATCCCTTGTTGTCTGGCATTGGTTTATTCAGGTTTTTTGCTCGAAATCAAAAGAAATTCGCTCCAATCGGAACTAAATCCTCGCTTTCAAGGTCAGTTCTAGATTTAAAGACGATAACACTTCAACAACAATCAATAGCCAACCTGAATGCCATGTGCAATACCCGATTCAACTGAGTGTACTTCGCCGGTAGTATACAAATAAGTGTTCTAATATGACCCCGTGAAATGTGCCGTCATGATCCTCAAGAAGGGTAAAAGCGGTAAGGGGCTATCAAAGAGCTTTCACTAACGTTATGGTAAGTCTGGTGTTATGTCAAGAAGCTGGGCAAAAGCTATGAAGTTAGATCTGTGTATCCAGAAGGAAATGGTCTCGACATAAACTTTGCTCTAGCTCTAATCACCCACTGCGCTTCCCCAAACACACACTTCTCCTAATGGAACATTATACATAACCTCACGTGGCTTCCTGTTTGTTGACGTGATATCTCGACCTCTTGAATATGCGGAATTCAGACTAGGAATCAAGCTCCAATTCGTGACTTCCGTTTTCACATTCTTCTTACGGTTGTCTGCTAGGTTATTCTCATGTGTTCTGTTATTCGCTTTGATAGTGACAATGGGTGATATGGTGTAACGAAATGACTCCTTGACTGATCAGGTAAGCAAGTCAGACATCCCATCCACGTAGAAATCAATAATGACGAGTCCGTTTTGCGATACTTCTGTTTGCTGGACCCGTATTCTGAACGTGTCCTCTGTCTCCGGGTCCAGTTACTCACCGGGACATCGGATTGAACTGTAGGTTTATGTTCTCGGCTGCTCTTGACGTTCCCCATCTGTTGAGCTGCAATGCAGAAATGGGCCATGATGAAGCTGAATAGCAGAATTTCCAAACCAGCATTTATTCGATTCTCGAGTTTTCCTGTCGATACTCTCGGTCACGTTGTTCTCCTCAGCCTATTTGTTTGAAATTCTGGCTGTGTTAATGCTAGGCTGGTCTATCAGACGATGTGGGACGCTGTCACTGGAGCTGTCGGCACACAGGTCAGACAATTTGCAGCCCGCATGTATCATGTTGCGACAATTAGGGAGAGTCGGTTAACGTGGTCATGTAACCGCTTCGTTAGTTCGGCGAATTTCAACACCATAGTGGAATATCGACGAGAAGACGTTTAAAATTCCTCTAAGGTGTGTGAGAGAACGGACTGACTAAGACCTGTAAATTTGCCAAAAGATGTACTGCATGGCTTTCATATTGTTCCCCTTCGGAGTAGAACAGACTTGCAACACCTTGCTGGATAAGTCTGTCAACCTTAGTGGACGGTGGAGAAAGAAAATTCTAGGTTGTTGATGTAAATGCCACAAGGCAACATTCAGAAGACCCTGACTGCCGATGATCATGACACACCGTAGTGACCTGTTCCAATTCTGACTTAAACAGTCAGACAGTTTATTCCACCTCCAAGGAAAGCTAATGACGCAGTCAGAAGCATTTCTGCGCAGACTCAGTTGACACCGGTTAATCAGTATGGCTTCGATAAACGCCAACAGTTTTGGGTGAACATTTCTGGGTAGAACTCCGAACGGTGATCTGGGGTCAACGTGCTGACCGGTGACGTACAAGTGCTTCGGGATCAACGAGGCGGGAATGTACTCTGTTCCAACTGGTCGGTCAATCAGCTGACCTGAGGTAATAAGGTCCGTAGTCCGCGGCACGTTCACACAGACTCGTACGCGTTCAAGGTCAGTAGGTGAATGGATGCAGGTGGGGCAGACAAGCTGAGCGTAATACGCTCTGCAGTGCTTGGGACTGATCTATCTCGATGTTGATAGCCGAAATGTGTGAGGAGGAATAAGTACGAACAACCGCAGTCGGTAGTCTGTGTCTTATAGCTGTAGCTATGTTGTGATGGACCAGTGATTTCCCCTGGTAACCGTTGAACACCGACGTCTCTGTTAATAAGTTTTCTTCCTCTGGGAGAATAGAGAGTACAGGTATGTCTGCCACTCATGAATGGAGTGCGTACGAGACCCTCTTAAGACCTATTGGGAAAATGGAGTTGCTGCCTCGTCCATGGTGGTTCGCTGAACGTTTTTTATGCGTATCATATAAGTGCTCGATTACAAAAATAGCTAAAGATGTGATAATTTGTTAATTTTAGCTTCAAAACTTGCGGACTAACTGAGATGCAAGTGATTTCCAAAGTTTCAATGAGATACAGCGGAAGGATTCTAGGGCCAGTAAAACATCATCTACTTACAGGTTGTAAACAGCTGAAAAAGGAATATCATCCAGTGATTCACTTTAATCAGTATTTTACCATGTTACACATCTGCAGTGTATATCATACTTACGTAGCCCAGATGATAAAACAAAGGAACACACGATACCTTACTGTCTATCGAGCTCCCAAAAGCTACCATTTCTTCACGTAACTTACTGTTCAAATGACTGCATAAAGGTCTGACAGCTCTTTGGTTTTTGGATTGCAATCCAACTGCAAAACTCGGCGAACAGACCAACAACCAGACTGCGCACCCGAGCTACCTATATTCCAAAACATTACAAATCTGACAGCTCAATACCTGTTTTGTCCTTCTAACAGCTCATCAGCTGGGCGTTTCCGTCAACCTTATGTTCTACTTGAACACCAACGTGTACGCAACTGGCAAAATACACTTATTTGTAAAGTACCCTAATGTTGAATAAGGACACAACTGAATAACTCCTTTATGATGATCTTCAGCTGAATTTGCTAACTGAACTTGCAGCATATTTAGTTGAAGCATATTATAAACGAGAGAATCATTTGAGTCTCTCATTAAAACCAATGTAATTTTCAAGCGAGTATATTTCGTCAACAACCATTTCACTGCTTTTCTAAATAAATTCAAGGTCTGTATGTTTGCTTTTGGCCCTTATTTACTCTTGGACGGTCAGTTCAGTAATTACTGCTTCACTCCGGAGGACGGGCTTCGAGGACAAACACGAAATCAAATACTTCCAATGACTGGTATGTCTCATTTCCGCGTACTCCGGATTATTGAACATGCAAACATACATCACGGCTGAAGTGACTGATTTCACCCTACCGCCTGTTGATAAAAACACCACACACAAAAAAAAACAACTAAGTGCAGAGGACATAGGGCAATCTCCATATCTGTCGTTTCTCTCAGGAAGTTACTCTTATTATCGACAGGATATCTTAGAATCCCTGAAGGTGTTTCCTTGTAAAAAGTGCTGTACTTTCGAACGAAAAGCAAATGACTCGAGCTGTTTAAAGGAATGCACGAAAGCCAAATCAAAGGGCATCCAATGCTGGCTCACCTGATGGTAATTGCACGTCTTTTTTACGATTTCATGTCGACGTGTAATACGCATGCCTACTACCGAAAACCGTGTCATTCATTGGTGGCATTTTACTTGCTAGTCCTTTTATGTGCTTCTCCATAGATGTCTGAAAATGAGAAATATGCGAATATATATTTCATATTCATTCCTTATGGACATTCAGTTGTCCACCAAACATGATTTGTAAGAGGCAAATAAAACTAACTGGTTCCATCGCAGCACGCTTTGCACCTAAGGGCAGTCATAAATGGGGGTTCATATCTGCATCCAGTGGCTTCGAGATGGGGTGAAGGAGTAATATAAATGTCTGCGGTTTCAATCCACATTTGCGTCAGTTACTCTTTGAACTGATGTGATGCCGTCACAAAGGGACTGGACCTTAAATAGGTGTGACGGTTTGTGTGCCTCCGTGACCCATTGAGCTATATTGGGTGGTGTCCATGCAACACACACAGTCTCTCATACCGGTTTGATCAATCGTTAGAGGTCTGACTAACAGTCTCCTGGTCCTCCAGGTTGGGGGTTGGAACATGCGTAGCGACCTGTCCCAAAAAAATGATAATGCATTCGCATTTCCCGCCAAACACCACTACCTTGTGGTCAGGCTTTTAAGACAAAGGCTTTGGTTGAGGGCCCTAATCGTCCTCCTGTATAGTTATGAGCGTCCTGGTAGTATCCCAGCCCACGTACAACCATGATACTTACAACTAAAAATAACCCCATGCCACATCGGCAGTCGCGTGGTGTCACCAGCCGGGTTTCCTTACTTGCTGCATACAGCAGGGTGCGTAAGCGAAAACACGTTACTACCAGCGCCTCCATGCTTACACTTTCAAGTTTTTCCTCTTCTATCCTACCCTATCTAAGATTGTATATTCTCTCTCTGCAGGCCCCAGTGCTAGGACCGACCGCATTGTTCACCGTGCATCACACTCAGCTGCAGCTTCTGTACGTCTAACTACAGGGACAACTATAAACATTTCGAAATCTGCTTACAAACTCCGAAAACTGGCCTACCCAGCTGCCTTTCGTGTTCGCACACTGTAGCAAGCAGGGCAACAGTGGCTCTTGCTCTTACGCTGAATTCCCTCCGTATTGCTGTATGCTGTCTGTCAGAAACAAGGATACAGGACGAAAGTACTCCAATTGAACTGACTGCCTCCTAGCTCTCTTCCAGGTTCCGGCCCCGCGCCTCTGGTGGTGCAGGGACCGCTGCAGCTGGATATGCTGGGGTGGGTATTGTATTGAGCGACCGAGCGAAAGCGTCGCTGCCCGGTTCGTTTGGTAACGCCTGTGACAGAATCTCGGGAAAGCGAGGTCCATGGCATCTGCTTACACCCCAACGAACTGTAGCTCTGAAACTGCAAAAGACAGTTTCTATAACGCTCTAGGTGCCCTTTTTCAACGGGCCAAAATCTCAGACGTCTTTGTGGTCGGTGGTGATATCAACGCCTAGATAAGTAGACTAGGCGCTGCTGAGACCCAATTGGGTGGTCGTCTTGGATTGGATACGAGACGCAGGGACAAAGGAAAGCGTCAAATTCAGATGTGTGCCGATCACAGACCGTTCCTTTGCAGTACCAAATTCCGGAGCAGCGGAAATCGCTTGACAATGTGTTGTCCACCAACGAACCAGTTCAGAATTCAAATCGACCACATCTCCGTCAGTTACCGGTGACAAGGGTCGATCACTGCCTGCCCCTCCTTTTTGGAATACCAGCGTGGACTCCGACCATGCACTGGTGCGCTGCTGCATTTCATTGCGCTTTTAAGGTCTACGCAAAACACGCATAGCTCACTTAGTCAAAGCGAAGCTAATGGACCTGGAAATCAAATAAAACCTTCAGAACCGGCTTCTTGAACAACT
>SJOL01006391.1:465900-489639 GCA_004794785.1 Opisthorchis felineus | reverse complement strand
TGTTGTTTTCCATGCCCAATTCAGAGTGGCGGAAGCAGAGAGGTGGCCAACCCTTGACCTGGCAGAGGGATATGAAGGAGATTACGAAACGTTTGGGTGCTGTCGGCGCTACTCGCCTTCCAGGATGGGGACCGCGTGATCCCCACTGCGCCGGGTTGGAGACACTGCAGGATAGGGCTAGCAACCAATGTCAGTGGCGATCTTGTTGTCAGTTTCTATCCAGATTGCCTGAATGAGTGTCTGGAGGCGTAGACACCTCGGAATGATTGTAGTAAGCTAGCACTAAGTCAATTCCCCGTCCACCTTTATTCTTTTCTTCACAATAAGGCTTTCAAATAAATCATGGATTTACGGCAGCGAAGCATCGGTGTTGAACACTGATGTCATGCTGTCGATGATGACGATGATGACTTCAGTCACGGAAAACATCCAGCACCATCAACTACGGTGGCTCGGCCATGTGCTACACATGCCGAAACACCGTCTACTGAGACGAGTGTTGTTCTCTGTGCCTCCTGCAGAATGGCGGAAACCGCGAGGTGGACAACGTATGACCTGACATAAGGGTGTGAAAGAGATTGCGAAGAGTTTGGGTATTATTGGTGCAGTACACCTTCAAGGATGGGGTCCCTGTGATCCCTCCTGCGCTTGGCTGAAGGAATTGCAAGGAGTGGCGGCTGATCAGCGTCAACTGCGTTCGTGCTGTCAGTTTCCTCTCAGATTGTTTGGCTGAGCACTTGTAGATGTAGGCATTGCTTACAATTGGCCAGTACCAGGTCTCTTCCCTCAGACGCTCTTTTCTATTCTTTTTCTCCTAAGTCTTTAAATATAATTAGAGAGATTTTGTGGTTGTACGGCAGTGAATCGTCAGTGTCAACACTTATGTTGCGTTAGTAAAGTGGATTCGTTCCATTTTAGGTTCACTGGGAGAAGCAAATAAACTTGACCACAAGTGCAGGGATGTCAGATAGAAACAAAGAATCCCTTCTAGAGGAGTTCCTCTGTCTTGTAGGATCATGCCCAATGTCTATTATTTTGGTTATTGGTATACCTCTAAATCTTGTGAGTGTCTCAATGATAAGTCGACGTGGATTCCTGCAGTCTTCCAAATGCGGGATATCATTTGTGTAACGGTCCCTGTTGGATAATTCATTATATATTGGGTAGCATGTGTTTTATTTGTAGCCAGCAGCCCAACCAGGCTGAAACTAAACTTTATGCGACTTCCCTGAAACGGAGCCTACCTCATAAAACCTTCGGGTACCCAGTATCAAGTCTGTGGCGTTTCTATTCTAAAGCATTTCAGATCGTCTGCAAAAGTCCCTTAGATTTGCATATGATTTCTCGCGTTCCACGATGTTTGGGGCTAGGCTTACATAATTCCTTTTTTAGAAAGGAACATCATCAAGTGTTTACAAGGATTCCGGTGGAGGTAAGTAAATCAATATTCATTTGGTTATTGGGGTAACTGCAACACAAATTAACATGCCTTCACCCTCTTTCTGTCCTCAGGTAAGGAAGAGTGAGGATTAATTTTCGTTCTGGCCTAACACGAATGTCCATGCTTGTACTTCGACTCTCTGAAGCGTTTAATGTGTAACTTATGGCCACGTTCTCCTCTCCGAATGCAGCGTCACGTGGTACATCAAATCATTGAGGAAAGTGAACCACGTGACCAAAAACAGTTATGAAAGCAGAAGAGGGAAATGGGTGTGCATAACTAATCCGATCCCATTCGATTTAACCAACACGAAAGGACTCTATACTCATAAACTGAATGGTTGTTACCACAGGTTGCTTATGGTTGACTCAGTACCAGAAAAACGTAGGTCCCAGGGTCAGTCTTCTGCCGCAGAGATGACAACAATGTAAATGGGAAATGTTGTCTATTCTAATGTCAGGTATCCTATTTCTTAGCAGTTGTGAGAGATCTGAATTTGTTTGGAGATGAATACCTGAAACGAGACCATATCACAGGCAATTCTTATAGGAAAGAATGGAAGCATTTTCCATAAGGTACCCTTGTCAATGTGTGCGGGCAAAATCTACTCAGACTGGCTAAATGATCAAGGTAAACAGACGTCTAAATGCATTCAGCTCCGAAGTTGACATTTGTACTAAGGTTTTCTAACTGTTTTTGGCTGAAACACCACCACATTCGAATATCTTCCTCCTTTGTGTATCGCGAGCGGTACTGGGTTTTCGTACTTCATGAATAGAATGACACTAATGTCATGAAACCTCATTTTGGTGTAGATGACCTAGGCCGGGAAGTTCCAAGTTCTTGAGCTTGTCTTATTTCAGTTGAATGACATTCGTAGTGACATGCGCGAAAAATAACATTGGAGAGATTTAACCCATTTGTTTTACAGCCAAATATCATGCCAGCAAGACAAAACTGTCAATTGTTTGATATTTGCTCAAAACACTGGTTTGGAAAAAACTGTTCAGAAATCTCACAATGCTCACTGATCGATCGTCTATTTTTTGAAGAACGAAAACAGTCGCCGTATGAACGATGGCTAGCAACGCGCGTGACCAGAATGATAAATTTATCAGTCGGCTGGTACTGAACGGGATACAGTCGATATTGATCTGTTTTTGTCCCAGCTTGTTTATGTCAGTTGCCGATATGATGTCACAAGTTCCGTCAGTATGGACTGAAACTTTTCATGTTCAACTGTTGCTGGCCTGTAACAAATGGCGGTTGGTAAAGTAACTACTGACAAATTATGCATTTGAAACGAACGTGAAAATGAAGGATATTCTGGAAGGATTATTTGACATCATGTAATTTTGTGACATCTAATTGCACTAGCCACTGAATATATGTTCTGACAAATACCAGAATTTGTGGGAACAACCAAGTGACATTGAAGGGATATAGGAAAAGTGTGAAAACAGAAGGCGAAACACACTACTTATAAGGTTTCTGAAGACTCTTCAGTTCAAGAACGTTATAAACGGGAGATTCAGTCAGGATTCAGTTGAGCCTCCCATTAAAACCAAATCAGTTTGCCAATGAGCGTATTTTTTGAAAACAGGAGTTTCGAATAGTCAAGGGATAAAGGTAGGGTTAAGTCAACAAAAAGAATCTACGTGGAATTATGTTCAATGTTCCAAACTTCCAAATTCCGTCCACTATCTTTACCAGGTTATGGCTAACGTTAAAACTATTATTTAATTCACTTGCTTGATACTGTCTATGCCAAACGAAGTGCACTAGGTCGTCCGGTTGATTTCCAAGCGTTTCCTAAAAGACACCAGGTTTTGTCGGACGGCAAACAACCCGAAACACATCCAACATCCCAGTATAGCTGGTGTCCAGAAGGTGTTTTGCTATAGATTTTGCAGGAGGTTTTGCAGTAACCTCGATTAACGATTGTTGTAGATGTTCACACACGTATAGAGATAGCTATCTTTCCATTCTAGCTACGTGCATGCTTCTACAAACGCATTCACTCACAGTTGTAAAAACGGCTTGATTATGTCAGAACATGTAGGCTTTCACTTGTTTCCTTTGAGCATATTAGGTCGGCTGCTCAAAGCGTGTATTCTACAGTGCACATAAGACGACTACTCGTCTTAGCTGAAATGTCATTGCATTTAAACAGCAGCTGTATACGGACTTACTTCTTGGGGGTTGAAGTGGTTGCAGTATTTTAAATGTATGAGACGAATAATTACCGGAATATTTGGGATCTGCCCTGATTTTCAGGTAAGTTCGAAAATGTTCGGGTTCGGCTTTCAGTGTGCCGGGGAAACAGATTCGAGCTGCATGCACAAAGAGAGTCCGTACAAGTATTCACTTGTAACCGCTTGAAGTGAAACCATCAAAATATAGGTCCTGTTCAGCGTCATGACCATAGTGATCTTCCCAATTATCGACTCTTCAGGTTCTCGGCAAAATAGCACGTCAAGGAAGGCGAGCTTGTTGCCTTCATCATTTTCAGATGTCAATACAAGTCGGTAAAAACAGACTGATTACTCTGTGAGGTGTAAACTACATTGTGCAAATATACTTGATAAGCTAGGTCTTTTGGTGCTTAGGGATAGGATTCACTTGTGCTCGATACCCAGACGAACAGACTTTAGGGATTCCTAGGAATGCGGTATCTTGAGTGAAGCGTAACTCAGGACTATGTGGTGGTGATGGTACAGCTTTTTCAACTCCTCTTTGCGAGGAAGAAAACTTGAACCGCATAGTAGGGCGACATTTCCTGGTTCGCAAAACGGGGCATTCATTACAATCCACTCTGTCAAAAAAGGGAATATTGTAGTTGCCACCCTCTTGACCTAAGCTGATTAATCGAACGTCATCCAAACAATGTCGACATCACCCTCACCACTGCTGCGCTATTTCACTATGCTAACAGACTTGTCGGACAGATGCAGGACAGCTTTTTGAAAATTGAAGATGGCTTGAATTTAATCCTACCTTTCCAACACACATTCGTCCTCACAACGAATATTGTATGTAGGTTCGACAACACCGGCTAAGAGGTGGTCAGGCAAAATTCGAATTGTTTTAATGACAGGTGACGAAACAGGGGACTAGGCATGCAATCTACAAAAGGGGACCTTTGTCACCTTTACTGAACATTATGAGCAAAATCGGGAAGAGATATTTTGCCGCTTCAAAAACTGAATTTAAATTATCATCCATAGCCAAGCATTCGAAGTCAGCACCTAGAGCTAACCCATCAGTTCAGCGAATTAGACCATCGAAGTAGACTATTCCTACTTCGCGTAGGTAAACATTGGAACATACTTTCTTCCCTGTAGTTTGATTTTCTTCCCTCGTCGTGTTAGGTGAGCAACTTGACGCCGAATAATATGAGATATCGACATTTACGCGTAACTGTCCCTGCAATTCCTTATACCTGTTGGAAGAACCAGTGGTGCTGCAGTCCTATGGGAACTTTCAAACATAAGCTTCTCTAGCCGCCATTTATCAATGAGATCTACAGCTGAAGCTGATGAACGTGATGCAGTAATGCAGAGTAACTTGATATCTATCGAGTTTCCAATAGTTTCACCACAGTTTAGGAATACATCTCTTTTATACAAAGTCCTCGTTCTTTACGGTAACGTCTGTTCAGAAGAAAGAGTTTTGAGTTGGTCCCTTGCTGTTGCTTCTAATGATGATATTTCTCAAAGAGCCAAACACCTGTATGAAGTCAGCCGTGGTCTCTCTGCGCAGATGACTCCTTCAGACCGAGGTCCTTTTTCCAAAGTAACCTAAAGCGTACAGAAAATTCGATTCAGCAAGTGAGCTCACTTCGTGAAGCATGTATGTTCCACTTACAAGTTCATGGGTTGCCAGAAGCATACGTACGGTCGAAGTGACCGTTTCGTCACATTCTGCCCGTTGCTGTTGAAACATCTGCTCCTAGGAAAGTTAAGTGCCTAATACTTCAAAAACAGTTTCTATTCGTTATTTGCTTTTACGGGCAATGTCTCTCATTCAGGAATTCTTCCCCGAAGACTTATTGCACCGTTTCTCTTCAGCGACTTTTGGCTGAAAACAACTAGTGAGGAAGATGCCCACATTAGTGCACAGGTAATTTGTAAACCAATTTGTTTACCACACGGCAGGCGAACGTTGCCTCTGATCGGTTCACTTATGTCCAAACCGAAGTCGGACACTAGCATTGTACAACGGGTGCTAAGAAAGTGGTTAAACTGTAAGTTTACGCCTGAAACCTAATGTATCTATCTCAGAAATGGATGATGTGTACATCAAACGTTGCTGGATGTGGACTGAATGCAATATACTCATAACATACCATTGCCTGTTGGTGCTCAGGCTTTCGCAGAATTTTCTTGTTGCAACCTTTATTATGACCTCTTTCTTTCGTTATCCGGCGTTCAATATTCATACCATTATTTTGTGATCCGCACACCGCATGCATCGGAGTATCTCACTAAATGAGGCAAGTTTTCCGCATATTAGTCAGACAGGAAATTTGCTGATTTGACCTATAATCCATCAAACTTATAAAATCGATACCTCAGCGGCTTGTGCACGTGGTTGCAGCTGCCTGCGATGAGCGTGGGTGTACGATATGACCAAAGTGCTGGGATGTTACAAGTTGTCGGGTGCCACTTTGCTATCTGATATGACTGTTGGTTACTTTTCACCGAATATGACTTTCTTACGTCAATCAATGGACGGTGGTATATACCGCTTTTGCAAATGCTAATGCGGAAGGCTATTGCTCCCACGGTCACTAGTGTAGTTGTTGATGTCGTTGTCGTCGTCGTTATGACAGTCAGCAGCCTAGTAATCTGTTGGACCTGGATTGCACCGAATGCATCCAAAAGCAAAGAGAGCAGGGAACCGGGAATGGGTGAGAGCATTCAAACACTTGTGAAACAATGCGAGTCATATGGATGCACAAGAATAGTCAGACACGGTAACTCATATACATGGAAACGGGATTGCGGCACATGTTGGGCATCAACCAGACGGGGTCGTCTGTCAGACCAGGAGCACAATGGCTTTTCAGGCTTCATACGGCAACAGGCCATTCATTGTTCATGTCCTTCTGATGATGATGTGTGATCAGCGGATAGGAAACAGATGTGGTTGGTTGAACAAAGGTATATAACTGTCGGTCTTTTGACCACATGTTCAAATAACAACACTCATTACGTTGTGACCAAATACGACGCAGAAATTAGCTTTAGGTATTTAGTCTGAATGGCCCAAAAACCATCGTCAATTTCTTTGTGTCTAGCAGGCATGACCCAAAGCAACAGTTCCGATTTAATGGCACACAAAGAACTCTCTAACATCAGTGTGTTTATAGAAACAGTGAGTTCTGTTGACCAAAAGAGATCATGATGAGGACAAGGATGGCCAAACACTTAAGAATTCCACAGCAAAATCACGTATGAGGGAGTAAAAGAATCTACTGTAGTCATGGCAAATTTGTGTGAAAGCTAAAATTTCAGGACAACAAAAACAGGTTGTTCGAAATGGCTTAGACCAATTAAGGAACGAAGCATAACCAAAAGCTGGCTGATTGCTTGAACGAAAATACTGAGCATAAGGTTGCTGAATACTCTTCGACAGCCTAGGACTGGGGTTCACTCTTCTTGGAACCCATCAAGTAGATGTAGTCTTTGAGTTTCCCTCGACTTTGCGTTCTACTTGAACGCCAGATTGTGCGCAATCGGTGAAATACACTAATTTTCAAGTTAAGTTGGTGTCAACGGGAGACTCAGCTGACACCAAGCTGAATCTCATCTGTACGATATTCTCCAGTTGAAAATACTGCACAAAGAGCGTCTCATATTTCAGTTATTACCGTATTCAAGATATCACAGTAGATTTTTCGAAGGAACATACTACCCTGAAGTCATGTCACACTTGTGTGAAGGTTAGGATTTCAAGAAACCAGCACCAGGTTGCTTGTTGCGCCAACTAGGGAACGACGCACAGTCAAAAGCGAGCTTAGTTTCTGTTGGAATAATCATCATATTACATAACCCCACCTGCTGAAACCTGTTTCCCCGTCTTTTGTATTCAAATACGTATAATATTCCGTTGAGCACACGCGCCCTCAGGTGAGCAGCTTGTGTGCAAAAATATTATATTTGCTACATCTCACACTTGTCTCATACCAGCCGCCAGCAGACGACCTTTTGTGTGTTATGCACCGTTGGTCGTCATGTTGTTTTGGTCACAAGCTGCACGCCGTATCAACTTCTGTCACTTGTTGAAATAGGCGGGTTCCGTCCGTGTCAGTTTTGTTACCTCTCCGGCAGCTGGTAGGTTGGACCTTAAGCGGCAATCTAGCCAACCAAACAGTTCATCAACGAAGCAGCATATACAGTAGTCCCCTCAGAACAAAGACCACTCACGGAGGACGACCCAAATGGTCTTAACTGGGAGTCAGTCTCGCTTGTGGGGAGCACGCTCGACCGTGAGGGAAAGTAATAATCTGTGTCATTCGGTTTTTCATAGTGATACGGTCATGTATTAAAGCTAGTACACTATTACTGTGACTCTCTTTCGTAACTTCTACAAATACCACCGTGTATAGAATGTCTTCATCGAACACAGACACCGCTACTATGATGAAGTTTTGTAAAACCTACCTTCATATGTATTTAATTCGAATCTTCGAAACATGAAACATCCGAAATGCATTGAATGTCACTAGTATTATATCTTGAAGAAATCTCAAATTTTCGTCCGTTTAATTCAGTTCGAGCTTGGCCTCTGCAAAATGTTGATGAGCTAAAGAGCTTTGGAACCACATAAAAATCCGTAAATTTCACTATGAATTGAATGTGTGGTCTCTTAAAAGGTACCAGTTCCAGCCAAATCCCACGTGATCGGTCAAAATGGTCTTAATTGGAAGATAATCTCTTCTGGGTTTACTAATGGTTTGAAGCTAGCCTTTACCACCGAATTGAATTCACCGGAAACTTTCCTAAACCGGAGAGGGAGGTCGGACCATACGACACAGAACCATACAACTCGGAAATCCATTTTTCACAGACATCCGTGCATACTAGCAAAATACCACAAAGCAGCTACCGCACACCGATACTGTTCATTTTGCTTTTCACTGATTAGTTCAAAATGCACCTCCACTCGTGTGTATATTGCTTTCCCAACCTCCTACCGTAGACTTGCAAGGGATCAAAACTGGTATCCTTCGTACACCCTTTATTGAGATTCATCCCTGTGGAATGCTGTTTGGTGCCCAAGCAGATTCCAGAAATAACAAACCACTGTGTTTTCGCGAAATGACTTCAATAATCGTCCGGCAAACTAGGTAAGGCACTTAGGCTGAACTTGATCTCACTTAATAAACTTCCCCGTAGGCGAGAAGTCGAACTGTACCATCTATGGAATGTTTATGGGCTAAAATATCGACAGAATGGAGAGTCGTTGAGTTGTAAATTTGCTCGTTCCAATAAAACCATGATAAACGGATAGGTGAAATCGGGTTTATAATGAGACATCAACCAATCAATAGAGGCTTTCCACTTACACAAATTTAAAGGATCAGACGATTCGTCACTGAATAGTAAACAAAATACAGTCGCTTTTGTTCTGCGTATAGCATTAGCATCTACAGTCCTGAATACCTTCATAAAATGAAAATTTTGTATAATTATGAGAAACGTATTCAGTCTTATTTACATGGTTCGCAATGGCGATTTGGTTCTAGTATTCACTACCCCATCCAACAAGACCCCTCAATCTTTTTTGATGATATGTTCAGCTGGGTTTCCCTGGAACATCGGTTGATAGTATTTATGCAGGTAAGTTGTGATGTGTGATTCCCTATATTTCACACGAGCAGAATATCGCATTATGGATCCTGACATAGCACCCCTTGCGAGAAAATATACTGCGATATCTCGAATACTGTTCCAACCGAAAAATAACGTGCCCTTTGTGTAGTGGATTCGTTTGAAGAGTAGCATAAACAACAGATCCAACCGGCCTGGCGTTTATACCAATGTAATTTACAAACCAGTGTATTTCGTCAATCACATTCGGATTGAGAACTGGTGAATAGGGCCTTGAGCACGCTGGCGTAACAGATCTAGACTTTTCCTCTTGAGAAATTTCCTGTAGCCACAAATGGCACAGGGTATCAGTACTAATAATAGACGCAGCTGAACTAGCAGCCTCCACAATCACTAGCCTGCAGGATTGACTCCTGATCCTTTCCCGACAGTAAATTCAATAGAGCCAACTCCCGTTACTGTACCAATTTCTTCACTTTACTGCAGGTCAGCTTCGGTTTCCAACTGCATAATGTACCTCTTTCTCATCCACTTGTTCTCCGCTGAATTCATTCTCTCATACGTAAGATGTAATTTCCCTGGTGTGAGCAAATATTATTCGAGTAATCTGGCCAGTATTGTCAAGCTCAAAGGTTCTGAATATCTGCCGCTATACGGACCTGTCGAACAATCGCACAGGTTCAATACAGCAAGCGGATGAATCCAGATTATTCCGGTCCGGTGCTTACTTTGAAAGGTAAAGTGCTCAAGACTGAGTAGTGGAAAACAACCTCCCCTAAATAGTTCGGTTCATTAGTCAAATGAATTGCGGGAGCGATTCACCTCACAACTAAGTACAATGAAATTATATAACCTAGTTTAATATTCGAGTCGTTTTTGTCCTTTAGAACACTGCATCGTCCATAATTGACCTGGAACTGCCGTCGTTATCTGGCATAATCGAACAAGTATTCATCGATTATCATAGAAACCAAAAGATCGAACTATCCCCATCGAAGTCAGGGTACCCAAACCTATCGGATTACATTCAGATAACAAGGTAATGATGTTTTGTTGACCTTTTGGAGGTTACCGGAGTTCAACGAGATGAATTAAACCATAATCTAATTTGATCACAATTCCATCACTGTTCACTCGTCGTGTTAGTTCTTTACTATATCCAGTCAGACACTGTGCCCAATGTGGATGATCTTGAAGTAAATCAATCAACCGCGTGGTTGCCAGCGTCCGACTGGTGATGGACCCATCGATTCCTACTGGCAGCCGTCATATCACACAAATGAATGGGACGCGGCCAAAATCAGATGCTCCCTCTATAAGGTCGGTCAACCGCGCGGTTCCTACACTGATTGTTGGGGGAAAAGTTGCGTTAATTCGCCAACAGTTCCGACACTGGTAATCCTTTAAATCAATACTATTTATTCACTTCTTTTTGGACACCTGTAGAGTGTAGTATAAAAGACTTGAATGTATGAAATGAGGGAGCCTCTCTAAAATCAAATCTAGTGTGTGGAAAACATATGTTTAATTGGTTATTTACACAGCAACTGAAAGCGTAGATAACTTCTGATTATGGCCTCGTATTGCTAGTTCTCGTGGCGTGACGACTGTCAATAAGAATCCGCGGGTTCATCACGCGCCGGAAAGTGGCAGTCACGTGATCAGTTACTTCCAGATGGGCAACACTGGGCTCGGCACGTGAAATATCAACGATGACGCATAAGTAATGGCTGAGCTGAATCAGAAAAACCGCCAGATTTGTCATGTGGAGCTCCCTTAAGAGACTCGAACATATCATTATCTTGTCAAAACACTAGGTACCTTATCTCCGGTGAAATGCACACCCTATCGATTTCCAGTTAGAAGCTGACGCGACTATTCCCGAGTAGGTAAATAACTGATGGAAAACAAAAGTTTCGGATCAGTTGGGGTTACTGTAATGTCCTAAGGATGAAAAATAACAAAACCTGGATTCTAGGGTCATACTTTTACCGTTGTTCTTGCGCCTGTGGTCAGGTTGTTTGACAAGGATAGAAAAACCAGCTAATTGGGTTCGTTTTCGAGCCCATTGTGTTTGTACGCCACTTCCTATCTTGATTGCTGTTGCTGTTCGAGAAACTTCCGGTCAGCCTCAACCACGCCGAACACACCGTCTGGTCGTGGTTCTGCGGACAGGGGCCAGCCCAGCACAAGCCCCGTCGCATCGCCGTCAAATCAGATTCCTCACTAGTGCAACTTCGCTTCCGAAAGACTCGACCAATGACCAAGTCGTGTTCTTGCACAGGCGCGCTGATCGGCTTCTCTGCAGGGGCCCAGAGCTTAGTGGCCCAAGTCCGCTACCTTCCCAAGCGAGAAGTAAGTTGATACAACTCATCAACTCGACACTGGTAAGCACTCGACCAATATTTTCTTGTTTTCTGTTGTGGTCCACTGCACTCTGAAAACAGCTCCGACATCGAACGATTCTATTCGAAATAAACTGATCAACGATGATAGCTGCTAGTCCGAACTAACTGTCCGGTGACAATCACGACCGGTGAGAGTTTGCAGTTTGTCTTTCAAACTACTTTAAGCAACCTGCACTGGCTTTCCTCAGTGTGCAGGTCGTATTGATGGTGGACTGCAAGTGTGGATAAATCAGATGATGCGTCAACATAAAAGTCGGCCCAGCAGAAGTACAAAAATTTCATTCAGTAGCATGGTCCTAGTAGTAAAAAACGAGCCAGATGAAATCGGCTGTTTGAGGTGTGTACCAGTGCCATGGCAACTCGATGGGTCTTAACTGCTGAGGCTGACTCACATGTGTTGTGGGTGTGAACACGATTGCACGGTCATCGTAATTTCGTATGTAGACTAACCCAATGCAGACCGACACGGTTGCTGTGGTAAGTCATGTGGTTCAGACAGGGCGTTCAACCCTGAAGATATAACGGAGTGTGTGAAATGCACTTTTTCACAGCATAAGGAGGTATTCGAGACTGATACAATGACTAAACTTCTGGATTAAACGCATTTCGAGACAGATTATTGAACGGTCCATATATTTCACTCCAAATCCTCTCTCAGTGCATGTAATTGGATGAATTGTGGTCGGCAGATGGTCGACCCCACCATAAATCAACCTCAGAGTTCACAAAATGATTACCCTGGTTACTAGAGAGTGAAAAACGGGCACTACAAGCTGGTAGGACTACTCTAGTATGCCCTATCGTCGAGAGATTTTGATGATATTTTCCGGCCATTTCACCTCACAACCCCTTCAACTCACTTCGCTGAGGATAACATTTTGATGGACCTCCCTGGGCAGCTGTCATTTGAGTTTGGGATCACAGACTCCTTTTAGACACTCTGTTCTACTATTTTTAGCAGGATTTCAACAAAGTAGGGATCGGAGTGTTAATTTTCTAAGGCCTAAGGTGTCTATGACCCAAATCTGGGCTGATGACTGCACGGAACCAGGAATGGAGAGGCGTCAACAACATATCTTCAACATGCAAAAGTAAAGCGAAGTGATTTGCAAAACTGGTGATACAAAATAGCCAGAGAATCTTATCGAAATTTCTCTCGAGGAGAGGTCACTCTGGTGTGGCTCTCTCATTTTGTCGTGCCCGTTCATTACTATTTTTGATATTTTTGCAGCATTTGCCGAAAGGCCACATTTCTGTGATTTGGTACGAATTCTCGCAGGATGTCCCCTGCTGACCAAAAGTCACCTAATTCCATCCGGTGAGAGTAGAGTTATGTTGGAAAACATGTGTTTTTTTTTCTCGCAGGCTGTATATGACATACGATCATTCGATTCTGAATAAAATCCCACCGCAACAACTCAACCCTATCATGATCCTCCTTAGTATTGCTATAAGCAGGCTATTTTCGGCTAGAATCTGTACATTCTACTTTAACTATTATTGTCTCAAGCGGAATTTAAAGAAGATTATCCAACGGCAGTTCCTCACGTCTTACTTCCCTTCTATCCACATTGTATGTCGATAAGCATTTTTGGTAAATGTTTTCTGTGACCGTTTTATTCCATCTGGGTGAAATTTTAGCCGGCATGTCAACCATTTGTCTGCTTACTAGCCTTTTTGTAAGAACTTCTTCCCTGTTTCGAAATGATTCAACGAACGAGAAATCTGCCGAGTAAACTGGTTTTAGGATCCAAACATCGTTTCATCCTCAATGTGGTAAAAAGTGGTATTTTCCTGATGTCTAGTATTTGGGTTTATAGGTGCATAAATGATTTTTTGCAGAAGATGTATAGCTCCCGACAGCTTGCTCTACTAAAAAATACGGTAAGTTGGACTGGATTTTGGACAGACGATAAATCATTTAACTCTTATTGTATTCAGTGGTTCAAACACGCCCCCTACCTATAGGGGTAAATTTAAGCTTAGCGCTTCTGAGGTCAAATATCCGAGAAATTCACTTTGCCATGTTCAGTCAAGTATTTTGGATTTGGCTGTAATCATCCTGTATCACTCTCAACCGAGTTACAACTTGGTATAATCCCCTGCCCCAACGGAGGACACGTATGATATTCACGAACTTCTGGGACGTGACGTATTGCACATGCTTCTTGAAAAGATCCAAACCGTCGACAGAATCGGGCGCACTCTTGAAGTCAGGGGACACCAAGTTTGTAGGGTGCCTATACGCATGTCGTTGACGGACTGTGAAGACTGGTTCACACAACCCTCAGCTGGAATCCTACCTGCCGTTTTCGGGTTCCGTCTCCACGCGCCATTGTAAGACGACGTAAAAAAGCGACGCACAGTGTCTGGGCGTAACACGGATCAAGCTAATTCCTCTTTGCTTGCCACACTCATTGCGAGCACCTTATTTCGATGATGAGCGCTACTCCCGACTCACTCCTGTTAGTTGGGACGGTTTCTTTCTTCCAGATAGAGGCAAATAATGCAAACATGCACCAGATGAGTATTTCACATCCATCTTCAAACAGGGCGGTTGGGAGTTCGTCAGGACCAGCTGTGCGACATTTGAGAGAGACAAGACCTTCCCTTATTTCCGAAGCCATCGAGGGTTCTAAATTCACTGTCCTGGGGCCGGGAATCCAACTAGGCAACCGCAGGTGTCCAGTTAAATTGCTGTTGAAAGTGTTCAGCCCAATGATTCGCGTTTCTTTTTTGGAGATGACCGAGCTGTTTTTACCGTTGACTATTTCGCTCACCAGAGGCTTTTTGGGCTTGTTTTGTGTACCAGCTTGAACAGTCTTCACACATTTCCAGAGTTTCTTGGTTACTCCGTCTCTTCAGATATCTGGACACAGCAAAACTTCTCGATCCCTGCAGATTTTCCTCCCCACCTGACGTCTCACAGGTAAAAGGTGCCAGGTCTTATGAAAATCTGACTTGAAATAAAAGAGTTCGTCTAGGGGGGCTTTACTAGTCAACATAACCCTGACTGAAAAGACTAACCGTAGCATAATCTTGACCTGTGCTTCCCGAGTATCACGGCTTAGAAGCACAAGCTGTATGAGGCGGTAGGATTACAGCAGACGTTCAATGAAGAGTTAGACGTATGTTCACGACCTGATATCAGTTTGCAACCCCACAAAAGAAAGTGCAAGGCACTTCTGCGTGCACTTTTTCCGATGAACACTGTACACGTCCAAAAAACTAGGCTGTGATAGTCATTCATATCTTTGTGTACAAACAATACCCCTTTTTTTCTGTTCCAGAATGTAGAATGTTAGCCACATTGCTGGTCTTCAGAGAGACAGTAAGAAATGCTTTCAACCCAGGGATACTCTCCATCTAATCGTAGAGAGTTTGGCCCCGTCTCCTGAACTCTTTTACTGTGTTGAGCATCTAGATATCAAAACTACTAAAAAAACGGTATACTTCAGTGCACCGAATTCGCTTTACTAAGCTCTGCTTTGTGCCGAGGTCCCCAACTGCGTTTGTTATTAGGCAACTCCTGGCTCCAGAATGTAGTTTTGGCTGATGGCACGGTCATCGGGTGTCTAAAAGCCTACAGCTGCCACGCTAAAATGCAACAGCACACTGATAATATCACCTCGACAGGGTTGTTGTAAACAAACCTGTCAAACTCAGCGAACAACTCAAATACCAAGGTGACGGAGAAAACTAGGTGGGTGACCGCATGCATCGTGGAGCAAGACCGATGACACGAATCCTGCTTCAACAGACTACAGGTCACTCTTTCACAATATTAGAATTACTATTGATTGGCCCACACAGGTGTTATCTCAGTCACAGGCCAGATACTTTTTAAATGTATAGATTAAACAGAACAGATTGAACAAACAGAACAGAATATCAGTACACCCTTTGAGCAACAACGACTATACGTGATAGTGTGCGCAAGCTTTATCTGACGTCAGATACCTGTTCTTCTGCTATGCTGTCTGTGAGAGTAAAACAACTAGTTAGGTCGAATGCAATCAGTGGATTCATCAGGCCTAAATGGCCAAGGCTGGAGACCATAAATCTGAACCTTTGCTGCACGGGTGCTTAGAATCCTACCACATCTCACTTCAAGTTTTTCTGCCAAGAACTGCATCGATCCTATATAGGCAGCTGACCTCCAGTAAGCTGGATGAACTCTGCAAGCCTTTCTCTTTTGTAAACTTTCTTCGCAAGATCAAATTTGTTTGCAAATGAGTGTATTTTGCTTCTAATAACTTAGAGAGTGAAGTGCATAAACAGTGAACAGAATCTGTCAGAGCTTATATGGGTGCTTTCGACAGTTCAGTATAAGTCGAAGCAAAGGTTGAGTTATCCGGTCAGGTTCTGGCCATTTTTTGAAGGAGCATGATTGAAGACAATGAAGAAATAGGCAGTGGAGACCGTGTACCACTGGCGAACACCTATTCTCGGCTTGCACGTTGGACGCGTAGTTCTCTCCAAAGCAAACCACTGGAACACGAACTCAGCATGCAGCAATCGCAGAGGGGTGGGGCTTGTATTTGAGCAAAAACTATGTGTTGTTTGCGAACGCAATTACATTTATCTTCCAGTCGTTCAGGCAAGACCGCAATGATGGAAATAATCACACATTTTTAGGCTGCAAGTAAGTTATAATATGGAGTGAAGCTCCACACAGTTCTGTATTAGGTGCAACATTTAAATTTGTAAAGTTGATTTGTAAATCCTTAAGAAGTGAAGCTTAAGATGGAGGGTTAAGCAAGTGATACGTTTGGAAGAGCGACTACTCCTGACTTTATGAATCACGTCATTCTTTTTCACGGAGGTCACGACAACAAAACTTGTGTTACGAAAGCTGACAGGACGGTTCACAAGAAACACATTCCAACACTAAATTTGGCTGGTACAATCGTTCAAGTATGACTGCAACCAGCTTAATGGGGAGTATTACAAATTCAGTAGTCTAATGCTGCTTATGAGGTGGTATTTCAGATAAATGCATGACCTCTCCTGGTAGCTGGTAAACAAGAACGACGAACAACGTGCGGGATTCGTATTATTTCCTTACGTTTGCTGCTGAGCGCAAGATTCAATCAGCACGGTGTTTTTTATTCCGTGAGACATGCTTAAATGCTGGGTTAACACTACTTTCCTCGGTAGCAAGTATCTATTTACTGATGAACATGCAGAGCATTGACGGATGATGTCCAAAAGCTGGTACTCTATATTAGGAGCTCAATAGTTTGTCCACTGAGTTGGAAGAAGCCCAAGCATCAAGCTGACGAGTTTCGGCAGCTGGTCTCTCCTGGACAGAGTCCTAAAACTCAAAAGAGGGATGAAAAGACTACGAAGCTGTGGTCTCTTCTGAGGACTAACCTCTTACGAAGATGCTCACTCCGGAGTGGAAAAAGTGATCCTCAGATGTTGTGTCTATTTTACCTCGCATCAAAATCCATGAGTATTAGAAAAAAAACTAAGAAGACGTGCGTGAAAATCGCGAAGTTTACTAGCTTCAAAGGATGGTAAAGTGCCGACAAGATGGTTGAGTACCCATTTCAGCGCCCCCTGATACGACATATTAGCTGGTCTCTATGCACCGTGTATTAGGTTGACTGGGTTTTCGAGGGAGTAGGCAACTATTCAAATCGGGGATTATGCAGCAATTTATCGTAAATGTGAAATTGTGTGTTTGTCTCAAATCGGTTGGTGAGTCTGGTTAGCCGGAGTAAAATTAAACACAAAACAAAATGTGCACATTCAGTAGGAATGAAAGAAAATCTTTCAAGTGCCGCTCAGCTGAAGCCAGTTGACTTTAGTCTTGGGCCTGTCTGTAGTGCATGTATGCAGATGAATAGGTGTTGCTGACAGAGGATGCGTTCTGGCTTAGTGAATAGCGGCATCGACATCTATCTCCTATAACACACTCGTAGTGTATTCAGTGCCACTGGCGTTGTTCATATGGCTCTGTCAACACAATTTAAAATCCTTGAAGCGAATATTATAGCCATTTGACTCAGTGAATTTGTTAGATGTTTTCCGACAAGAAGTGAACCATTGTCGTGGATTGTTGGAGATGCTGTTCAATGCTAGTCATTTCGAGTAGGCAACCTGAGCAAGATCGGGTCCGACATGAAGCACCCTTCAGCATGCAGTGAAACAAGCGGTGCCGAAACTAGGGTGTACGACTGCTTTTCTCCGGACCAGAAGGCATAAAGTGCCAGTGGGGTCTTGAAAACGTTGACAACATCTTGAAGAAATGCACTCATTTGCAAATTAAATCGGTGTTAGCGGGAGTCTCAACTGAATCCCTCCTCTATGACATTCTTCAACCGAACGTACTGCACAAAGACGGCCTCAGTTCTCAGTTGATACAATATTCGGGACAGAACATACTAGACAAGGTTGCTATCCTTCGACAGCCCAGGATCGGTTTCTTCCTTCTTAGGACTCATCAAGTAGGCGTAGTCTCTAAGTTTCCATCAGTCGTTTGCACATTGATTTGTTGTTAATGCATATAACAAACGATATCAAGAAACCATTCGGAAACGAATCTATTTTGCCAGTTGGGTACAATATGGTGTTCAAGTAGAACGTAGATAATAAGCCCATATGATAAGCCCCGAGAAGGGTAAACTGGTAGTGGGCTGTCGCAGAATTTTCGGCAACCCTACGAATAGTGTTATGTCAAGAAAAACGACATCTTGTTTTGCTAAAATTCGAACAGAAGACAGACGTAGTCAACGTTTCGCAAACACGAATAGATCCCACAAATTACTGGCATTGAAATTGCCCAAACATATCTGTTTTGTCGATCTTGGGGGTGACAGCGAAGGTAATGATGTATGGATCTTCAAGCAGCGACTTCGACAATCATAGGCTGGTGAGTGTGAGGGATTTCTCAGCGGCTGTTATCTGACAAACTGCGCATGCAATGTGAATTTTTATCATAAAATCCCGGAGATTCCGGGTGGGTGAATTGGTTTTTGACGGAACAACAAAAAACTTTAATACTTGTCTATACGTAGTACACACCATGAGGGAGGATACTAGTTTCCTCTCAGGCTTGACTGTTTGAACAACTCTACCCATTCCTGCAGTCTTCACAAACTCTCATGGTTCTCATTATCATTGTTACAAATATTAGTATGTAGGAACTACGACAGTTGAGCGTCTATATCCCAAATGTTACGATGAATGACTCGTGTCAACCATAAAAATGTTGTTCTGGGGCTCTGGATTTCCTCCGTTAGATTATCGTCGTACATAACAAACTGTACCCAGAAATGTATCGCCGAAATGAGGACTACCAAACCTTACCTATCCAAGATGCTAGGGGGCACCGTTGAGGTTGCAACTAAACGTAGAAATGTTCCGGAATAAACTGATGATTTTCAAACAATGAAACACGTACCTAACAAGAAAGGATGAAGGAATGCTGATTTGACTCACCATTTCAGTATCTTATACTCTTGACACGTTCAGCAACTGCTTTTAAATGAACATATTAGGCTAACTAAAGGTATCGCATTTAGACGACAAATCTGTGTACACGGATAATTCTTGCAACGCAACACAGCCGGTACCACGCAGTGCTTCACATAATCGTACTCCACGCAGCCCACAATCGCCATCGCCTTTTTTCCGTCTCGTAAACACACGAGACGGATGAAAGTAGAGCACGTTGGTCACGTGCTCGCGACCGTAGGAATGATGTTCATTTGCAATGCACGTGACCGCATAAGCATTCACATCGCACGTGAAAGTGGCAGACATACGCCCAAGGGGCGTCAAGCGAATGGTTAACGCTTGATCAATAGCCTGCCATTGTGACTGCAGTTGTTTTGAGAGCGGCGGGGCTTCCGGAAAACCAATCAGCTGTTTCATCAGTGAGCCAAAAGCGAAAATCAGGAAAGTCAGCGACACTAGAAGGATCTGCAATAAGATCGATTACGAGTGCAGTAGTTACGTGTTTGAACACCAGGATAGCGGATCAGCGATGACGGACGACCTTGTGAACATGTCTGGGAAGCGGAAGAACTGATAAGCGACGTTTCGTCCCGCTTTCCGCATCCCCAAGATTTTCTACAAATCTCGGTGAAGAATTGGCTTCTTTTTATAATCTCCTAGAAGCACTTGAGAAATGGTTTCGACCGTCAAGGAATATCTCATGAAGAGGCCGCTAAAAGCACTTTCCGCTGATTTCGAGATAGCTCAGTGGTTAAGGCGCGAACTAACAGGCCGGAAGGTCCGTAGTTCGAACCCAGCCTCGGCGTCTCGACTGCTCCTGTTTAGGCTTGGCCAGCCTGGCAGTATCTCTGCCCTTGTGCTTCCCTCGAATGGCATGGAAGCTAGGCACCGAAAGGATGTTACAGCTGAACGACGACTATTATTATAACTATTATTATTAATTTTCCATTAGGGCATTGGTTGTTAGCCTCTAGTACCTGTAGCCGGTGCGAGGCAGGTCATATTGACCTTCCAAGACTCACGAAACATCCTGCTAAATTTACATGTTGATAACTTTCCATAGCGGTCGGTGCAGCGGATGCACTTCGCCAACAGATCGTGGATTTTTTAGCTTGGAACTTCGTGTTGCACGCAGCTCCACTCATCAGATCATCAATGTCTGCACCCATATCACGATGAACACGCAATAGCATCACAACAAATCACGGACACAGATTGTTGGGTACAGGCAAACAGTAAATCTGTGAATCTATTAAACAACGGGTCTTGTCTTCTGGCGGTTGGGTAGTAGCTCCGAAGCATAGTCACTGCAGAAATATGTTTAACTGAAATTGGAAGCTCAGGAATGGAGAAATCCAAATGTGGCCTTACAGGGCCTGAATCTGGTATATAATTACGAGATTATTGATTAGCCCAATGTCAGTGGCAGTCCGGCAGTTTTTGTTGAAAAATTCGCACGTCTAAACATGGCATGCGCGTTCACAACAGCCAATGTTTTTCATCCACTGTTCTCTAAAAACCATGACGCTCTCACAATTAAACGATGTAGTTTCTCTGACTACGCTGCAGCACAATCTTGAGTAACCTTATCCCAGCAAGAACTTGATAATTATGGTGACTTTCGGATTAAATCAATATGAGGACACGAAATTTCGTGCAACACCCAAAATAATGACAAAAATGTCAAATAACAAATAATAATGAAATGACAAACGAACAACAAGCGGGCATCCCCATAAACATGCACTTAAAGCTGCTGCACCCAGTGATTCGACTTGAAAGCGCAAGCTTGCTAGCATATCATTGGAATAAACTCGATTTGTGTGGGTGTCATCTTGAGGGCAGTTATCATCATAGCGCCAATGTCTCTCTCACTGCGACAAGCTTAGTAGTGTCCAATCGAAAATGAAGGTGCCGATACCACCCTCGCAGTGCATATGTAGATATGTACACTTATGCAAATTTGAAGGCAGGCATCACTTCTGACCATTCCATGAAACGACCCAGATTGTCCCGGAGAAGGTTCGGGTTATCAGTACCGCTTAAAACCCTCCCTACCTTGATATCATCTACATAGTTCAGATAGGGAGTGGATGTTTGGGTGTATCATGAATGTGGAATAAGAGCAGTGTTTTTCATTAACTCTTCTCTTACGTGATACTTTTTGCCTTACCTGGGGCAGACTTTCCGAAACTGAAGTCACAGACGTGTTAGTTGCGTTTGCTTGAGAGAAGTCACCATTTTCATCGATCCATTTGTCCGTGTGCACGCATGAAGGAGGCACTCGTTCTTTAGGCCTGCGTCCAAGACCAATGTACTACCAGCGACAACGCCTGGAGCTCCCACCTGCAAAAAGTGTGACTAAACACCTCAACCCTCCATTTAGTAGGAGACAAACCTGTGGTTCCTTGAGCCACTACAAACTGCTCATAGTTGCTATTTGATGGTGAAGATATTGAAACTCACCCCCTCCATTTATTGTGACCGATAATGCTACGAATTAGCTAAGTAGGATATCCGTTTCTCCATTTGAACTTCACCCGTCCCAGAAGACGTCATAACCTACACAGCAGATTTGTTTCATGTGCTCTTATTCACAGTGCACATAGTACATCCTTCCAATTCCATACTGAGCTGTGTGAGTAACAAACTAAAGGTGCCTTCACAAATGTACCCTCATCTCTACTGTCCTCAGGTGTTACTCATCCTTGTTTTCCAATATGGCAATCTGAGCTCCTCACCATCTGTAACCGGATTCACCAGTTAAAACAAAATTAGGACGAGACTTAGAAAACAGATAATTAGGGGGCATTGTTAAGTTCCATGCGACTATCACATTCACAATAGAAGTTATTCATTTCCAAAGTAAATTATACATTACGTTATACATTTGGAATGTTTGAAAAACAGCTTACCTCAGTAAATGAGGGAGAAAAGTTTTGGTGGATTTCTGAAGTGTGATGGGTGGAATATCAAAGACAAGAGAGTAAGCTCATCAGCTTAACACTAGAACTCAGGGGACAGTATACTGAGTAGTTCTATCTGGTCAATTCGACCTCACTGAACATAGCTCCTGAGTGCATCGCGATCTTCAGACAAACTGAACTGATTCCTAAACTTCGTGAAGAGCTCAAATGGATGTTGTGCATACTTCTATCAAATTTCTCAAATTGCTGGCTGCCTCCCAGGTTCGAACCCGGCAATCCAAAGATAAAAGGAGGTTTTTCGAGGGCACGATCCGAAAGGCTGAGAAAAATCATAATAAGCGTACTATCTGGTGACGCTACTCTGCCTTATGTATATGTTTTTTGGCCGCTAATAAGAAAGTCTTAGAGATGAAGGCGTCATAAGCATCGCCATATCCCATATGGACATCCTGACTGGACTAAGCATATCAGATGTAGCTTATTACGTATAAATCACAATGGGCTTTCGAACACAGTTGTCTTCGAAGAACCATTACTCAAAACAATGGGAGTCTTTTGTGAGTCGTCATTACAAGCCCCTGGTTTGGATTACTAGTTCCTTCCTATATTTTTCATCCGTATTATTGCATCTGTATCTTAAGTGTCGTAGTGTACCGCATTTTGTCATGTTGTGTATAATCGTACTTTGTTTTATTACAATGTAGTGTCTGCACTTCATGTATTCGTCTGCAAATGAACTACCTCAACATTCACTTTTGCGGAGAGCTAATCCTAAAACAGGGTTAAAAGTGACTTTCTCTGAAGACTACAGTAAAGAACAAGCTGACTGATGATCAACGCTAGCTACCTATGCGTGTGCCTCGGATGTATTTTAACAAAGGTGCGTCCTACCTGGTTACCTTCCGTCTGCATTCTGGGTTTCAACCATTTGGCTGCCAAATATAATTGGACAAGTATGAATCATTAATGGAGCTATCTAATGGATTAAGAACTCACATCTACGAGTTCAATCTTCGGTATTTGTCTTTCGGATGCAAACCGCGTAAAGAACTTTCGGTGGTTTCAGACGCAACCACATGCGGTATTTCCTATCCTGAGCGGATGTCCGTCGACCTAGCTATGACAGGCCAATTCGGAGACGGAAAACAAACCATAGTCACAAAGGGTAAAAGAGGATAATGCACTTCAAGAAGGAGGAAGCCTCTGTAAAGTTGTAATTAAGAAGCAAGTTTAGCTGCCCACACCACCCATCCGATATCCAGAAAAAACAACCGCAAGCGACTTCGTATGTTTGTTTCAGTCGACAGAAGAAAACCATTCATGAGACACATGATTTCCATGGGACCGGTACTTAATTGTTTATCTATAGATTTTTGCCTCAAGTGACAGGTTTCGCATTCCCAACTTTTGAAAGAAATTTAAAACTCCCGTTGCCCTCATTGACTCCAAACCCGTGCATATGTGTGTGTGTGCGACGGCCAACTCACGCGCCAATAACATTAAAATCTGAAACTCACAAATGTCACCGCCCCCAGTCCAAACCTACCTAATCAAACGCTAGCAAGACAGATAAATCACATTAAGTGCATTCGCCAAGTTCCACACACGGTGGCAAAACAATGCACCAGAACCTAGGAGGAGGCCGATAAATGACTGTT
>SJOL01006391.1:447256-460540 GCA_004794785.1 Opisthorchis felineus | reverse complement strand
CATGTGGACTCAGTTTTGGGGTGGGTTCGATGCTCTCCGACCACCGAAATGGACGTGTTGAGGATTCGTCTATCCGCTGAGTACTAGCTGTTCGCAAGCAAGGTTACCAACTGCCCGGATGGTAGCTTCATAACTTTGGAGAAATAATACCTGATCTCTAAAAAGTTGGACTCCGATGAAAATGAATAGAAACCTGGGAAATGCACCATGTCCCCCCTATAAGTATCACCAAAGAACAGGATTTGGTCTGACGAAGCCAACTTTAACCTACTTTGCAACCGGTCGAAAGTACTATTGACAAGAGAGATAAGTGTATACTCAGTACCTTCAATTAAAGAGGCTAAGACCTACACACAGTTGGTTGTATCACTGAATAGGAACTTGTGGATTTCGTAGTAACAGTTGAGGACTGCAGAAGAAATAGATGGGGCGACTGGTTCCAGGTTTCGTCTATTGATTTTTGGACTGGTTCTGTCCATGACAATGATCCCTGTCACTCTAGACCTCAAGGTCTGTTCCTGTAGGAACCAGACAGGAGCTAGATTGTTGGGGTTAGCAACATGTTCCTCTCTGATGAATCTAATCGAAGGCATATGAGACAGTTTCAAGTCTCATACCAAGTCTTTTCTGAATCTCCAGAACAAAAGGTATTCGCTTGACACACAAGAGTTTCGGCTACGTTTTGCCAAATCTAAGCGAAAGGATCGTTGCACGCGTTTCTGTCAGGTATGCAAAGGTTCTTTCTGAAATACGAACATATCCAGTGTTGCGTGTTTTTATTGGACTGCATTGTTTTTTATTGAATTCTACTGTTTTTATTGGTCTTTGCTTGGTACACATACATACATGTAGACGTACATATTTACGTAACTCTCATATTACGTGTAATATTGACGTGAGACGAATGAAGTTATTACCAACAGTGGAACCTTATGGAATATGGGATGATTACGGGTGTCCACGAATCACGGTGCAACCGTAATCTTGTAACTACCGCGAATGTCCAACCAAATTTGGGTTGCATGCCATATATGGGTGAGTGATTCAGGATCGTATTGCTCTTCAAATTATCAGCAGTAAACAGGACAAAGGACGCTAGATTATGTATTTAGGCTGTACGTATGCGTTAAGTATACATTAAGTCAAATGGTGAGGCATGATCTAGTTCATTGTATGAACGAATTTTGACCATAACCAACTCTTGTAGTCTATGTGAAAAGTACTCGTTTAAATATGACCTGGTGCCACTGGCACAAACGTGAAACAGCATTATAGGTCTTTGTGATGCCAGTAGTGACCTCACTTGGGGATTTAAGTTTGAAGTCGTAATGATACGACATAATGTCTGATAATTACAGCGCACCTATTGAAGGTACTTGCCGAAAAATCGACTGCCATTAGCCAAAGAATTTCGGATAGAAACCAAGTGAAAGTCTCAGTTGTTAGACTTGTAGAGTGGGATGTAATCAATCACTGTCAAACCACTCTTATTCTGATAGAATGAAGCACGACAGATTATCTATCCTGTCATGGTTATCCGGTGCAATGAAACATGTCGGTTGACAGAGAGCTGAGAGCCGTTGTTCCATTGTGGTCCAATCCAATCGCTTCCAATCGCTGCCTAACGTTTATAACCCGCTGCGAAAATCACAAAGAACAGAAACGTGCTGAATAAGCGTTACCCTGTGTGCGTATGTGAGGTTCACTTCAGAATCGTTTAGGACGTGGACATATTTAGCCCATCTAGTACCTCATGGACCTCACATAGCGAACGGACGCCCACAGCCCTTTCCTTGAGCTAATTTCACCCACCTTGTTAACACTCGATCAATTACAGTTCGATCACAGGTGAGAGGTGGATGTGACAAACAGGTCTAGTTCTGTGTCTGCACAGCCTCGACAGTCTGTAGAGTATCGCGATAAGAGAACAGGATTTATGCTAGGTGGTTTATCTTGACGCATATAGCACTGTGTGGTTTTGTGGTAGCGACCGAACACCCACAAGATTCCCTGTAACTTAGTTAAACTGTCTCGTTAGGTCACAGTGCGAGACATTCACGTGTGTATGCACCAAACCGTCAAAATCATCGTCCGAATCACACCCAACCTATGATAACCGTCTCATATCTCGGCCTGTCCATTAGACCAGTCTAGCAACAGTCATTTATCGGCCTCCTCCTAGGTTCTGGTGCATTGTTTTGCCACCGTGTGTGGAACTTGGCGAATGCACTTAATGTGATTTATCTGTCTTGCTAGCGTTTGATTAGGTAGGTTTGGATAGGGGGCGGTGACATTTGTGAGTTTCAGATTTTAATGTTATTGGTGCGTGAGTTGGCCGTCGCACACACACACATATGCACGGGTTTGGAGTCAAGGAAGACAACGGGGAGTTCAAATTTAGTTTAGAAGTTGGAGAATCAAAACGTCTAACTTGAATTGCAAGAGACCCCACATCTATGAGTCTGGGACTTTGGCATATTTATTCAGTTGCCGAAACTTCCTCAAACCCTTTTAACCCGCTCGTGAATTTTCCACTCACTGTCACTGAAGCTTTTAATATGGTTCAGTCTATGTCTTACAGAGGGGATCAGAGAAGTTGTACTAAGTGAAGTTGTTGGGATATTTTGTGACCCAACACTACGTGCCTGCTGACATCTTCTCGACAGCTCACAACAGGTTAGGATAATGTTCAGTGGAATGATTTGGACGTTTATCGTGTACTGTTGAAATTTCAGTTGCTTGGTTCACTTTACTTCGCAAAGTTATTTTTTAATGCCAACTGACTATCGTGAGTTAAAGTCCCGTAACGGGAGCTAGTTCCAGGCAAAATGACGATCCAAGTGGACATTGGCTGTTGGGCACTTTATGTTAGCATTTCAACTTCGATCTGATGACATCGGTTTGGGGCGACGCCTTGGTTAATGTCTCAGGTGGTAAAAATATCCCACTAGTATTGATTTATGAGGTTTTGCTAAACGTTCACCTCTACAACGGACTGCTGCATTGTACCATCCAGCCGCTGATTCCAAAATCCATAGAAAGAATTAATACCTGGAACCATTTCGGGGGAGTATGGCAGTTGCGTTAATTTGGACAGAGTCAACCTGCACCGCGTAGAAAGGCTCCCAGTTTGTCTGAGGGTAAAATAGAACAGCGATTCCCACATGACTACTTTCGATGTGAACCCAGATGCATACAGTATTTTTTTGCTGTTGTTTGACAAGCGATGAGAACGTATTACTAATTATCGAGTAGTCATATAGTGCAAGTACTGCCAGTCGCTACTCGTCTTCACTGGAGCGGAGTAACCTATCGATGGTGATGCAGCCTATCTTGTTGGATGACTGGGACTATAGTTCGGACCGCTTTACTCCAAAACTTCCAAACTGTTCTTGGGTGGTTGTGCTAAAACTTCGCAACTTTTTCAGTCCAAAGTTGGGTGCAAAGATGTCCTTCAGCCACGGACGTGTTTTGAGCCCACGTTGACATATGTGAGTGAGTGCTGATTGCAGTGGGTTGACTCGGATTGTAGTCGGATTGTTCTGGTTCCGTTAGGTTGGGTAGGAGTCGCTGTATTATGAGGCAGTTAGGGATTAGTATGGTGCTCATATAGTTGTTAACGGCATAGTGGCAATCAGGTTGGAAAAAATTTGTGATGCGAAGACAGGAGAAATAACGGGAACTTGGGTTGAGGCCCCCCATATCTAGGCCCAATGGACCTTTAGCAGCGGTATATCGGTTTGCTCTGACAAGGACTCAGATACAGGGTCAAGCGCTCACGACCAGTGTGGATTCCTAGTCTCAGCAGCCCGATCCAGCTGTGCGCATGAGAGCGAGATGCGCTGATTGACCGAGTTTTCTCGACAAGCTGACAGCCCTTCTGTGATTTGTCGTAAGAATCAAGCCCGTGCTCGAGGGCTTGTGTGTGGCGTAAACGAGCCCTTGTACTGCATTCACGGGCCTGCCCTGCTTTCATACGTGCCTTGGATGACTTCACATGCTTGAACACGTGTGGCGCTGATGGGAACAGAGATGCCCTAACGCACCAGACTGCGATGACGGTGAGACAGTGAGGGTGAGGCAACCTCTGTGCGCGCCCGACAATGAGAGCACACTGAAGTCAGTTGAGTCACATCATCCTGGCGAAATTAGGTAGAGTGGGGGTGAGACCAACCGTGACGGTGTTGGGCTGCGCCGGGAACGGGTATGGATGACCTCAACGGCGTGTGGATGACCTTGAGGGGAAAAACACGAACATAGTGACCGGTCGGGTATCCACGTCGAGTGTTTCCCGAGTTCACCCTGAGCCGAAAAGAGCAATCGGCTGCGCTCCCTACACCGGTGGCCAAGGTAAAGGGCAACTAGTTACCTTTCTCTTGGACAACCTGTTGTATTGGTGGGGTCGATAAGTGGAACCTTTAGTTAAGGTGACAGCGTTACATAAGACTTCGCTAGCCATAGATTATCTCGGAACTTCGAAACAACATAAGCACTGTAGAAACCAATATAGAAACAATACACAAAAACTCAAGAACTACGAGAACACCCGACTCTGTAACTCCTTTGAAAAAACACCTATTGTCGCTTGGTCAGACCCAGAAACATGACATTGTGCTGTCAACATCCATATGCAGTGCGATTCCTATACCACGCACCGCATGGCTGGCACGGGCGACTTACATTGATTAAACTGTCAACTGTTCTCTGTGTCGTGTTCAGTTTGAAAAAAATAACATGCTAAACTCCAGTGGATAATCATGGAATACCTTTACGTGAAAGGATTGCAGTTAGACATTTTGGGTTGCGTCTTTGTTGGTGTACATCAATGTACTCGGTGACAGCTGCAAACCATAAGGCACCCACGTGGGTTACGAAGATGCGTTTCCAGATTTCGGTACACCGTGAAATAAGAAACAACATAATTGAGCCAACTGCCTTACAATTTCCTTTGGACATCTATTGATGCACCAAATGACTTCATACGACCCGATATCATCAGTCAATGTTCTCGGCCTTCTGGCAGTTTAACATTTTCCACACTTCCGTTACTCTGTCGTTTGATTGTCGCCCAAATTCATACGACAATAACCAAGCAGTGCAAAATGTAGTCACTTTTTGTCCACTGCAAACGCATATCCTGGTTTATCAAGCGCAGTACTAACCTGTATGCGTCAGATGCGTGAGAGGACTAGTAGCTGTTTCGGGTTTACAGGTTTTTCAACATACTCCCATGCTTAGAGGCTTTCACGCACCCAGTTCTCTGCTTATGGCCACCGACTACAGTCGTTTGTGTTGGTGAAAACCCATGTCCACCTTTCTCCTGTTATTTAGATGGGTCACGTTCACCAGCTGGACAAGGAGGCATTCAGACCCGCAAGTACACGAATGCCTTTAGGTGTTAGATGGTAGCAAACGTGATACAGAAGAATAGCTGACAATATGATCAGAGTGAGTCAACCGTGCCCCTGGAGTGCTTCGATAGCTCCGAGCTTTCATGCTCGTTATGCTGAACATATCAGCAGCTGTTGATGTTTTTGAATGGCTTAACAGCAAGCTGACTAGTTTTGTAAAGGATTAAGAATGATAAGCCTAGAATAAGTAGCAGGGACCTCTAATCCCAGGCGGTTTTCCATTCCAAACCGGGTATACTTAGGCTACACGCCTGCAAACACTACTGATGCAAAGTGAAATTACCCGTTTTCTATCTGACTTGTGCGAGTTCAGATAGGCTGACGGGCATCTGTCTGCTTCAAATGAATGAATTATCTCCACAATACGCCGTGTTTGATCGACTCGCTTTTGTCGGCGTGACTAGGTCCGTTTTAGATACCGCAGAGCAATCTTAAAATTTTCATTTATACTGATGCACGAGGCCTTCAGAGGCGGCTATTTCATGTTCAATTTGTTCATTTTTTTCGTAACAAGTGTGCTTATTCAGGATATCATGATGGAATATTGTCAAGTTGAGGATGTGTGCTAACGCCCAGTCCGCCTAAAACCAAAACTATTGAGTTTTACAACACGTATAAGTGAAAATGGGCTCTATCAGAAGTTATCCTAGTGGTGATTTTCCAAGTGATTTTCTAAGTGGTTAATAAAAACACCCAAATTTACTAGTCCCAAGGTTACGGAAAACTGTTCGACAGTCCACTACCGATTTCCCCCTTCTTGGGGCTCGGCAGGTAGACGCTATCCCCGAGTTTCCGTCAATCTTATCTTCTACTTGAACCCAAATTGACGGGAACTCTGGGCTTGAGTTTACCTGATGAGCCCCAAGAAAGGCGAAACCGGTCGTGGGTTGTCAAAGAGTTTTCAGTAACCTTGTGGTTAGTTTCTTTTATGAAATCATACTGCGATATCTCGTATACCGTACCAGTTGAAACATGAGGCGGCCCTTGAGATTCAGCTGGTATTCAGTTGTCTCTAGGTAAAACCGAATTAGGGTGTAAATGAGTATATCTTGCGAGCCCTATTTTGTTTGAGTGACTGGTTACATTTAATTTACTCAATAATTTAACATGTTTGACGAAAGCATGCACATCATCCGTGAACTGTTCTCATTCAGTAGGCCCTTTCTAAAATTGTTGTTACTATGCAGCCATTCTTCTCGTCTGAACCGATAAAATCCACGTGACAGCGTTCCATTGATCTACACAGACAATGGGTGTATAGACGCAATTCTCGTTTGAGCGGCTCAGGGCCTGTTCTGACAAACTTTCTGGTTGGTGCACACCGCTCGACTCCCATATTTATGTTCCATTGTGTTCTGTGGATAGTCACAATGACCCATACGTTCACGCAGTGCAAACTTCACGCTGTGCTTTGGCCAGGAAGCGCGTTGTATTGCCCTTTTTACCTGTCTGAACCTGCGCGCGTCAGGCCGCGTGAGCCTAATCTCACTGTTCATCGGTATTACGGGAATAGGTGAAGCCCAAGTGGATGTGATACGGACCACGGATTGAGATGTTTTTCCGTCCCCGTCAGGCGTCACACTGACCCACGCGCATTACTTGGACTATCAAGTTTATGTCCGAGCGATTTTGTCCTGGAAGCATGTTACCCTCGTGTTACCTGTCAGAACTCGTCAGAAGTCGTGCGCGCCAAGTGGCACGACAGGGATTCCAACCTCCACGGTCTTACCTGAACACATGACGTCCAACCACTTGCTTCCAGAATGAAGAAAGCTACTTGGGGATGATGCCTTTTCTTCACTATTGCGTTTACTTGGACCTAGCATTTTCAGGATGCACCAATTCCTGTTTGATTTTTTCCGACTGCCTGAATAGGTTTCTACTCACATGAGCGGTTTATATGGAAAGGGGGACCCTAGAGTCTGGGACCTGTTGCTAAAGTGATTGACGGCCATCAAGTGGGTTGAAAGGTGAAACAAAACAACAGAGAAACGTCATAGAGGGTTTGGGCAGATGAACTTTACTCCCAATATTAGGGAAAAAACTAGCGATTGTGAGAATTTCGGGAACGGAGATGTGAAGGGGACTATATTAGGTATGTAGTCCTCAGTAAAATGAGGGAAGTGAAACACGATAAACACTGCCTAAAATCATAGATGAGACGCTCTTTCGAGACTGGAAAGTTGCGAGGTGCACGAAGCATTTGTCAGCTGGAGGAAGAGCGATGAAGGCGCGCACGAAACAGAATGAGAAATCTGTCGGATATTATCAATGGAAAATGGCCAATGGAACACACAATTTCTTCGAATATGATGTAAAAGTAAAAATTAGTTAGCGGGGACCATATTCCGAATATGAAACAGGATACCGTGGTGGGACGAATGCGCGACTTGTTCAGAAAACGGTGGGCAGTGGAATGAAGCTGGAAAGCGATTTGTGACTAGTTTCACATGGAGGTCCGATTGGAAAGAGTGTACCAGTGAGCAGGCAGTTGAATTATCTGCTGATGAGATTTGGCTGTACGATTTAAGTGTGGATTAGTGCAGGGATCGAGAAACATGGAGGAATTTCGATGGATTGGATGTAGCTGCTTTCCACTGATTCTGATCACCATTGTTCGTGAGAACTTTGTTCAGGGTACCGATGGTTTACGAGCGGTTAATGAGGCAGATCTCTGATAGGAAGGTTTAGTATTGTGGAGGGTAGCACCGTCTGCGAATGCAACGCAAAACGTTTGATATGCAGGATGAAGTGTATGTGGAATGTGGGGGGGGGGTACGGTGGAGGAATGTGTGTACATTGACCTCCTGGACCCGAGCGAGTAGACTGTTAAGGCCGATATTAATCGAATGGTTTTCAAGCCGGATTTTTTACTAATTCACCATTTCCGAGTGCGTTTCTCACACTAGAAGTCTGGAAGTCAGGTCATCATGCCACATTTCATCAAAAGCCTCCGAGACATCAAGGAACACCTATCTGCCTTTACCAAACGACAGGCACATGCAGGGTTCACCAACCAGTCAGTACAGCGACACATAAATCCATCTTGGCTGTTGTCCAGGCAGTCCTTATTTTCCAGATCACGTAGAGGTTCTTTGGTGAAGACCAACTGCTGAAGTTTGGACGAAACGGGGGCGATGGAGATGCGGCAGTTGCTTGTCCGTTCAAGTGAGGAAGAGAATGGATTCTACCGGAAGATATTGAAAGGAAGAACTCACTTATGACTTTGGAGAAGTTTGGAGCCAACTAGGAGATACAGCCTAGACCGGTCTGCTTTAATGTGTTAGCGGATGGAGTATGCACCACTGAGCAGACCTAATGATAGTTCAAATTATACAGCAGCCGCACCACAAAACTTGGGAAGGAATATAATTGGTAACCAAAAAGCTGGACAATTATTTTGTTTTTTTTTGTTAGAAGAAGTTTGATGATCAGTCAATAACTAACAAATTAAGTCATATTTTATTCAACTATCCATGGGATAAAAACCAGCCTGAAGTGCTTTCGAAGTAGAATCACCTGAATACTTGCTTTACATTCGCCCTTAAAGTGTTATTTTTCGTTGCCTTACGGGGTTTTCCTGTTGTGTAGGATTGAGACGTTACTGCTTTGCAGCGGAATGGCAACAGTTTGCAAACTTCCACTGGTTTCACTTGCTTATGCCTTCTTGTCCGACAACCCAATACAAGTTGTTTTGTTATCGTAATTTGTACACCACTATCTGATGGCCTGGATAGTTCAACTTCGTCGGTGTCTAGTCGCAGGAAGAGGGCAAGCTCATTTTTCACATAAAGTCAAACATGCATTGTGGAGGGAGGGAGAGTGGTTGTAAGAGAAGTGTCTAGTTTTGGAAACCAGGTTGTTGTGATGATAAGCACGTTCGTTTGCGTGGCTGCATTTGTGTGTAAATATACTTGTGTGACAGTTCACAAATCCGACCGCACTTCATACGAAACCAGCTGTGATGTCGGCACTCGTTTATGGTCCTGATCGATATAGGTAACTTTTAAAACATCTACGGCGAAGCAAGGACAGAGAGTATACACCTCACAATAAATTATATGACCACGCCTTTCCAACACAACTTCGTACCTTAATCTCAAAGCACTTAAACGTTGCCAAATCGTGATTTTCCAACAGGCACATAAAATGGTCTCTGCCAAATCACACGACTGTCCTTATTTTCGAACTCAGGTATGCTGCTTATCCACCAAAAGTGACTGTTGTTAATAAAGGAATAGCATCTGTTCAACAAGAAGTCAACCATAAATAGGAATCAGTTTTTTTCGAAAGATGTGTCTTTCACCCGCCACTCTGTTTAAATACGTACTTCTGCGTACCTTAGTATCTGTATTTTGTGAATTTTCTGCAGGTTTCTCGCCAATATATACGTATGTATGTATGTGTATGTTGTTACTACTGGTGACTGGAACAACACAACACTAAAGCAAACTGGGTTCAAGCGAACTAAGCGCCGGTCCGGGTGGAATAACCCATTTCAGTGCATATATCAGCCTACCTCGCTCATTGCCATCTCCTTACGTCCAAATTTTCTGGGTTCCCACTTGCCATCGATGTACGCTGACTGCGGTGTTGTTTTACCTCCATATACTGGTCACAGCTGAGGGTACAACACCACCTCTCTCTGAATTGTTGCTCCGAACATTTCAGACTAGTTTTGAAGTCTGAAGTGGATTCAACATTTGCTGATCCGCATAAAACTCCACGACAATCAGAAAGGGAACAGATGAATCGGCTGAGGGAAACTCGATCAATTCGGATGGCTATAGAAGATAGCTAGAAAACAGAACCCTCCGAGTCTGTTTTGACCCGAGCTGAAAAGTTGCATCATGCTGGTATCACTTTTTTCTCTGTCCTTAGGGAACGTATTTTTCCTAGAACAACATTTTAAACACTGCCAACTTTTAGACTCACCAAGGAGTGAATCTTCATGTAGCAGTAGGAGTAGTCTTAAGTCGGTTCTTATTGTTACTGAGGCAGAACTAAGTAGAATATTTTTCCCTCTTAGTAAACAAATTCTAGGCCATGGCATTTGGAACTAACCCAGGCTAATTGTTTACTTCAGTTCTGATAAAATTTCAAGAAACCTACTTAGCGGGAAACAACTAACTACTTTTACGAAGCGCTTAAATGATTGCTACGCCAGCCATTTTCAGCAGTATTCCCTCAACTTCAGTAATATCGCCAACAAAATGGTTGCGAGTGAAGAACATCGTAAACGAGAGATTCAACTGGATTCAGTTTAATATCCCGTTAAAGGGCAAATCAGTTTGCAAATGAGTATATAGTCAAAACCTACGAACATAATTTTGGTAAAACGACTTACACTATTAAGTTAACCGATGTTCCAAAAACATCAGTGTAGCGCAAAGGCCAAGCTATGTGATACACGAATGTTTATGCATCTACAGAATGGTATTAGGCTTATTATAGTTTATACAATGATAATCCTGCACTCCCCCATCGTGTTCTGAGGGAACTGGTACACGACAGTCAATACATTAAATGAAAATCGATCATCTGAGAGCCCGCTGAGAGTCCACACAAGTCTATCTTAGGGAGAATTCAGTGTATGATGGGGTTAGAATCCGACTACTGTAGGCAGTTTTACTGCTCATAATGTGGCACTACACGTCCGTATTCTCATGCCACAGGAAGTGCAATTCCAGTTACGCGACACCTGAAGCAACAGTGACAGTTTCTGTGCCATGAATATAGACATAAACGTCTTTTCTATAGCATGAGACGTCGCTTACGCGCACTGCGGTGAAGATGTATCAAATGGCGCTCGACTTTAGTGTTCCTTTGGCGTATCGGGTGTTCCTGCATTTTCTGACAGTTCAGCTCACACAATCAGATTATCATATTCGCGATTTGCATTCGTTTAAATATGGACTCAGATTTGATCACGACCCCAATTCGGATCATTGATATTCTCGATGAATACGGTGAGTAAGGGGCAGATAGTCATGCTTCGTTTTGAAAACAGTAAAAATGACTATCTTACTATATTCTGCCGACATTCGCAAGCTTAAGCTGCTGTTCTTGAATCTAGAGAAAATACATAGAGTTGTTGAAGCCCACTCAACCAGCGTCAATTTCAAATATCGACATTCAGCTCATGCCATCACCAAGGGAAAATATGCAGAATGAGATGAGATCATCCGGGATTCTTAGCAATAAAATGTGGATGGTGAATAGAAGGACTAACTAAGATTCATTTAGGACTCACAAACCTTTGTTTTCGGAGACATTGCTCAAAATGAGACGGGCACACTGACGTTTTTCCTCTCGAGTCAAAGTCGACCAAAAATACCACGAAAGTAGCATGCTTTGGACCTCACACTCACCTCATTCATCTTCAAACACTTTTCAACGCAACTCAGTCTATGAAATGCCATGCTAGCTTCACTGACAGGCTCCCAAAGCAAATTCATTCAGCAGCGATTTAAGTATACAGTTACTTCATTTCAGTCTAAAGGTGGATGGCAGATGCGGAACATATGGTAAAACTCCCCAGTCTAGATCACCCTGTACATCCATGTAGTGTGTGCTTACTTCGTTACGATTAAAGACCAAGGTAGGTGGCTTTACTGTCCTTTTGAACTTCTCCCCTTGTCAAATGTACAAATACGTCCCCTGCCTTTTCCCCACTATTTTTCACATAGTGCTTTGATAATATTATTCAGCTACTCGACAGAAAGCCTGAAATGTTGCAACATAAATCTGTTGATAGATTAGTATGAAGTTGAAATATCTCAAAGGAGGGTTGTAGCACTAAACTCGAAGTGTGGCTTGCTGATTCTCAAGGTATCTTAATTTTACCTCACCTCATCTTCACAGTTCCACCCCTGTCTGGCCACCTAAACGATTTTTATTTGAAAAACATTAGGACGTCCCAAGACGAAAAACTACGGAATTTAGCTCAAAAGAAACTTCTCTTTGGCACAGAACATGCATGTCATAATGCTTAAATAAGGCACTTTAAAGGCGACATAAGTACCTTTATAAATCTCACTCCGTTGAATTAGCACAACTGGAGAAAGTGTGACTCATCATGATGAAAGCGTTATTGATTTTTTGGTCTGTGCAGCCTTGCTACCCTGAAGTTGACCATCTGAATGTTATACAGTGTGCATAGTTGTTCAAAGACCAACTATTATCCCCGGAAACTGAAAAGTGGTGGGTTTGGCTAAATTTAGCTTAAAAGTGCATAACCAACATGCTTACCTTTGAAGCCGTTTCCATTAATGTTCATATCATTGACTACGTAAACTGCTTTCTCTCAGATGAAAAGACCACCAGGTCCGGAGGAAATTGTTTGCATTTTGGGGCCGTTTGTTGGGATGCAAGAAACCGATTTTTGTGTGGTGAAAGTAAAACAAGTCCGGAGCATCTCAGTTACTGCCTGGGAAAATTCGCTTTGCAGAGCTGCACTCGATGTATTGGTAGGAGCACAATGCTGATCCTCATTAAGCCACCATTTGGCCCGCACGGGAACGAGTTACAAATTATGTTAGGGAATATGTACACGGACGGATTTGGGTGAGAACAGCGGCGGTGTGTTCTGTGTACACCCCATGGTCGTATGAACGAGTGTCAGCTTACTACTCTGTTGGTACGATCATAAACAAATGTCTCCTCAGAATTCGATGCTTCCGCATATCTCTTTTGGAAAGCTCTTGTTTAAAGTGTGTGTGGACAGGAAATAATCGTCAAACTCTAGCTGAGCAAACTTTTTAATGTGGCACGTGAAGCTGAAAATAACACTCACCGTCTTTTATCACAGATGAGAAGAACTCAAGAACAAAACCCTTCAATAACTGAGCAAAATATTCCTTTTCCGACTTCA
>SJOL01006391.1:395464-442927 GCA_004794785.1 Opisthorchis felineus | reverse complement strand
GCTGCACTCGATGTATTGGTAGGAGCACAATGCTGATCCTCATTAAGCCACCATTTGGCCCGCACGGGAACGAGTTACAAATTATGTTAGGGAATATGTACACGGACGGATTTGGGTGAGAACAGCGGCGGTGTGTTCTGTGTACACCCCATGGTCGTATGAACGAGTGTCAGCTTACTACTCTGTTGGTACGATCATAAACAAATGTCTCCTCAGAATTCGATGCTTCCGCATATCTCTTTTGGAAAGCTCTTGTTTAAAGTGTGTGTGGACAGGAAATAATCGTCAAACTCTAGCTGAGCAAACTTTTTAATGTGGCACGTGAAGCTGAAAATAACACTCACCGTCTTTTATCACAGATGAGAAGAACTCAAGAACAAAACCCTTCAATAACTGAGCAAAATATTCCTTTTCCGACTTCAATTGAACAGCAAGCTCCTTACGGAAACTGTCCGTCTCTAATAGTGTTCGTGCTCCCCGGATCGAGTGTTAGATTCGGGACATTGAGCAGTGCTGGGTTTGAAGCATATATCTTCTTTGATATAGGGTACTGATGATTGAAGTGAATGGGATTCTGCGCAATTTACAGGTAGTAGGCTAGGACCAAAATCCGTCATCAGTTTTCCAACCTCTGGATCGAAAACATGGGAGTGCACAACCTCGTGAATTAGCTACAGTGGACGGGATCACAAGCAAATCTTGAGACTCTTGATTCTATGAGTCCTGACACGTGTATTATTTCCATCCTAACATTCCAGGTATGGTCCGCTGCAGATGACCTTGCACATAGAACAAGTAATATAAAAGCGTTTTGAGATTAACCACAGCGCCAATCTCACTATCACTCATCGACAATGCAAAATCCTTTTGCTGACGCCATTCCAGCTTCTGAAGAGCTCTGAAAGCCTAATTAGTCTTCATTCAGAGGAAAGCATAGAAGTTACAATATTTTTTGAACAATTTAGTTAGTTGACAGACTCACCAGTATTTTAGTAGGATGTTTTCCAAATCATCCGGTTTATTAGTTTATAGATCTTTGAACACTTAAGCGAGCCTGTTTGATTACGACCAGTTTCCCTTTCGAGAACAAAACCCCTAAACTCGTCAGTGATCATTCGTTCCTTGACCTCGAGTCGTCCGCACTTTAAACAGGATGAATAATTTCAACTTTTGTTCACCACTTTAATCACATGCAATTGTTAAGGTCGTAGGAATCGTCTACAGTTTGTCCTTACAAAACTGATTACGTGAAAAGAATCAGACCATCAAACCCTGAGTGAGAAATTAAAATGCCAGCATACTACAAGCCATGAAGGGCTTTTGTTCTCCAACACTCCATCTGCACGGGTTAATGTGGGATAGACCATGATGTGTTCGAATGTGGATCCGGATCCGGCTAAGCTCGACGACGTGACCTATCGGTCAGCTTTTATAGAACGATGAGCACAGATCCAGTAAGATTGACTGAATAAGTTGACTGCTGGTTGGACTGAGAATCACTCGTAACACACGAGATGCGCCCATCAGGAGAGCGCTTGAAGCTGTTTACAAAAAGTCTCACGTGACCGATCCTAAAACCTCACCCGTTGGGCACAACGTATATAACGACATTACGTTCCCATCTTCTTGATTTTCTCCACTCCGGTTAAAATCTAACGGCCCAAGTTATCCACACATCCCTCAGGGTAGCAGTTCAGTGAATGTGTGATAAAAGTTGATTTGGTGTTTATGTGCAGGAATCCTAGGAGGTCATGATCCGCGTTGAGATAGTGTGAAACACTACTAGGGCTACTTCATTGATCAAACCTCCCACTGCCCCTGAGTAGCAAACGATGCGTGTGATGCTCATGGATTCAGTCAGTGCCCCTTCAGGGTCATACTTTATCCTTATAAGCACTCTTCTATTGGTCATCCCTTCGATGTGATCAACGAAGTTTCAATGGATAGGGAAATACTATGGGCGGTAAGCACTCATGTGTCCATTAACTTGGTTATAAGTGGAGATTCAGTTGAAATGTAACCGAATCTGTCGTCCATAGCATTGTTCAGCTAAATGTGCTGCACAAAGGCCTTCTAATTCCAGGTATGGAAGCAGTTTCTTTCAGATGACACCACTCGTAAGGCTGCTGAGAACTCTGATCAGCCTACTACCGCATGCACTCTGCTTGGGGCTCATCAGCTAGGCCTAGTCCTCGAAGTTCCGTCAACTTTATTTCATACCGAACATAAAATTTTGCCCAAGTCGATAAACATTCACTTGGAAAAGTAACCTTCTGATAAGGGGGGACTTACCTGAAATTCAACAGAATCCATTACAGGAATGTCCGTTTGGCCAACAAAGATATCAGGATAAAAAACGGGTGTATTGGAACGAAAATTGCTTTACTGAATAAATTTTTGAAAACCTACGGGCCAATTTTTCTGAGTATGGTACTAGAGGCTTTTCAAATTTTTGCATGGTAAGGTGAGGCGGAAACGTCCGAGGGCTGTACACGATCATCTGAGTGGTTCTCATATAAGATAGATTTTCATATTCACAGCCGAATTCGAGGCATATCCAACAAGTGCTCCGAGGTCTTCCGCGTTCGAAACTCACGAACCCATAGTGAAGGCTTCTTGGTTGGCTAAGCCGAAGTTCTGCATAGAGTTCGGTCAGTAGGAGGTCATATCTTATGGAATCACGAACGGAAGAAAGCGATCCCAAATGAAGATAAGTAATGTGATCTAGACCATTTAGATGGCCGGCGATTGGCTCAGCGTGGGAAAAGAAGAGAGGATTTATTGTGGCCCACTTCACAGTTGGGTGAGGTGTTTTGTTGCTTGGAGGTTCAGCTGTTGTAGCGGATAAACAACAACACCCCACCATGTCCTTAGGCAAGAAAAGTGATATCTAAAGAGTGCTCTATCGCCACGGTCTACTTAAAGGGATCCTCGATATTGTCATGGATATTTGATATTGATATTGTCCTGCGTATTGACGTAGACACACAAAAGACACACAACTTAAATAGGCTGTTAACTACCGTAGATGACCTCAGGAGAGGACTGCCGGATGCATCCTGGAATTTCAGGGCAAAGGTTCTGTATAATTTAATGTGAAACGTGCGAAAGCGCCGTTTTTTGGTGACAGTGAATACTGCGTGTCACATATTCACACTTAGTTTGGACTTGGGTCACAATCGTTCTAAGTTGAACAGTAGCAGGGAGAACAAAAAGGGATGATCCTAATAGCGTTTCGCAGGCCGTATTAGTGGAATACAAAATGCATCGGTCAGTTAACTAAGCCCTTTTGGATAAGGTATACTTATTTGTCGTAGGTCCTCGGTTCTTACCAAGTAATCTTCCTCAGAGAACACCACACCGTTCCTTGGCCTGGGGGAATGGTTCACCGACATCCCAGCAAGTCTTAACTGTGGTTGCAGCTTGTGACAACTACTTAATCCAGCCTAATAAATCGCAGGAAACCGTTAGCGAGGTTTACTATAAAACTTGCCCCAAAATTTTTGTCTCACATGAACAGAATAGTGGCAGATGGTAGTGTTTCATCAAGACAAAAGTCACCAGAATGCTGCGGAGAGAAAATGGTAGTAGGTGGACAACGAGCTAGTTACTACACACAGGATTGTCCTGTGTGCCTGGTTAACAGTTTTAGGATCCACTTATCTCATGTGCAGTACCGTTGAAAAGGGCAGAACTTGAGCGAGCACTCTGGATTCCCCTACCAAGTGAATGAACGCGGTTTCATGGTTTTCAGACTCTCATAGTTTAACCTTGGTTCATGTACTGACTGTTGACCCTTAGCACTCGGATTTCGTCAGAAGTACAGTTTGATAAAATGTTAGTTGACCGGGAGTTCACCTCTAACGTAGAGACCGGATGCCTGTAAGTTACTACACGTTATTCCACCGAGGTCAGTCACATCGCCCAAACAACAACGTTCGCCTGTTCAGACGTGACAATTCAGGTGCGTACAGCATGCGCTGATGAAGTAATGGCAGTACGTTCTCCTCTCATGTCAATTACCCTGGGTTAAAGTCCTACAGCTGCCAAGGATATGTGCTACTGATGAGCTGTAATAATAGTGAAACTCGAGTCCAATGTTTCCCTGTTTAGTGTGGGCCAACCACAGCGATTGCGCCAGGACACGAAACCAAGTGGCTTTCAGGACCACCTATGTTTATACATTATCTTCTGTAAAATTACAGACCTTTTTGGCTTATTTGTCTTAAGTATTGCGAGACAAGGAGGAAACATTCGCAAGAAAACCTTAGTTTGAATTCAGTAACAGAAATTCGGAGGAGGGAGACACCTCCAGTCAATTTTGTTGCAACTGTGTTTGACTGACAGTTTGCATTAAGTTTAGTGCCTGTGGAAGCACAGGCCGCGGTTTGTCAAATCTCCTGCAGTAACAGCCAATGATAGTTCGGATCGAAGTTTGTAATATGGAGTTTTCGGCCGGATCCCAAATCATGCATCTTGAACAATTCATGAACCAAACTTTTGCACTTCTACCTTGGTAGAACTTATCCAAACATCTGGTCAACCCCCCATATGGTATCGTCCCTCAGGGCAGTGTGCCCCTGTTAGTAGTTGACGGGTTATCACCATAGTCCGTCACCGCAGGGCGTGACCATACCTTTGATATTTGTGTTGTTGAATGCTGAGGCACAACCACTGACGAACCGCTACATGGTGACGCACTGATGATGCTAGCTAGGTTGGTGATGAAGCGTCTGCCTACCCCAAAGAACGAACGAACCACCCTGAAGAATCCTAAGCGAAGATTCGTTTTGACATCTTCCCTTCTCTTTAAGCTTCAGGGCTGCACCTGCAACATTGCTAATTGAGCATTCAAGCCTCCAAGTATCTGCAGCTGGTAACGACAGTGTTTCACATTCTGAAAGTTATAGTGAAGGTTTTTTACCCACGTTTATCTCACCTTTAGCCAATATAATCTTTCAAAGTTGAGACGAAAGCTTCCTGGATCACTTGAAGCACCCGAATCATTTGGTTATTTGTCTGGCCATGCAAACCATAGCTATCAAAGCGCGATCACAAGTTCCAGGTCTTCACCGGCGACTTATAAGTATATTACTGACGTTTTGGCACTGTGATGAGCTTGGTCTACTCCTTTTGAATTGTAGTCCACCTAAGCTTGCTTATTGTTAATCATAACTTCAAAATACCTTACTCAAAAGCTAAAATACAGCTCAGCTTCTTTACAAGCGAAATAAGTTTTCAGTCCAGTCTGTAGTGTAAATTTGGTAAGATGACTTAGAAACTAAGAAATATTCCTTTGATGAGATAACTTATGTTATATGCAAGGGTTAAGGGGACCATTGATTATCAGGCAAAAGGCGTTTAAGCGATAGATCTGATTTTGTTTCTCCATCGACCTTCGCCGACAAATGCAATGACATTTTCCGGAACTTTATATTTTGGACTTTCAGAAACAGACTCCACCAATCAGTCAACAGTTTAATTATTTTTCCCACATCCACTTAGTCGCTACTGGTCGATCCCTAGCTCACAAAACACGTACATACGGTGTGGCCCGGACTGCGACGACCATGTATTGTGTGTCAGTTCGGCCGTATGTGCATGCATGCATGCACGCCGGGACTCTGCTTGCATTGACGTTTGTAATTCGAGTTTGTCAGTGAGAATTGGTGAAGAACTCTGCTCAAAGGTTGTTGCCATCCTATTTTAATCTATGTGCAGATGACAGTCGGTCATCAACATATAAGGTAGGCGCAGCCACACTGCAGTGTATGTCCGGCTAACGAGATCGTGGTCTGATAAGTTGCGCGTCGAACATTTGACGTCAACAAAATAAATCAGCTGACTGCACTGTTACATTCCCCAGTCAGCTGATCGGTTGGATAGGTGTGTACGAGAGAACGACTGTGCGGACGCGTGCGTAAAAGGGTGAGATCGATCAACCAGCTGTCTGCGGTCTCGCGAAAATTCAGTCTGCAAGTAATTGCAGCTGTAGTCTGGTTTTCCGAACATGTAGTTGCAATTTACCAGGAAAGTCTGTGTTCAGCCCTTCTATTATCAATGATCAGTGCATACTCTACTTAGTAGCTGCAGTTTTTTCCTCTCATTGCTGGCCTCCAGACAGCCCGCTACAACCGAATTCGTTCCCGTTTCTGGCATTACAAACATTAGCGCTGCTTCAATGTTTAACTTGGGTGCAGTAACGGAAGATCTAAGCCTCAGGGCACCTGAGGCTTGCAGACCACAGCTATTTTAGAGCGCAACCGAAGACAGTTCACTTGTACTGATACTTGCATCCCTGGATTAGCCAACCGTGGTCCCAAAACTCTTTTGTTTTTACTTGTCATTCACTGTTTCACTTTCATTTGTACTGTTTGACTGGTAGCTCTCAAATGTACCATCACGTAACAAATGTTACCTGCAATAAAATGGAATGTATGTCCTGATGAACCTTTGTTGAAATATTTATCTGCTATCACTTTCCCCGTATTGGAACGCAGTCGGACAAGAGAAACAGTTAAATATTTATTTCGGAACATCGCGAAGCAGGGTGTGTTTGCGATAAACTTCGGCGGAAAATTTCAACTGATGTGGCATTTGTGAGCAGAATCATCCACTTTACCTTTATCAGTGCAATTCAGGAATGCACACGAAAGCGACTTCAGAAAACAAGGGGAAGATGTTGTGGCTTTTTTCAGTTTCTTTCTTTATTGTAGCCCTCGCAGTCACTGTCCATCAACCCGATTGTGAAGCTTGTGGGACAGGGACCACGTAATGCCACTCACTGATGAAACTAACACGGCTTCTCAAGCTCACTCGATTTAGTCACGACTACCGAAACGACTGGGTTAGTAGTTTGGTGATAGGCTTGTCTTGTCTACTCAAGATCAGCTCCCTTAAGTATATCCATTGTCCCCAACCAACGAGAAACCTTGAGTATTACAACCCTTGGGGTAATCAATCAACACATCAAACAATATGCATGCGACCTGGGTTTCCAGGACTGCTAAATTCGTCGTTGTTTCATGCCTCAGTCAAATAATTAGGAGTTTTATTTCATTCTAATTAAGGAGGATTTTCGTGACCAGAAGGGAGTTAGGTCATTCACCAACCGTCTCTATCGTATGGTGTTTACGGTCTTTGATCAACTGGGAGCGCCAGTCTCAAAGTTTCTCTATTAAGCTCACGCCACTAGCTGTATGTTAGACTGTGCAGTGAATGCTTACAAATGCCAGTGAGGTGTTTGTATGATATGATCTGAGGACATGAGTTAGGCCGTGTTAATGTTGCTCCCAGTGACTTCACAGTATCTGATGAATCTAACAGGCACTGCACTTTACACGAGGGACCTGACGATGGTTGTTAAATATTGTATGCCTTGAGATACATGATGGACATTCTTTCCGTTTTCCGACTGTCGACTATGCTAGCAGTGTGCGCCTTTGGGATACAAACACGATTACTTGTACTGTCTTTAAGTGCGCTTTTCAATCTGCTCGTCTTAGAGACAGTTGTTTCTGATTGACACCTTAAGCCAACGCGTGCTTCCTAAATTAGTCATTTTTCAAGGCTTTTTAGTGTTCTTCCGCACTTCATATTGGCACACCCAACAGACCTATTTGGTTAGGTTAATGCAGTCGGTGATGTAGCTGGACGGGACGACATTCAGGAGTAGCTTTCGATGTTATCGGAGGCTGAAAGTCACAGTCATTGTTACCTAACTGTCAGTTGAAGTTCACTTTGATTGCGTGGTAGAGATACATAGTTCACCTTACCTAACTGGATGATCGGACGGACTGATTCACTTCATACTAAGCGGCCGATTCTCAGCCAGCCTTTTGACCCTGCCTATTTTGCACACTGCTTGACTATAGACTATCTGATGATGCCAGTTTTCGGCGGAGGTTGGCGACTTGAAATTCAAACACTTACCGCCAAGTATAACTACCGAATCCCTACCACCTCGGGACGCTATTATCAACTCTTTCAAATCATTGTGTAGCTTAGTGTTCTTGCAGTAATCGACCATCATGGGGATTTTACCCATTCTGTTGCAGTAAGTCCGCATGAAACCGCGTGAATCCGCAAGATGGCACGCGGTAATGGCGGTTCAAAGGCCACTGTCAACTGCTGGCGTCATATACGTCTAGACTGCCCTAGAGGATCACAAATTACACGGAATATGTGAAATTATGCTGGAGCCTGAGATCACACAGACCTTTTCCGTCATTTCGTTTCAGTCCATATGACTGATATTTCCACTTTACTGACAACGGAAATTCTCAACGTTCCCACTACTAACGGAAGGGTTCAAAGTAATGAGCAATAAAATGAGTGTTCTGTACTGTAGATATTTATTATGAGAAATGTAACGTGATCCTCAGTTTATTTTCAGTTTAGTTAAGATCTTCAAATACGTTTGGTACTGGGATTGAAAATGCTCGTCCTAGTTATACCGTTATACAAACTTACCGTCACTTTCTGGAAAAAGAAACATGACATAATAATGATGGTGAGTAGCATATACTCACAGGACCACGTGACTACGCAGAAAGCTGAATAGAGCGTTTCTATTTCCACTATCAAAGGGAAAAATGGGTCGATTCGTTTTGAGGGGACCGATAAATTTCCATCGATCATTATCAGACGAATGCTCTTCGCGTCAGTGGCGTAGTCCGTCAGCAACGACTTAGCGCCAGCTTGTCCACAGAAGGGCCACTTCTATGAAAGGCATTTGTGCACTTTTCCCTTGATGTTCTGTCTTCGGAGAGATTCAGCAATGTCTTAGTAGGAATATCAATAACATTAAGTTCCTCATAACTGCAGACAATACATCCAGCAGAATGCCTGTGGCTGTTCAGCCGGATAATCGGTGGAAAGCTTTCTCAGTTGAGGAAGATCGTACAGTAAAATCTTTCACCTGCGAACAATATTCCCCTGTGTTCCCATTGGTACAAAAAGGTCCAAACGAACAAACGTTTTACAGCAAAAGGATGGTGGCAGACATTTTGTGGATGAGTTTTTTTTTTTTTTTGGGGGGGGGGGGCTGACAAAATTTTTCACAGGTACAAGTTACCCGTGGTGTTACATTACCGGAAGAACTTTCGGTTGTTCCACCGATGGGCACAGCGAGGACAGGGACCTGGTCGTCATTTGAGGCTTCGGGCCAATCATAATTATCATTCGTATATGTTTTCCTGCCCAAAAGTGATAGTTTGAGTACTTTCAGCGAGTTCTCCCCTCGAGAACCAGGTGAGCAAAGTAAAAATTCCGCTGTAACCAGGGTCATTCCATTGTTGGCGGTCGCATTTTGGGTTCATTGTGAGCTAGCCACAAAATCGCTCATGGACATGAGGTCAGCCCAAACAAGGGTGATAGGGAAAATGAAAAATGTGGTGGTCTCCCGGAACAACTCATTTTGTGCTCGGGTTCGGATAACGTGTCAGGTACCGACAAGCTTTATCCGAGTGGTTTGGAAGAATTGTTCGAAATTCGTTAAGGCTATCAATAAATTCTGTTAGTGAGGAACCTATTATTTTCAAGGGAGACGCAGGAAAACAAAATCTGTCTTCTCAAAGCTAGGCGAGTTGATGTGTTGACATCTGCTTTCGATGTATTTCCAACAGAAGGGGACCAACCAGAGCCAGTTGCTTCCACTTGGTTGTCGAAATAAGCATTTTTGTTTGATCTGACCACTCAGTGGATTTGATGAATGTGAAATTTCCATGAGAAAAGTAAGTCCAGCTGCAACTTTTACATCACAATAACAGAAGGGGCAAGGCCAGTAATCAAAGCGCGAACGTCACATCGAGAACTTGGCATATCTGAACAATGTCAGAAATGATGTGAGGATGTTTTTTTTATCCGAAAAATGGTTGCTTGGGTTAAGGAACAATTTCTAGAGAACTTATTGATTTTGTTCGAGAAGAGGAAGGGCATTCGACTGTTTCACTTCAGTTGGAAATCAAAGGTTTCAATGAAGGCTGAAATTGCTTGAGTGATCATAGCTAGGATCACAACACATAATAAAGAGAAAGCACTCCGTGCAAAATAGCATGCGTGCGTGTGCAGCGAATGACCTGGGTGACATATGACGTTGCAGTGACGCCCGGAAACTGAGCTAAGCTACATGAGCTGGGCTACATGACGCGGACTGACAAGCATCATAGAGGGTTATCAAATTGCACTAGTTTGGTTCAGCCACTATGTGCCCGAATATTGAGTACTCGGAACACTCAGTCCTGAAGACATTCCATAATATTCTCAGAACAGCTGTTTAAAACACAGAACTGCAAGCTCATCATCCAGAAGCGCATAAACGGTCGCGATCGATTAGCTGTCTTACAGAAGAACACTATCGCTGTTGAGATACTTTAGTATCCCCAAAGGTGTTAAACCGATAAAGGAATGCTATTAGGTCCATTACCTGGTAATGTCGGTTCCTGAGGTTGGAGACTGAAATCAGAAAATGCAAAGGTAACGGTTCTACCTCCCACCGGCTTAAATATGGAGGGAGCCGTACTGTATACTCTTCTGTAGAGAAGGCTTACAGCAAAACCCAGTTGACAAAATCAAACAAGGAAAGAAACTAGCCGTATAGATAGACAGACAGACAGGTAGATGTAGACAGCATAAGGGAGAATCCTTGTCACCTGCGTCACATCTGGAAACGTTGACTTCTATTCGGTGGCAGCGGCGAACAGTAATGCAGACTATCCTAAATCCGTGCGATCATCACACACTTACGTCCTGGTTGTACCATTGCTTCTCTTTCAAATGCTTTCTTAATCGTGTCTTAGTTGGAGACGAAAAAGACAAAAAAGAAGTTTTCACGAATTGCCAGTAAAGTATCCGGACGGAGTCGACTTCTTCGGGGTTTAAAATGTTTCCACTAGTAACCAAGCGTTGGTCTAGTGCGGTGACTTGGCTACGGAGCTCCCGTCCTAGGGTATCATGCAGAGTACACTGAGTGCATTTTAACTTCCCTGGCTGTTGATGGTAAGTTAAGGAAAATTTGCCTAACCTTAGATGTCGTTAATAATTCACTTGGAGTAATCTCAACATTGATTGGGATCAGCGCCTTTACACCTTCCCCCACGAGGGCAGATTCTTTATTCGTCAGGTAAAAGGATGGGTTTCTTATAATTATTTCAAAATTAACCCTCCACGAGAAATAAAAAGCATCTTGAACATACGGAGAGCCATTTGAGAGAAGGAACATCTATTGGGTCCAAGCGAACGCAGTCGAGAGGTGAATTTCTTGTGGCTGTCTAGGGCAGTTTTACAATATGGGGGCACCATAATCCTGAGATCTTTTTGGGTCCACCATCATTAACCGATTCCTACCAATTTAAAGCGATTAGGTACCAGAGGAGCCTCCAGTAAATGGGACTGAACTTTCCGAAAAGTTTATCAATGGTCCCCAAACTATCGACCACTTGTAGAGAGCGTCAACGGCAGTCTGGAAGCTGTCAGCTTCTCCGGAGTAGACAACAGGCAGCAGTTTAAGGTCGCCTGTGTACAGTAAGCACTCTAGGTGAATGAAGGTTGGAAGGTGATCTTAGAGAGCTCGGAACTCAGCACCGGCCCTTGCGAAAAGCTAGTATAGGCAGGGATTGGTTCACACACGAATCAGACCGTTTGAGGGAAAGTCGACAGTCCACTTCAGTAGTTTCCCACAAATGCTAAAGAAGTGGAGTTGACGCGAAACTTTATCACAGATTTTTTTTGTCAAAGGTTCTTAACGTAAGCAACGTTAAGTCGGTTCTCATCATTTCTCGTGGACCAGAAAGAGGTTTGTAACTGGCGATTGACGTCTTCAGAAGCCGTATTTGTCGGATGGATTCTTCAAAATGGTACTGTTGCTAGCGTTTGGCACTCATCTCGTTCGTAAAGTAAGGGTGGGACTGAAAGGACGTTAATTTGCAGGGAAATTTCGTTCTCCGCCTTTGTACATAGGTTTATCTATGGCAATATTCCCGTCGTCAGGATGTCGACTGTCGTCAACTGGATATCTTCTCAATCAGGAATGGAGCGAGGATTCAAACGATCCATTAGGATATAGACATGGTGTGGTTCAAAGTGTAGGTCCTCTCTGTTATCGGTAGCAGTCGGCGAGAAGGAAACAGTCCTAATGGCATAAAACTATTCTTTACACCAGTCTCACTGACGAACGTGTTTAGACCTGTACGCATCTCTTCCAGCAGGGTTTTCTATGCAATTCAATATCACTCCCCCTTATGACGGAAATGACACAATTCCTCACCTAGTTCGGAAATTCAAGCCGCGCACTTTCGTACAGAGCTAGGGTTCTTCTTTGGCATCAGGTTGCTATCTGGTTCTTCCAACTTTCATCAGTGCTCAGTCAAGAAAATTTGGTTTAAGGTAGGAAAGCATTCTTTCTTTCCTGTTAGGATATCAGGGACGAGTTTCTCTTTCGGAAAACCAATCTACGGTTCGGTTATCAATTCTTTCTATTGGTTTGGGCATTTAGTCCAGTGGAAGTTTTCATGTGATGGAACTACTGCACGTGAAATAGAGCGTGATTTTCCTGTCGAAGAAGAGATGTTTGCGTGGAAAGTGGACTCCACCCTGAAGTTGAAGGCGAATAAAATTCTGTCCCAAGGAACAAGTGTATGGAGCGACCAAATGAGGTTAAAGTTCACCCAGTTTGAGACCTACATTTGTATTGTGTTCATTTACCCGGTGCACCCTGGTCACAAAATGTCAAAACAGGTGAAGCGGCGAACACTGTTTCTGCAAAGTTACTTCTGTCGGTACTAGTGGGTATGTTAAATGATTGCGAATGATAACCCATAAAAAACCAACCCCCTCAAAGATAGAGATGTTCAATTTTTCAGGGAGTTCTGTTCATCTTGACAGACAGAGGTTGCAGGAAGTTCTCCGACAGCCATTTTTAAGTTCGTCAAATGGACGTAGCCCAGTCACTACTGCGTATAATTTAATGTTCACGTAGAACATAAAGTTGACGTGAGGTTAAAGACCACTTGAGCTCCAATAAGGACAGGTATGTTTTGAACCTGCCAGGGGCTCATTACACTGTTATGTCAATATTATTGTAACTTCTGACCACGGTTTCACTGCAGTCCCAGCACTGGAAGATGAGCACGTTCGCACGTAAAGTGAACCACCACACGATCATGACTTCGACAAACACTTATTTGCATACGAATTCGGTTTTTGCAGGAGACCTAACTGAATCCAGCTGAATCCCTCATTTATGATGTTTTAAAGCAACTGAATGATCTGCACCAGGCTGCCTCATTTCCCGCTTGGTACGATATTCGAGATTTCACAACACATTGCCCAAATGTAACATACTACTCGTAAGGTTGCTGCTAACTCTCCGATAGCCCACGACCGATTTCGCCCTTCTTGGAGATCACCAGGTAGTCGCAGTGTGTTATCTTTAGAAAAAAGTATTGCGACGTCTCGAATACTGTACCAACTGAAACATGAGGCGGCCTGGTGCAGTGCATTCAGCTGAATCGGGCCATCAGCTGGATTCAGTTGAGTCTCCTGTCAAAAGCATACGTTCACCTTCGCTAAAGACAGAAATGTTCATTGCATAGAGATGATAAGCCCACGAATTTTATTGCCAGAATGAGGCCTGAAGTGTAGTGCAGAAGACTCAGCCAATATATTCTAATCATAGTAACCTTCTTGGTATGCAGCCGTGATTTAATACTCAAATGTAGGAAAGCTGGCTCCTCAACAACTCTAGATGATGTGGACATTCAAGATGAATTCATTTTTCTGTTTTCTCAGGTGTGTTTCATTTCCTTTTAGGTTGTTAGTTCTAACCGGTAACAGAAAAAACAGACAGCCGGACTTTTTTCTTACCCGAAACAGGATTGTGCCAGAGTACATTTTATCTATTTGGAAGAAACAGCTGTGATGACCGACCAAAGCTAGCCTTGTCTTAGATAGTGTCGCTCTTTACGCCGTTTTTTATGGGGATGGACAACTGCATCCTGGCAACAGATCTCTTCGGAACCATTGGACTTGAGAGGATTTCCAGGCGCGCAGAACATTGGGATAGTTTCTGAATCATGACATGCACTCATCAAGCCAATTTCCACATGTGATGACCTAAGGTATCATGGTTGGTCGACGTCGTCCTGGATCCGAGTGTCGCCTCGAAAGTGCTCATTATGTTAGTCTCCTGAGGCACGAACCAGATCACATGATCCCTCCAGAGAGGGAGGGAACAAGTAGTCACGTGCAGATGGAAATCATGGTTGAGGCCCCTAACCATTTCGAGAACAAATCTGACAATATACTATTGTTGGTCAAATGCATACATCGTGTCGAATCACAAGCAAGCCCAGTGTATCATCTTTGATGGTGAAGCATTCGGTTTCTAATGACTTGTAGAGTTGGTTCTGTCACAAAATGGACCCCTGAAATGTACCAGTTTCCACCCAAATCCCACAAGACCTGAGAGATTCGGTTTTATCTTTAAGCGACTTCTCTTTGGGGAGCACTTACTTACTGGGGGACTGTCATACCTCGAAAAAAATCATCAATATATTTTTATGATTGTTCCTGCTAGTTCACTAGGGTTTTTCTGTTAACTTTGGGTGAACCACTGCGAAATCCCCCAAGACTCGCCGTTGCTCACTAGGGAATAATCTGGTAACTCCTCATAATTTCCGTACATTGAGGAGCTTCAGTGTACATGTGATTCACACAGGGTTCCTCAAACGGTGCTCTACGAAACAAAAACGCGAATCGACAACTCACTGATTGGAACGACCTGTCTAACAAACAGTTTAAAGACATAAACAAAGTTCTTCCCCATTCACCCCATGTTCCGACTCTAGTGCAAAGACCAGCAAGGTACGCTGAACAAACATACGGCGCAACATGATCGCGCATGCTTACCATGCACCGTCTTTCGACAAGCACCCCTTGATATGCCCATTTGGTCGACCCTCAAAACCAGCTTTGTTCGCGCCAACGGACAAGAATGCAGGAAAGCAGGTTGGTTTGTTGGTGAGTCACTACAGACCGTTTATTTATCTGGTTGACCTGGACTAGACAGCGGCGTTCCGCTTCGATTGTGTCGGATCGATATACGAGTCGAGCATACTGCTGACACATTTCCAGACAGGTTGAAACAATATGTGGCGGTCAGCGATTGACAAACCCCATACGATAAGCTCGGGGTTATGAAATAACCGAATCACGGGTACGGGTTGAATAGGGTGCACTGCCGCTGGAGAGGGGATAGAAGGACTTTCAAAACAAACCTTTCATAGCAGAATATAGTACTCATAAGGCTGCTGAAAGCACTTCTAAGACTAACCTATTGTTTCGTTAAGGAGAAAAATACTGCGATATCTCGAATATTGAGGTGCCTTTGTGCACCACATTCAGCTGAATACTATCACAAACGAGGGACTCAGCTGGGACTCCTTTGAGTCTCTCGTTAACACCAGCATACTTTGCCTTTCGTTTCATTCGCAGACCTCCGTTGTTTGGAGCCAAAAAAGATCCAGACAGACCAAACAGCCTTACGTTTTTTAAAAGGGCTCCTGTGCTGACCATTCGACGACTTTGATCTGATTACAGCATTTTCATTTGAGCTTTCGTCCTATATTGAAGTCGGTCTGTGCAGAAAAGCCTAGAAGCACTGTACACCCTGTACAACTGACGTCGTTGTTGGCAATCGCTGAGGAATCGTCATGCCAGGAGACAGTCAGCACGTGACCACGTGGTGTGAATTCAGTGGTTGAATGATTGGTGGCTTTATGTCCTGTCTAAGTGCTGCTTAGCTGCTCGTGGTTGAACGACGTAGTCTTCAAACTCTAGCCAGGAGGATGCGAGTTCGAGTCTCACTGGAGGTTCGTGAGGTGCACACTACTGATGATTCCCAAAAAAGGTGTCCAGTTGTACAAGCTGTGCAGTGCTTATCGACTTTTCAGCATAGATTGATTTCATCTGCAGAACGAGATCTCAGTTGAAAATTTGTGAATCTCCTCATACTACTAACGAGTGACAACATCGCGGTTTGTGCGCAAGTTGGAACTATGACTGGCGGTTGCACGCCACCAACCCACTTGCATAAGCCCCACAAATAAAATTCTTCGCTGACTAAGACTTTCAGGGCGAAGACTAAAAATCGACAGTTGTTTCATTTTAGCAGCTTGCTTCTAGAGTAAGAGTAACGACAATTGCGGATGAATTGCGTTCATGCACTAAATCTGATCGAACCACAAATTTCTGAAATGAGATTTAGCAACCAGCTTCAATTGCAAGAAGTTACTTCAGTCGGTACGAGTGTATGCATTGCATCAGTTGGCACGAAAGCTAGCCACCACAATAAACTAGCCGCCTAAAATAAAAGAATGTCTCTTGCCAGGTTTCGTCAGGTTATTGGGAATCATCCTTCAGGATTGCATGACATAGGGAACTGGTGTGGAAGCGTTTTTACGGTACGTTTAAGACCAGGTGAGGGGTATTTACGGATTTAGTGGTTCTTAGCTGTTCTTCGATTAGAATCCTCCTGAGCACATTCTGCGGTTGAGAATGGCACAAAATTAATGAATCTGAAACAAAAGCACCAGATCTGCTCAGTCGGTCGCTTCAGCCACTCGCCCGAGCACTAAGGCGAAAGACAAAGTGAAAATATGTTCGATGTAGGATATGCCTCCTTTGATACTTATTAATTCCATCAGGTAGGGTGTACCTGGCGCTTAGCTTGAAATTGTCTCTTGATCTTACAACCACTGGTTCATATGGGAAAACTCGCTCTTTTTGTCATTGAAATGTTGCATACAAAAGTAACTGCGACTGAAACACAGATTCCCACAATTCATTTGAAAAATGTGGCACTTGCACGTCAATTCCTCGCCAACTTCCAGGTCTCAAGCTGGTCAGTCCTCATACTTCAGTTCCACTTCGGGGAAAAGCTGGGCATTAGTTTCAGTGCCATTTTGCACAGTTGCTGGGACAACTAGTTAATGGATACGGAATCTAGCGAAGGTGAGAGATGGGTGGGTAGATTAATTAACCGTTTCAGGACAATAGATGACTGAGGTCAATCTATGCGACTGTGACAATGAAACCTCTGTTGTTGATCAACCGTCTTTGTCTGCTGACTGAAATCTAAAAACCAGGAATTCCACAACAACCTTCAGGGTAATCTTGCGTGAACTGCCTTGTGTTAACCGGTATAGAATGACGCTTTCTGCTTATGTCAAGCTCGATTTCGGTGGTGAATGAATTTCATTAAATCGCCGGTGAATTTTAGACAGTTGTTTAGTGGATTGTGAGGAAATTTTTGCTTTTTTCTACCCAAAAAAGTAGATCCACACTGAAAAAGCAAGAGGCATCAACGATTTCGTCTTGTCTAGAAGGCGTTATCAGCGTGCATCTTCTGAAGCCTGAGGGTGATTCGAACTAGCGGCTTTCAAGTTGAAGGCTGAAATTTACTAGAATTGCCCATTACAAGAATTGCTCATCAGTGATGTGACTAACATTTGTACCGGATATAGCTCCACCGTCGTCCAGCCACGCGGTTGATAGCAGGTGGCCTGTTATTGACTGGCTCCCCGGCCCGTGATATCCCACGTGACCAGGTCCTGTCTAGGTGTGGGCGCCCTGGCAGTATCCCAGCCCTCGTACAACCATGACATTTACAACTAACAATACTTTCATGTCCTTTACGTGACCAGGCAGAGAGAGTAAATGCATTCGACAAATGCACTCATTTGCATGCCAATTTGGTTTTCACGGATGACTCACCTGAAACCCAGCTGAATCTCTCGTTTATGGTGTTTTTAAGCAACTGAATGTGCTGCACCAGGCCGCCTCATGTTTCAGTTGGTACGGTATTTGAGATATAACGATACATTGTGTAGGTGGAATGCACTGATCATAAGGTTGCTGAGAACTCTTCGACAGCCCACGGCTGGTTTCACCTTCTTAGGACTCATCAGGTAGGCACAGTCCCTGAGTTTCCGTCAATTTGGGTTCAAGTAGAACATGAGGTTGATGGAAACTCGGGAACCTGCCAGATGAGCCCCCAAGAAAGGCGAAAGTGGTTGTGGGCTTACGCTAGAGGGTGTGTTTGTCTGAACTAGTTGTCAGGGGAAGGTAGACTGGTTCAATAAAGGAAATAATTCTGATGACACTGCTTACCTATGTGCATAAAGAACAGCCTCACAATATGCCTTTTGTCGGTCAATCCCAAGGGCTGGATGATTTCTGTATACAGTATTATCATTTTGGAAGTATGGCACCAAAGTGGACCCTGGACTGAGTCAGTGGTATTAATAAGCAATCAAATAGTCGGCTTCTGTCTCATTATGTTCTACCACTCATACAAAAACTACTTTTCACTTTGGGTGATTAGGCCACCCTTTTCTTAGAGGTGCCCCCGTAAGAGGCGCCCTGCGTGTAAATTTTGAATCGATGCCCTGCACTTTCTATTTGGCAGTGCTGTCTTTTTTGGGGCACAGCAACAACATGGTCGTCGTGCATAATGTCCATCGTACTCTGTCCCCGTGTCATTGTAAACTAACTATATGTGTGTTGTCCAGCCCAACTCGAACAATAACTACAAAGCAGGATAAATGTTGGAGAAAAAGTTCCAAAACAGCCGGTATTACTAGGGACTTACTTTACCTTACGAAGACCTGATCCTGGAGAAAAATGAGTCGACCTGAAGAATATATCGGATCGCCGTTGATCATAAGGCACGATTGGCAGCAAGGTCGGAGCACAACACGGCCCTTAGTTGGAGGCTTCTCCCGTTACTGATCTACTCAACCTCAATAAAAAAAATGCTCAGTTCATGCGGAACGTTGTGACAGACGTCCCTCTCTTGAAATGTGTCACTACTTCCCTTCGCCGAACAGAATACCGTAGTTAGGATGGTGCAATAAGCAACCTATAAACTTGGAAAGACCACTCTTATTGGAGTCCGCTTTTCGTGGGTCATTTGATAGTCAGCGCCCTCCTGAAAGGGACCACACTTCAGAAAAGACTAGTTTGTGTCGGTCTGCTGGGGTTGTATCTTCAGGGCAGTACCACTGTATCTCTATACACAAAATGATGAATGTTTTTCAGAGGTTGTGCACTCGAAAACGTCTGTGAATCCTGATAATATAATACCTTGTGACATGCCATTATCCTCAGAATTTCTGCTTTTTGGTCGGATAACTGATGAGGTATTCGCCAAGATTGGCAGTTGGCCTTTCAACTTTTCGACACCAATCGAACAAGCCTCATCAGTGCACAATGCTGATGTCTCCTCTGAAGACGAATCGTTTACACACCCAGCGAACACACAGACATTCACGTGAACAACAACCCATTAACTTCACTGAATCTTTGCTAGTTCGATATATTTCTTCTGGAATTCTATACACCACCAGACAAAACTCCTCCGCAGAGATAAGATTTTCTGGATGCCAAGAATTTAGTCATTAGAACAGTGACCTCAATAACTCGTCATCTGGTATGGGAAAGTAAAATTTGGCGTCTTCGACACAACTACCCACGATCACTTTTTCATTCAAAATTTGGACCTCACTTTGGTAAGAACTAGCCCGAGGAAGAAAACACTCATTTACAGATTAGGATGATGGCCACAAGAGACTCATCACAATCTCAACTGGCTCTCCAGTTTATACTATTCTTCAGTTAAGTGTACTGAATGAAAGCTTGAGAGTGATTATGAACCTAGGCGTCTTTCACATCCTCACCATGTTGAACGTTTGTGGCCTGATTTTCGAAGATCTAGCACGGACACAAACTTAACAAAAGTATGTCAGATTTCATATGTAAATACATACGTTTTCGGTTCGCACTATGCAAACATCCTTGGCAAGACGCTAACTTATAGCGAAATTATAGCTAGACGGGAATATTCCCACACTGCAGAGGCAGCGCGTAGGCTCGAAAGAAATCCCACAAAAACTAATGGAATTGAGGTAGCATTGCTCTTGGATGGGTTTGGATGAAGGAGAGATCAAGCAAACGGCGTACAAGGCACAATAATAATAATAATAATACTAATAATTAATAATAACGTATAGCATTATGTGTATTCTAGCGCCCAGGATTATTCATTCCAGCTGCTGGCATGTACTCCGTCCTTCTTCCAGCGTAAACGTGTACGCACTATCCAAAAGATTTGGCCATCCCCACATCCGTCCACAGAATTATAAGATTTGCACTTCAGGATCCAGGTTTACCAAACTTGGCCAGAGGTGGACTAAATAGGGGCGAGGCAAAGCTGGTTTGTTGTCTTAGGATGGATCTAGGGCACTGATATAATAGGTGTACTTCCGAGATGATAATGGTGTCCCTATGGCAACTCATTTCTTGCTACACCAACCCTCAGGTAGTCCATCCATCCACGTGATCGCCTCACAAAGTCCCACAGGAGACTGAACTTCAGGGCAAGCAGATCTGCTTAGTGTCTGTGGACTTCGTAATTGCTTCATAGTAATACGACTATTTTACGTATTTCATCTATTTACCCCTTTTTAGTGAAATCCGACCCAGGAAGCGACACTATGTGCACCATAGACGTAGTCTCCGCTTTATAGATATGAAAGCACAGGGAGTCCAAAACATTCGTCTTTTCCCACTGTGGTTTCTTTGGGCTGAACTAAGTAAAGTTTTGCATCTAAGGTATAAGTGCAATCTATCCAACTATGCCTATGAACCCGCGAATTGGCGGTTCACGCATTAATCAGGTCCTCTTTGCCTGGCCCACGTTTCTCCTCATAGAATTCAGTTACCAACCTTCAGTAACTCTGGAGGTTTTCTCGCTTGGAATGTAGGCATAATTGTCTGAAAAACCAAAACAGCTACTGACCTCTTAGCTCACCAACAAACTGGTGTCAGCCTTTGTCAGTGGTCATTCCTAGGCATAAAAAGACCGACCGAAACTTTTCAAACAAAGAAACTATACCAATTTTACCACTAAAGTTACTGGTAAACTGAATGACAGCTTGTCAATTCCCTTTTTTACTGGAGAATCAGCGATTGGAGCCCGCTGTTTATCTGAGATCATAGTAACCATCTGTTATTGATGCACGTGTCCAGACCGGTGCTGGTTAACTTATCGACGTTAACTTCGCCGTTAAAACGTTATGTTTTTCGGGCAAAGAGAGAGAGAGTTGCGGTGTAATTCGATATGCACAAAAAGCAAAGACTTGTTACACAATGAACCAAACAGTAAATCACGGTTACCCCCTTTGGTAAGCAGGTCCATGGGACCGAACAAGCTTGTCTTCCCAAGTAGCCATTCCTTATAACGCCACTGATTTGTGTTGGTGGTATAGGGAAGTTTGGGGATACTTTATTCATGATTTCGTCCTGAAAGTGAGGTCATGCTGTGATAAAAAGATGAGACGAACTGTACAGCAGTTTCGTCTCTACTGGTAATCATCAGCAGTGCGTATCTTATGAATCTCTAGGGCGATTCGAACCCGCAACCTCCCGGTTAGTACTTGAAGGCCAAACCTTTCGGCCAGAAGCGGTTGATCGGCAGTGTGAGCCAGCCAGCGCGTGGTCACGTGATGTGAATTCGGTGATTGAAGGATGATTGGTGTTACGTCCGGTGTAAGTGCAAGTTAGTCACACTGCTGCTCAGCCGCTGTTCAACTCAGCCATGAGGTTGCAGTATCGAATGGTCCTGGAGATTCGTGAGATACGCGCTGTTGATGTTTCTCAACAAGGCTGCAACAGCTGTACACTGCTCTCGACCTTTCAACAGAGGTCGACTTCATTAACAGGGGGGAATCTTGGTTGCTCAATTTTTATCGACAAGCTTATGTCTGAAATACTTTTTCTCACCAGTCTCCATGTCGGAAACAGATACTGCGTTATCTTCTCCTTCTTTGATCGACGTCCACCTGTAATGTCTTTGTTTGGGTTCATCAGATCCTTGGCGTCATCTGCGAAGGCTAAGTTAGTGGTAGCTTGCACATATTTGATTGACTATCATGTTGATCATTATTATAGAGCAGAATGAGGCTGGCCCTGAAAAGCCTTACAGGACGAACCATATTCTGCTTCGTACTCACCATATTCGAATCCAGGCTTCAGTTCTGCTACCTATTGGGTCTTCCACGAGGTTCGGGAAGAAGTTACGAATAACACTTGACTGTTCTGAGGTGGCTAAATTTCAGGACAAATTTCAAGCCATAAGCTAAATCCAGGAATCACTCTGAGATTGGTCGTCACCACCACGTTTTGCTTCCGGTTGAGTCATTCTGTTTCCTGATTCCGTTCGGCAGTGTACTTCATTTTGCTTGGATCTCTCGGACTTGGGATCGATGGCAGCTTCCCACTAGTTTGTAAGCTATTCGCCTACATGCTGTCAAGGCTCAGCCAGACAACAACACCTTCCAATCTACTGGAAACTGTGTAGAATTCCCGTTTTTTTGTGTGAACTCATCTGGTTGGGCTCTGTATACTGCTCTCAGCAAACACATCTGAATCTTTGAGTGTTTCCCCATGACACTGATTCCGATTTGAACCTTTCTTGCATTTACAACCGAAGTGCTATCCCAATGAAAGTTATTCATAAGGCTGCCGACAGTAAGCATCCTACAAACCTGCTAGATAGCCCGAACGAAGTGCAAGTGACTATCTCTGCTCTAGGTTAGTTGTAGTCTCGCTCCTATACACTGAAAATACGATGTGGTAATAGGTAAAGGAAAGCAAGCTGAAAAAGCTGTTTTGGCTTGTATACTATCCTTTCACGAGCGTGTGACTTGTGTTATTTGCCGGTTTTTGGCCATATACGATGGAAATAAGTTTCAATTTTCATACCCATTCGATTTCGGCGGTGACCACGCTATCACTTTCTAGTAGGATCACCCAGCTAAAGTTTGTCCGTCGTTGTGTTCTCGTTTGTGTTGGGTGAGGTTTGTAAAGGATGCTGGGTGGATTCTGCTGGTGGCGCCTCGCACTGACTCGATCTCCGGATGTGTTCCATTAATCGCTGATTGTTCTTGGTAGTTTTCCCTCAACCCGTGGGACTTTTTTCACCAATTCTCTACCCTTTCTTTATCCTTCTAGTCGTTACCAGGGCGTTGTTTTTTGATAATCGCGTGACAGTTAATCAACAATATTTTTTACTGGTATATTAGTGCCGGTGACGATGATGACGATGAGGAATTCAGTTGAAATGGCCTGTGTTTAGATAGCCAGATATTTCTTTATCCAGTTGGCACCGCGTGACTAAAGATATCAAAATGCCAACTGACAAACTGCACTATCGTTGAAAAATAATACATGCACGAAACTCTTCATATGTGTTTTCCTCAAGGTACAAGCGCAGGCCTTGAACCGCTCATGGGAAGTTGGCCGTTGCAAACTACACATAAGATTAATAGCACAGCCTCAGTACCGGTGAAGGTTGGCCACTGAACTCTAAGAAGCATAAAATGAGCTCACTTTTGTTTAAAGCTTATTCACTACAGCCTACATATTTAAGAAGCAACGATTTCGAGACAGCAAATTCAAAGATTATCCTCAACACTTGAACAGCCAGAGCAAAGTTCACTTAGCCCATATGTCTTGGGAGTACCTCTCCATGGTGAAAACTTCAAGTGGTGTCCGCCACTTGAATCAACAGAGCAAGCTTTCTGCAATAGAGTCCGAATTTTGAAGACAGGTTGCAACACCTGTGCATTATTAAGACATAAACTGGACGGTGTGTAATTTTTTCCCAGTCTCTTTCAATAAATCAAGGACCATTTTTACAGTATGATCACAGAGCGGACAGGGATAGGCCAACAACTACAATGAACTGAGATACACCGCAGGCTGCCCAAAAATGCTTATAATTGTTATTCGGCTGATGTGACGAAAAGGATTTGAGAAGCTTTTGGCAGCAATGACGATAGATGGTTGCGTTGTTCAAGATGAAAAGACAAACACTGGGTGTGTTCCAACCCCAACTTCACTGTCGCGGATGAGATCTACATGTTCAATATAGCTAGGTCAACGTTGGAAGGAACACTGTAAAGTCACGAGTCCTTTGCGTGTTGTGATTTCCACCAACGCGCAAAGTGCTGTGTTCGACCGAATGTTTCAAGAGTGCGAGGGTAGTGCACTGGGCAGGACGACCTCGTGCGTAAAGCGAACGTGGCAAGAACGTGACAAGCGCGTGCTGCTGTGCGATACGAATTGGTGGAGGGGTTGTTCTAGGGCACAAAGCAAAATAATAGTCATCAAGCAACATGTTCACTCATATTTAACAGCCGTTGTTGGTGCTGTGATTTCTTGAAGCATTTGTCGACTGCTTACGAAACTGAATTCGCCAGTCTTGCTTGCTAAGTTGTCTCACTGGACTACAACGTGGCATTTGTCAGTAAATCTGCTGAATGTAAGTAATTATCTGTGCCTTGCGAATACTGCGCATACTTAAACTGCAGATATATATCGTTAGACACAAGATCACCCTCATATTCAAATGGATTAAAAGCCAGTGAACAGGAGCCAAGCACACCAGTGTGGCAGACCGAAAGTTTTCTTCCGAGAAATTTCCCCAAGCGTAAACGCCACAGACTATTATCACCTTCAATGACTGGCTTATCAGCATTCTTTGGACGCAAGTAACTGATAACTCCGCCTCCATCTATTACAGCTTTCACTTTTACATGTGTCTCATTTGGGATTTAATCATATTAATACCTTTGAGCGATAACGTACGAAAGATATACGGGTGTTCCTCTTTACTATTTGCCATAATGGTTCTTCTGATCGGGACTACAACAGGTTGAAACTACTCTTATCCATCAAGACCACTGTAAGGTCTTTTACTTGTAGCTGAGGAATTCTGAAAGCATGTTTTTTCTGCGCTTCCTGTTCTCAAGAGGGTTGCCGGTACAGTTTCCCTGAAATGAGTAAATAACCATCAGGGCGTCTTGACAATGTTGAATTGTTCATCTCGTTCTCCTGCTCTTCTATTGGGATGTTTACCAAGTTACACTTGTCATTTTCAATCCAGCGGAACAGACCGTTTAGATCCACACAAGTTAGCGTGTGTTTTCACATATTTTTCAGCCGAGAAGGATGAGGATCAGTTTCCTATTTTTATTGTCCAACATACGACTGTCTGTTGGTACTGTGAGGAGTTTTCAGAATTTTCAATGGAAATTTATTCTGTAGGTAAATCCATTCTGTGATAAAAAGCCAAGTACCAGTGTAGAACTGCTTCGTGCTTATTGGGAATCATCATCAGTTTGTGTCCCACGAAACTCCAGGTAGTCTCGAGTTCGTGAAAAGCTCTCACATTCCGAAAAGCAAGGCGTTTTTCTAAATCACCGCCGCTGGTGCACACTAAGGGAAGTTCAACATATGCTTCGATCAATCATCTCAACCTGGATCACGATGCACTTTCTCATTATACCGTCCGTTTGATACTATACCACTGTAGAACAGCAAGTCACTTAGGTGTAAAGCCATATTCAGCCATCTGCACTACCAGCCGTGAGAGTTGTGTGTATCACTTGTCCAGGAAACAGTGCGAACTGAGCTCGGAGACATAGAAACATCGACTTGATACTCTGTTGAATTGAGCTTATAGGAATCATCAGGAATCATCCAAACTGAACGTAAGGCGCAGTCAACAGCGCTTAACCGATGCTGAACTACTCACTCCAGTAGAATAATGGGTAGTAGTAACAGGTAACAGTAACGAGTATAGCAGATACAACAAGGCAAAACTGATATGAAAATTTATAGGCGTTTGAGAACTAGAGAATCCGACGTAATGAAGACTGAGCTACGAAGCTCGCAAATACTGTCTCTACAGAGTACTGAATCGCCGAATGACAGCGATATGGTCTCAAAAAGAAGAGGGTAGCCGGGCGGAAGAAAGAGTAACTGTATTGGAACGATCGATTAAAGCGTAGGTTGTATCTTTCTTGGTGTGTACCAGCCACCACTGACCAAAACTGCGCGATGCTCGGTTGAGAGGGATGGCACGGGACTCAGTTAGGCTGCTTCTAAGGCACGGAAGGATAGCGGATCAGAACCATGCATGAACGATCAACCTACAGGCACACTCATATCAGTTATAGATGGCCTTTGTGCTCTTTTTCGGGGAAAGTCTAGCTGACACCCCTGAGTCACACTGGAGTTGAAGCAGGACGATAGCATGACGAAAAAAAAAGTTGGCAGCTATCACAAATACCATAAAAACTTTTGCGCTTTGTTCAGTTACTCACGAGTAGTGAGGGCAAAAAGATCTCTAAAGGGGAAAGAACGAAACCAAATGACGCACCTGGAGAGCAGGTGTAAGACGCTCGATTTACTGTGCAGCATCTGTGAAGGTGTCCATACCATTCCACTATTGATGGTTTTCCTCAGACACGTTTTATAGGTGTGCAATATTTCTCGAGTTTTGTCAGTCGGATTTGCACTCTTTATGCTCATATCTAGTGATTATCCGGTTTAACTTCTGGCCTGTTCATTCCTTTTTTCTTTCTTCTTCTCACTACCTATACAAGACATTGTGTATGTATGCATTCACATTGATGACGTAACAAAACCAGGAAGTTACGGTTGCCTGCTTCGAAGTCACATTAATCCGTTCATCACGCTCCCACAACAGCGACCACCTCAAGATTAGGACTGCTATACCCAGGCTTGACGTTGATACATTTTGAGATAGCACTCGAAATACCAACAAAGACCAATCTAAATGCCCCTATGGAGCGAAATCCCCCTCCCATCTGCGAAGCTCGTGCGCTGGGGATTCATGCACTTATAGGTTATTTGTGTGCTTTCATACAAAAAACTGTTTTGACTGAAGAGTTGCGAAAATCTCTGGCTATATTGAGGGATCCGGTAGCGTTATCAATCACCTACCAAAAAGTGTAGTTGGGAAGGGTGCTACTCACTATATTTTGAGGCGGCTGCAACTTGAAAAAAACTGCCAGCATGTTCTTATGAGTCGAAGCCGTTGGTACTCTCCTGTAGGGTTAGGAAGGTTGTCTTCATATGGAACCAAGCCTTCATTTGAAAATTAGCTCGTAGATACTCCCCAACAGATCCAAAATGACATATAATTGTTAGTTTTCATAAAAAAACGGACAACTGGTAATCTTACTAGTATTCCTGCTTGAATTTGTCGACAAGCAATGGAGTCCCTAGAAGCATGGTAGTTCGCCACAAGGTCAGACAGCTGGCATATAGAAACTGACCGATTCTGCGTACCATCACAGGCCAGGGAACAACAACTCAATCGGGCAACGCAAAGGAAACCAACCATAAGACGGACGGATCAGGTAACAACAATGGCAACCGTGTAAATGACAGGTCAAAAGTCACCTGAAATAAGTCGGTGATGTCAAAATCAAAGGCCATCCTGAGGCTGACCAATCAGGGAGCTAGCCAGTCATCTAGTAAGCGGGGCCAATCATCCAAGCGACCGAGTACAATCGGAGGCCATTCCTCCGGGTCAACAAGACAACAATACAACAATCGCAGCACTGCTCAGCGCATACATGCCAACGCACTGCGGTTAACTTACTGCACACCAATGATAACACCTCGATTGGTGACGAAACGTTTGCAACCAAACTACTCAGTTCAGCGAACTCGAGATCAACCATCTATACACTCTGAGCTGCCATCACTCCCCAGGATTACAAACTGCTCGAAACGCAATATAACACTAACAACAGGACATTGTCATCAAGCCTATGGATGCTGAGATGCCAGCTAAGGTGAACGAAGCAATGCGCGAGAGCGTTAGAGGCAGTAGTGCAGAAAATAAGGCCTGTTTTCTGCCATGTTCACTGCACTACGGCCCAGAATTCCTTCTGTGGTGATGATGGATCGTTTGGAATACACCAAAACATGGGCTAAGGTTCCTAATTCAGTTGCAGCTGCATAGCCCTCTTCTTTACGGCCCACTAGAGGTAGCATTCGATAGAAAATAAAAACAAAAAACTAGCCGAAAACAAAAAAACAAAAACGGGTGCAGAGATGGGAAAGCAGCCAGTTGAAATCCAGCGAGTGGTAATATGATGGGAAGCGAATCAACGATAGATGCCGAATACGACAATGGTGCTGTCGTGGTCGTCACTCCGGGGTGGGGTTGGGGGGGGGACTGATGAACACCAGGATGATCTCAACCACCTTAATACGACTAGTTTCGTATGACATACTGTATTTCTGGACAGCAAAAAAATATGACTAACCATCAAATCGCAAACAAAAGAAGCCGGTGGGCTAAAACAAAAGGCATGACCAATTCAGCTCATCTTCCTCAGGGAGCAAAAATACAAGATCCTCATGCAAAAAAATCGCACAATACGGAAAGACAAGCGTTGGAAGACAGGAGGCAGTTCGGATATTCCAAATCGAGTTGCAGAAGTTCAATGATTATGGCGAGAGGCCTCGACATATAAGCAGTGGTGAAATCAAGTGAAAATGGCAGAACAGAGAACACTCGGATTAATTCATATGAAACACAACATATCTACTTGAGAATATGGCGAATATTCAACAGTCATTCACTGAATCACGCAGCGAGTGCCAGAAAACTTGTAAAATTGGGGGATATATAGATCTGAACGGTATGAACCAATGGCCGGCAGTGGATTGTGAAGGCAAGTGTAGGAAACGGCCCAGTCTAGTACTTGTCTTAAGTAGTTTAAAGGCATTTGAGAAACATGAACTATCTATTGCCTGCTTGAGTAATGCTTTAGCAAAGTGCCACAACCTGTTTATCTCTCAGATTCGGAAGGCAGGATTAGTACTACACAGCACAGTCTGGCAGCAACGATAAACCCACTATAATTGACTGTAGTATCTTTCACTGTTGTAAAAGGACTATTCTGTATACCTTCGACAGTCAGTTCCTCAGCTAGATTGTAATCCAGTAAACAGTCTGATTGGAGATTGTTTGTGGACTGTGATGTACACTACTCATGGTCAAGCGAGTCCACAAGATTAATGGGAGCTTTTGCTTACACATCAGATATCGAATTTAATTAGAGGATATCATACATTTTTTAAAGTAAATCCCTGCAGATTTCCAAGACAAACCTAAAACAACGGATGAGTTTTGTGCACACTATGTACAAAGCTGGGTACGATTGGTTGGCCCGTCCTAAAGGCCATGCAGGAATGGTATGTAGCCGGTAAATTGAGAGTTCGCCTGCTAACCGTTAGCTTATACATTATCCTTAAGCTAAATATCACCAGCCTAATGCCTAATAAATTCTTTTTACAGTTTTTTGACGGTAGTACACGGACATTTGTTTCTCTCTCCACAACATGTTTAGCATAAGGGCCGTCCTTGGAACCACTTATGGACTGTTTTGCTGTCAGGGGTATTGTTAAAATAAGTGGAGTATGTTTCTCGTAGACATACAGTAAGCATAATATTCATAGCACTGATCAGGTTTTCAGCATAGACACTGTAAGTGGTACAAATGAGAGGGCTAAGCAATTTTTGCGGGCATTTATTTTACCCGGTCGATCTTTGCTTACCACCAGAATGATTTCTGAAACCTCTGTTCTTCCGAGTATTACCAATCGGCGCATTGGTCAGGGAAAGCGTTTTAGTGCAAAATAAAGAGCCATATACCTGCGGAGGACAAAGTGCAAACGTATGGTAAGCGGTAAATAGTGCTCTCAGCTCTTTTGTATTGTTGCCACCTAAGAATAGGTATTTGGTATGATTTAGAAAGCAGGGGTAGTCTTTAACTAGCGCTGTTGTTAGAGGGTGATAATTAACTTTTCCGAATTATTTGAATCCCACAACCGCCTATAACTAATCAGAAGTTATCCAGCGGATCTGAAGCGTCCGTGGCGTAACCTGACTGCGGAACTTGACAATCATGTCAGTCGGGTCAGTCCTAAAAACCAGGACGGTTATTGGGTCATTGTTCAAGCCGTCGGACAAACCAGTCAAGAGTGAGCACGTTCGCCTTTTCAAAGTCGTAGTTCCGGTGCGTCCAGCGTGCACTGGTGGAGTTGTGGAAACAGGTTTGCCTTGCATTTCAGATGCCCGGAGTTCAAGGGTATGCACTGCCGATAAGATTTAATAAAAGCGAAACTGGAGCTTAGTGATACTCCCCTTTGTTGTGGACTCACCAGAATAGCTGCGCCAGAATAGAAGGTCAACCGTTCAAACAACAGTGACGTGGATGAGAATGAATTATATGTTAGGTAAAATTATATCTAAGGATATTCAGTAGCGCTGAACGAACCCAGCTCAGTGAAGCACCAATTTGAGCTTCTCGGGATACATAGTTTAAATGGTAGTACTCGAAGCGCACGACTAAACTAATCCCTCTGAAACTATGCCTTGTTGATGCTGAAGTTTTTTGTAAGTGTTATGTTTATTCCAATAGCTATTTCAGTTACTCATTGGGACGGCAATTAATTTAAGTGAGCAACTTTTCAGGGTCACCAAACACTTCGTTACTATTGGCTCCGGCCTTTTTCGATATGCGAAGTTTGTAAAGTAAAGCGATACAATGCTTTTTTTCTAATGCAGAAGAAGAGTGACGAACATTCTGCTGTCTATAATAAACCTCTACTCAAAGATCACCACACACGGATGATCAATAAAAAATGCGTATACAGGATTAGGATCAGTCAGTTATGAGCTCAGGACCTATTATTTTTATGAAAACATTATTCGATGCTCAATTTACTTAGTTCACGAGGTGGGGCTGCTTTGTCATGTACGGATTTGCGTGGGAAGCACGACACCGTTTCGTATTGACCTTTCTCTAGCTTGGTTTTTGTTCCGAAAACATCCTCATTTTGCTGTAATTAGGAGCAAACGTACTTGTTGTTGTGAGCTGTTAACCTACGAAAAGATGACACTCACTGTTCAGTGCACACACAATGATAGCTGGATCAGAACACCAACAGAACGTGGTAATAAAAGGACACCATAGTACTTGCGAGCATTAGGCCCAGCGTCACCGTACACCAAAGAAAGCACTATATTACGACGACCGTCGACATCAAGGCCGGTTGCAAAATTTGGACATGTCCTTATTTCCCTTCAACTATATGAACAGGAGACCATTTCATGTTTCGTATAATCGACGAGCAAATGGGTATGCAGCGATGGAGAGCAGGATATTTTTGCAGCTACATAATTCTGACAGAAGGGTTGATAGTAAGTAAATAACCTGGTTGTGAGACGTTGGTGTTGATCTAAAAACACGAAAAACTCGAGAATGACCAACACCACGTCCAGCAATGGGTATTCAAATCGAATGCCTCACTCAGCTACTGACACGCCGTAAGTAGCTTATAACAAAGCGTTTTGATATTTTGTCTTCTACGGTAGTTCCCGAAATTATGCGTCAAGGAGCATAGATTTATTGTTCCGGAGGCATCTTTAGGAGCGCACCACCAAACATGACGCTTTAACCACTTGGTTTTTGAACTACCGCAAAGCACTTTATTCAGTAACGCCATTGTTTCTCTTAAACCTTTTCATTGCAGCGGGCTCAAAAGGAGGTGAAGCTGGGCAACCAGCGTACGTACTTTTAATATCTACCAAATTTTTCTGTTCCCCCAATACTGCGTTGCTCGGTTTTAATGATTTTTTAACTAGGTTTCAGTCGCGGCCTTGCGTGTTCAAGAGAATCTCCCTAGGAAAATTTAAATACACACGTGCAATGCTAGTTTTTAGGTCAGACTCCAGAATATGACCGCAGGCAATATCTGTAAACAGACGGCACCACGGCATTGGCAGCTACGCGTAATAAGCAGCTGCTTATTTGAAGTCCACAGTTTGTGTGTTTAAATTCTTTTTTATTAGGAACTATAAGTGAATTTGACTGGAACGCATCGACTATCAGAAAAAACCTAAACGGTCTCGGTACCAGTATTATATTGCGGACCAAAATGTTATAATTTCTCATTCTGAAAGAGTGAGCTGGTTGGATCTTCGTCAGTCAGTAGCATAAAATGTTTCATTTTGACAAATTATCTTTCTAAATACCTTATTATGTCAGCGAAATTTTTAAATTATTTTAACCAATTCCGGTATGACTGACGTTCCATGGGCAAGACTTTACCGAAAAGGCTTGTCAGAGACGCATATTCCATCTTTTCATAATTGTGCAAAAACTCTTTGATATAAATAGACGCAAACTCTGCAAGCTTTAATGGCATTACGTGTTGAAAAGCTTTCAGCGACAGTTTGCGAAGTGATAATGTTTTTCACGGTCTTAGCCGATAAACACCTGGACTAAGTGCGGAACGTGTAATGTGGCACAGTCAGTGAGCTCTAGATGTGCGTGGTAGTATTTTGGCACTTGAGGTAGCGGTTGTGAGGCGTGTTTTGCTTTCAGTAGACCGAAGCCATACCCGAAGGTGACGTCTAAATGCTGACATTCTTACCACCCTGGTAAGGTCGGAGTACTGACCTCGTTACTATTATTGCGCTTTCATAAATAGTTGACCAGCAAACTTGAATAGGAATTTTCAGTTTAATGAGCAACGCACATGCTGTGGACATATTTACACGGAATACGACACACTGTAAGTGGCACCAACGGGTGTGAATCGTATCAAATAGGGCAAAGAAGTGAATAACATGGCTAAAAAATGTTCCAGTATTGATTTTTAACTTGTACTTCTTCATGTTCAATACTCAGCAGCTTAAGGCTGTAATTTTGTCTGTCATTTGCGAAGTGGCGCTGAGAATACTATTTTTCTCTCAGATGCAGAACAATGAGTGGACACACAGGAGACCATCACGAATAAACGTGCAATCCTGAAAATAATTGTTCCAAGTAAATTTGCAAATGGATGCAACACTATACTTTGTATCTCTGCTATGGAGCCTGTTTAAACCGGTTAGGGGGCACGTGTTTGTAGTCGTTTATTTCGCAAGATAATTCAGTGCGCTCATGTTAGTAAATTCCATTAGGTAGTATGTGGCAGTTGCTTTGTTACTCTAAACTCGGAGTGCTGGTGATGCAGTGCACGTATATCAACAACAGTCTAAAAATTAGACCGCTGTAAAATACAGAAAGACGGTAGTTGGCAAGAGTTGGAATCCTGCTGGATTGTTTTTAAAATGCCCTAGCACCCACACAGTATTTGAACACAGAGCGCACTCTCTGCCAGGCGTTTCTGCACTCATGACACGCGCTCTTGCTTCGCAGCTAATTAGTTAACACCCAGTTACTTCCACCCCCAGCGTTTGTCGTGACTAGTGGCTTGGATACAAATGGAAAAAATGAGGGCTGCAACTATTCTTTGTGGACACCTTGGTGATGTACACAACTTTTAGTCATTCGTGATTTTACGGGTTATTTCCCCTTTTAGCCCCTACAAAAGGGCATTCTGCAGATTTTCCCCCGTGGTTATGACTCCTCTAGGTTAAAACACTGTGAACGTTTGAGAAAGTTTGCCTCAAAGATTCAAACTGTGCGTTTAAATTGATTGATGAAGAGTTTTCCACAAACACACCAGCACTTTTTTGTTTATCTTGAGGTTGTTCAGGAGGTGTCAGTAAGTGGCTATCGGAGGGTTTAGGGGCGATAAGGCTGAAAGTAGCGCTAGAAAAAATTGGTCTGAAAACACATTGTTTTAGCAGAGCTTCTAAAATGTCAGTGGATGTTACTCGTAGAACCTAATTCACACTAAGAAGTGAAAAAGCATTTATGACATCAAAGACAACAACCTCGGTCACTGTAAGCGCATGCAGAAAATGTCTTTATCAATAATTTCAAAGTAACATGGTGGGACGTTTAAAAATGCTTCCTGTAAGCAGGAATGGATTTACGCATATCCGTTACTTCATTTAATGTGCACCTCAGTCGTTGCCTATTGTAAATCATCAAACCCTCCTTCGGCGATGAGCGGTGCGCATGGAAAGCAGAATGGTTCGGATTGCCTCGGGGCCAGTGGGTGAGTGCGGCTGAGTACGTCACTTCACATTACGATAGGCATCATTAAATATTGCGTTGCATCTTGCTCCAACCTATATTACCGTGTCGTTATTTATCATTAGCGTGTTAAGTGCTAGGACTGCTGAGACTTTATAGTGGTGTGCTTGTCACATGTGAGTGGTAAGTATCTCGCTGTTTGCAAAAAGACTACCATGATAGTGATTTGTAATGAAGTGTAGTGATGTGCATTTATTTGTTGGTTTTGTAAACCGTTTTAGACTTTATTTTTCTGCCTCCATTTTAAATAGTTTCGATCATCTGATAACCAGGAAGCCATAAACTGCGATGCTGTTGACTTACCAGACTCTTTGATCTCAAACTTTTTTCACCGCTGCAGGGCGCGCTAGCGTCAAAAACTAGTAACCCAATAAATGAAGCAAACTCGTAGTGGAAAATCTGGGAGAACTTTGTCATTCAGCTTATGTCAAGCGGTTGTTAAACCAATTTGTGTATGATGCCTGTGTTAACGAGAGAATCAACTCAAACTCTCGTCTACGAATTTTTTTCAACTGAATGCAATGCTGAATGCAACCTTCCCTATGTTTCACTTGGTACGGTATTTGAAATATCGCACACTTATCATAAGGTTGCTGAAAAATCTTCAACAACTCAGTACAGCTTTCGCCATTTTGGGGCACATCAGATGGGCGCATTCCAATAATTGCCATCAATCTTGAGTTCCAGCTGAGCACACATTTGCACGCAGCTGGTGTAATACACTCATTTGCAACTTAAATCCGCTTTTAAGAGAGGCCTAATCCAATATCCCGCGTAAATTTGGTGTCCAAGTAAGATAGAGGTTTGATGAAATCACGACGACCACACCTACTTAATGAGCTTCAAAGAGGGCGCAACCGGCACTGGGATGTTGAAGGGTTTCAGCAACCTTATAAGTAGCGTGTTATTTGAAGAAAAAGTTATTTCTTTCTCCCTGTCTAACGAGAGTACGAGCATGCGTTCAGATGGTCTGCAGTGTGAAAACTGCTTAAAAAAGGCACAAAAATGTAGTTCTGTACATCATTTTGAGTAGAACTCGAATAATGACAACTGTTGTGTTAACAGAAAAGGAAGAAGAGATTTGTCAATGGAGTCGTAAATCCATCCTTACGTAAGTTAGCTATCCATAATTCATCGATCTTCTTCTCGCGCACCATAGCGTGTCTAGGAATCACAATTAACCGTGCATTGCAAACGCATGGGACTGGTTAGTGGGAACAGTTTAGTGGCAATTGTGCATCAGTCTGTGGAATGGTCGACGTATTCGGAGAAGCCCCATTGGGTGACGCGCGAAATCACAGGCCAATAATTACGAAGTCTTGAAATTCACCGATAAAATGTGGTAGAGCATATACAAGAACACTTATATGAAAGAGATACAAACCTAAGCTTATGGGGATTTCCGTCAAATTTTCGCACAGCTTAGCGCAAGAACCCGAGAACACTATGGAGACGGCACACCCAGAGAAGATGGCAATTCGATATGGTTTAGCGACACACAGGTGCACAACACATGGTGACGCAGGTGGTCAAGAAGCAAGCGTAAAATGTTCTCAAAATTTGTTCAACAGGTCAAGGGTCAATATTTCATGAGATTACCGGTTGATATGGCATCTGTGAGGTATACGTGTGATGTTGTGTACCTTTCTTTTACTTTCACTATAACGTTACGTATTTCCTCAATTCCATAAACGTTTTTTGTTTGAATACGCAAAACCACAAAAACGCGCATTTGTACAATTTACATACAATACAGACGTGGTCACATGCTCCGACTTTCTCTTTTCATTTCACTCGCGCTTACAGCGGTCATTCGCGAGCTTCATGTGCTAACTCTGGTATCAAAACATTTCAGACTGTCCTCGGAGTTTATTGTATATGAGAGCTTCCCGGAAAGAAGACCCCTGGACATCTACGATCGGATTATTATTTATTCACTGACCTGGGCCAACGACGAACTATTTTAAAGAGAACAATTCTTAGTGAGTCTGTTCCATTCGACCCTTTTTATTATTGTGTACTCAATTCAGAGTAATTATATTTATTTCTTTGCCACACACTCCCCCTAAAGTAGCTTTTTGGGGTACCCAGACCACTACAGACGCAAAGAACAGTGGGTTCAGACGGGGGAGCGTTAAAACGATGAAAAAGGGGTACACACTAGTTCACGGGTCTTGTTGTTTTCCTTCCTCTTGTCTACACGGGTCAAGACTTTGCAAAACCAGAAGTGAACGACAAGTGCGAGTAAACTAGGGACGGCTCGGGGTTTGTGATTAACAGCGTGAAAACTGTTCACCTCAATGTTGTTTAACTTGTATTCGTCAGAATGCGGAGGACGCACTACACGGCAGTTACGCAAGAGAATAAAAGAGCACAACCCATTGTGGATGAAAAGCAGGTTTTGGCAATAAAAGTATTCGCGAAGCGGTTGCTCACTTGGCTGTTACTAGTCATGTGATCAATTCCCGCACTTAGTTTAGGATACTGTATGAAGTGCCGGTCTACAGGAATCGTTCGATACCAGTGTCTGACCACAGCCAAGATAATTGCCGTTAGTCTACGTAAACCAAGTCAATGGACTCGGAAGGCGATTGCACGCACATTAAGCCCCCATAGTCTGCTAACGTGAACGCTGGCTACTCAAGCCAGTCGACCATGACTAAAACAGCCATCACACCTCCACACATGGACCCCGCTTACTTGGCTTACTTGTATGTACCGTTCACTCCCAACTTCATAAACCCATGATCTATATTGGCCGGAAGAGATCTCGAAATCTTTAAGGTTCGTCAGCTGGAGTCCTGTTTTTCTGATCATTTGCTTGATTTTTACCAACGATATATTTGGCACTGCGAGAGCTTTGTTTTGGGAACGTCAGCAGACACATTTAGCAGGTATATAGTAAGTGGACCTGCCGGTAAATTAGTGGTAACTGTCGGGGTCATTAGGAGTTTACTCGGAAAAATGAGAATCGTAAACAAGAAACACCGGGTGTTTATTTAGCTTAAGTCGCCTTTAAAATACCTCTGGTCCTTTCGTACTTTCCCACTGACGTTAAGGTGATGCTTTCGACAAGTTCATTGCAGTATTTTTAGTACCACGTCTCCCATTTCATTAAAGCCCAAGTCTTGCATAGATCTTCCAGCTAGATGAGTGGCTCATTGGCCTTGGTCATCCAGGATGACGGTATATAGGCAGTCACCAATGAAACAATCTACTGGTTATTGTATGATAACATTAACCGCTGCATATATATTACGACTTGATTAAATGTAATGCAGCATATGCTGGCGACGACCAAAAAGCACTGACGACTGTAGCGTGTCGGCGCCTGGCAACAGTTGTTCAAAATGATCATACTCCTTGAGGACAGTGAAAATGGAAGCCGTTTTGCTGCGTGTTCCACAGGAAACTACAGCTTTGGCGTTTGTTTAGGTGAGCAGCAGGCACAGGTTGGGACAGTGCCAGCAAAACCTGAAAACAACTATTTTCGTCATTTTTGTTCTTTTGAGCATATTGCTTAAAGAGCACCAAGTTTACAAATGCTGGCAAAATTTGGTAAGTGGTGGTTTCATCTATTACCGGTATCTTGTTCACAATAGCTGCACCACAATGTGTACAACCGACCGCTTCCAGAATTCCACGGTTTTAAGGCGGTGACAGGGACTACCTTGTCCGTGGATAGCTGATCCATTTGGGCGCATATTTTGCGGTCGAACGGCCAGCAGATCACAGAACTCGCTTAATGCGCAAGGTTTTTGTAGCCAGCAGTAAACAGTACTTTGCCGTTAAGCAAAAATTCCATAAATCACGCGAACTTGCTGGATCTCACAGAAGAGATACGCACGTATGGCCGTGAATAAGTCTCCATTTGTACAAACGTTTACCTATTTATGTGAATTGGGTAACCATGTAGTCACATGTGCATCCTAAACAAGCATTATCCAGTCTAAAATTAGCGCTATATAGACACACTGGAAATGGTGATGAGACCCCCACTTGTTTATTCAGGAGCAAAAGTCAACGTCAGGCCACCAACCAAAAAACTCACGGCCCTTTGGTATTTCTTCAACCGATTGCTGACTTAGTGATAACAGATCAGTTCGTAAGTGTGCAAATTTATGGAGCCAGTTGGTCTGGTGTAGCATACACCTGACTAATTTTTGCATTTTGTACCATTATTGTAAACTTTGGACGCGATGGAAGCTAAATCTTTGGGGCGTGCTACCTGACTTAGGTTTGTTCCACGCTGCGTATATCCACTTCTCCGCAGCCATCTGCTAACTATATATTCGGATCACAGTCGAGCTTCGCGTTCTTCCTAGAACCCGAAACGGCCGCATCGCAAGACGCGAACTATTTGACTGTTAAACTGGGTTGTTACTAATGTGACATACGTTGTGGGCAAAAACCGTGTAACCACTAGCGCCATGCATAGCATTTAACCGGTCACAACAATCAGTCAAGACTTGAGCTGATGGAATTTTTTAAACTTTCAACAAGGACCTTAGAATTTTATGATACCCGAATGTATTTAATCTCCAGACTGAAAAGTGTAATTTTTGCTTTTGCTGGTTAGTACGTTCAGGGCTTTGCGCTACACAGTTACCAAAACAACTGTCATCCTGTGAAGTACTTTTCTTGACGAATAACATTCGTCACTGACGCGAAGAATACAAATGTTATGGTCACCGGGTGGCTGAAGTGTAAGAACTGTTCTTTGGCAGACCTCCGGACGGTTGAAACTAGCATGTTATAGAGTCCTTCAAGCCATCAGTTTGACCACGTTTAGTTGCGCGCAAAACTCCAAAAGTCAAATCGTTCCAATGGAGGTTTATCAACAAATGCGGTAGTATGAATAAAATGATAATATAATAAAAATTACAAACCTCAAATCGTGGGACTACGTTGGCTTCTATGCACCAGTTAAGGAGCTGCTAATTTCGAGCGGGATTTTGAAGTCCACACCGACTCAAGGCAACGTGGTCACAATATAGCGAAACCCACGCGTTGATCTAAACAACACGTGCAATGATAAGGTCCAAGAGCGGTTTACGTCCAGGCCAGGAAACAAGAAAGGTGTTATGGGCACAAAACCAAAACAACAAAACGGGGAATCATGTTGTAATAATAATAGTAATAATAATAATAGGTTTATTTCTCGAATAGCAAAAATGGAGATGAATGGATGGAAAATTCGAAGTGGAGACAAATGTCAAGTTTCATCTCAAAAGTATGGTTCAGAGTCAAACTGAGTAGACTCACTGGTGTTGCTGTTAGAGGGAAGTCAGGTGTAAAGGATAGTTTCGATGGGGAGATTGTGCTAATGCACAGGGCCAAACGAAAGCCTTAAGTGGAATCGTTGAACTTGTGGAAGGGGCAAACTGAAATTGCAGCGGAAAACCGGAATGGTTAAGTCCAAACTAAAGGTCCAGCGGCTTAGAACAAACTCGTCCTATAGGTGGTTGTGGCCGGGTAGTTGCAATTACAGGCCCGATTGGGTGAGAGGTGACAGTCGAGAGTAGGGAGAAGTGGTAAGATTTGTATGATGCTATAATCCCGCAGGCACTACACGTGACCTTGTTCCTTAGGGTACAGTCATGTCAGGAGAACTGGAGGTCCCCATTCATCATTTAGACAGAGAAGATTCTCAGCACGGCTGACGAGACTGCAAACAGCATGGAGCATGTCCAGCGTAAAAATGCAGGCAAACGGAAAAGCACTGAAATGATGATTTCGGGTTTGCAGAACTGCTCAAGACCGAATTACGCCGGATTTAGATCATGATGGTGTGACACGGTCGTTTGTGGATCATGCCCGGCATTAAAACGAAGAGTCAGTCAACTTGAGTTTGAGTTGGTCTTAGGGAGATCGTGGCAACATGATGGACAATTGTGGAAAAAATTACAGAATGAGGAAAAATGCCACTCGTTGGGAAAGCGGGAGTGAACTGCTATAGTCGTGGATTGCGGAGACATATGCAGTGAGGCTGTCAAACTAGTTTGAGAGGACCTATCGCGGATGACTCTTTATCGACCGGTTTCGAGAGGGTTCCTCTTACCAAGACTGAAGTCAACGGGACAATGGTGAAGAAATGATAAGGGAACGGTTAAAGTCACAGAGGATACCGTAAGTAGCCTGTCGATACTGAGAGAGAACAAAGATAGCAGAAGGCAACACAAAATCCACAAATATAACGGAACAGAATACCGTCGGTTGCCCAAATATTCCACGCTGATCTGGGTGGAACGTCAAAATTAATGGTGGCAGCACAACAGTAATGAAGCTTAGCTGCTATGCAACCACGAGGAAAGGCACTCATAGTGGTGAGTGAAGAAACATGAGAGGAATAGGGACTCAGTGTGAAGAAGCCGTTTTTATTTGAGGAATGAAACTGAGCATAAGGTGCGCACATTTGGGCGGCATTAAATAACAAAGGAAATATCTGAGATTCATTTTGGATAAAGGCGCCATTAGCTGTATTGGACCAGCGGTATTTTTGAGCCTCCCCGCAACAAGCTTAGTGGACGACGGACGAATTTTAATCAGGCAGTCCTGCTAGGAAATGACAGCATTAGCGTCGCTGGGATTGGTAACATGCCACACCCTGTGCAAGCCGGATTAAGTGGGATCAAGCCGGGAAGATACACAGATCTTACGCCATTAATGTTTGATTGCTGCCGGTTTCATTTCATTTTTCCAAGGCATGATCTTTTCCCCAAGAACAACAGCCTGCCCCACGACAATGATCGTTCAAGATAGAAGACAGCCCTCTCGTGGGCGGTGATCAGATGTAAGCAGTGTACGCAGAAACTATGTAAACCTGGTAAGATTAGGGTTTTCTCTGACTCTAATTCATCATCAAGGTCACGTTTACGCACCAACTTTGGTTATGCCACAGCAACGCCAACTGTGGAGGCGTGAAAAAGCCCGAGGTCTTCGTGTCGGAGTAGCCAAACCTCACAACCATAAGGTTAGGCGGGCCTTAAAGTGGTCTTGGATCCACGGCTCTCAGATGGGAAATAGGCACATCATCGGCACGTCGAAAGCGACGGCAAGAACCTTCGTAAGCTACCACTCGGGTTCGATCCCTCATACAACCGAGGAACCATACCCACCCCGATAAGCTAGCAGTTTACTGAAGCCAAACCTTCGGGCAGGTATAGCCAGCAAAATCTGTTGAAACAGAGAAAAAGTGAAACCTGCTGTAGAGTGGAAGAATGTTGCCTCCTCACAGGGAGGTTCCGGCTCGTACGCTACAGTAATTCAAAGCTTCAAAAGCAGAAACATCAGAGCGAATTCTGCGCGCCCCTGTCAACTTGAAAATTTATTTGTCTGGTGCGCAAAAAGCAGTAAACCGCCATGAACTTGGTTTTGCTTTGAAGGGTGAGGAACAAAAGATACTTTAAGTACGAATGTTTATCATCATGGACGTGCACGGTAGCATGCACAGTTGCCAACTGAAAACCTAACAGTAGTTCTTTTCTCACCGTCCCGCTGAAATACTAAGCCCAGGCTGAGTGATAGTACATAATTTGAAAGATTTCGTTTTTGTGGGGTTTGGAAGGAATTCTATTCAATGAATTGAAAATTCCAAAGGAAAAGAACGCCGTTGGGAGAAAGCTTTCAAGCGACCTTCGTATACCCTTCTTAAATGACAGCGAAGTGATAGAGGGCGTGACTATGAAGCTTGGAACTGGTCTTCAGCATTTTGGTTTTGGAACGTTCGAAGTTGAAAACAGAGTTCATGATGCAAACCGATTCCCAACATCATTGCCCCAATTTGTTTTTGTTCCAATGGCCGCTGTCCCGAAGTGAGGCCCGTTTTGGCCACTTGACCTGCCTCTTCATTCGTGGTCCAAAACAGATTTTTTATAAAAGCCGAAAATCCTGTTTTTCGACTTCTGGATCGAGCGAAGTGTCCGCTGATTGTTCACGGAACCATTTCGTGGTTAGGCTAGGCAAAAATGTTTTGGAGAGCCAAACTTAGAAAATTACTCTAACGTAACGCTAGCGAACTGTCTATGGGAAGCTGTAAATGTTTTCTAGTTACATCAACAAAAAACGCATAAACGTGCCACGTACAGCCGATCGGCAAACATTAGCCTGCCGAATAGCGTTTAACGGCCAACTTACCTGACAGTGCCCGGCAGACACCTGCGTCCTTTCTTAAATTTAGGCGTCACCACCGTTTTTAATGCATCTGGCAAAAATTGGCAGCCGACTTTATTCTTCAAAGGATCACTGAATGACACCGTTAAGGTAAGTGTTGTTTTTGGAACCTAGCCGTAAATCGGGTTCGGTCCCACTGCACCGAAATCGCCATTTTGATAGTTATCGTCGTCGTACATCCATAATGGATAGTCCAACATGTTTCAGTGCGGTTTCAAACAACTAGGCAGAAAGATCAGGGTCTATGGAAAGTAGCCTTTTTGCTGGAATGTTCCATCGGAGTGGTCCAGAGAAGCGTTTTAGGTGGCAAGCAGCGGGCTTTCAGGACTGGCTGTACAAAACGAATAACATAGGCCAGGTCCTTCCTCCACTAAGGGGCAAATTATGCAAAATAGTTTTGTATATGCCTAAACCTCCTGGTATTCTTTTGCGTCTGAGCTCGGAATTAGTGCACCTAGATTTCCTATAAAGCACCCTGTAAATTGCCGGGTATGCAGATGCAAATAAACAAACTTTTTGACTTGTACACATTTTCCAGACCTACTGACTCAGAAAGCTACACCCGGAACTTATTGGTTACTGATGCCAAAAACAAAGGAGTAATCGTCCTTGTCTACAAAATAGGATTGTTCAGACAGTTGCGCAAAGGAAGCTGATTTTGGCTTTCTAAAGGGACACGTACAAAATCTGACGTACCGAATCTATTTTTATTTAACAAAGCCCATCAGTTTTTCACAGGACCACACATTGAGAGCTGTCATGGGGTTCAAGGATTGTCTCGGAGCACAAAAGTCTCAAACAACAGATGAGTGTGGCAGGAGAATGGACAGTACATTTTACGTGATACATTAACTCCAGCTGTTTGGATAAATACGGGTTACCGTTGAACAATTTCGAGTAGCATGAAATCTATTCTTCAGAAAAATTTCTCAGGGTGCACTAACCTCATTAGCTGTTAGAGATTAAAGAATTTGGCAGAAGACCGCAGAAGTATATGGCTAATCCGGTGCCTCGTATCCGTTGGAGCATAACGGTCAGGCATCCAAATTTGGTAGATTTATCGGCTTGTTCACCGTGTGTTCACGCATCTCTCAGTATCTGGACAGTTGGTGGAGATAAGCTGCTGGAGGATGAGTAACATAAAACATCCGATGAGCAGATCAGTTTCGTATGAAACGTGCTGTAGCCCCGGGGCCAGTTCAATAAGATTATGTGTGACAAAGGTCGCTACTTCACAGCACAATTTTTACTGGCAGCAACAAAAGGGGACAAGAAACACGTGCATGTAGAAGATAGATTCATAATGGAAGCCAATGCATATCTAAAACCGTGACAACCCAGGGCCGTCCAGGAACCAAGTGGGGCCGGAATATTTTCAAAGTCCATATAACAGCTGGGTTCAATTGGTGATAAAACGTTTGCAATCAAATTGCCAAGCCCAGCGAAGAAACCAAAACCCACAGCAAGTTAGGTTGGTTTACATGTGTCATATTTAAACCTCTTTCAGGTTCATCACAAGCATAACGATCACTTAGAATTCAAGTCCTGAAAGCTGCGCCAGCATAAACGAAAGGTCAAACTGGTGCTGTTCAATCTCCCTAAATTTAAGTCTAATTATGTGAGGCACAATCTGTTCAACTAGGACATCTCCGGCCCACGTAATTTTAGTTCCGTGCAGGAGTATCTACGGCTAAATTCACTAGAAGGCTGTGAGATTTTTGAGCTTACAGGGCACTGGAGTTAACAATTAGAAGGTTGTGCTCGCCCGGCAGAATCACTGAGCTACAGCCAAATCAGATTCTCAGGTGGTGTTTTACATACGCACTTGTAGGTCCAATATATCAATAACAAGGATCTTGAAGCCACTAATGAGGGAGCGATCGGCTAGTGATGGTGGCTTGTGCTGTTCTATTCTTAGCTTTGGTCATGATTTGTTACCGTACACCGATGAGTGGGGTTTTGTTTACCTTTTAAGGTTGTGGTGGGGCTCAAGCCATACGTCCAATGCAAAATTATTCCATACGGACGGGCCAAAAATTCGTTATTGCTCCCATTTTTGGAAGAGATAAACAGAAGGGCCCTTTTGTGAGTGCTGGTCAAATTTACGGAGCCAAGTTTTGCGAGCTGAAATGCAAGATGTACGATTAGGACAATACGTGAGCAACAGTACAATAGAGAAACGAGTTCGACGGCCATCACTATCTCATAGGTGGAGTCGGAGAACCTCAGAACGCATGAATCCTGAGTCACGTGCAAGGGGTCATCAGTAATGGTGTAACGGCGGATACTACTGAGGAGGCATGTGAGTAGTATGTAGTTTTCCCGTAACTCCGCCTCGCGTCTAATGGAAGGTGGGGTTTATTACGCAACTTGTGGAACTGCTTTGCACCGTTCGTTTACAATTGCGTGATAGTCAGTGAATATCCAAGAAAGTTCAAGAAGACACGTGAGGATGTTCAGTTTTTAAAAACAAGGTGCGTATGAGAGGTTTACTCTCCTGTCCAAAAGGTTGTAACTGTTCAGTTGGTATTTGCTAATAAACGGCTCCACGGCGAAGGGCTTTCCTCCTTTCGCTTGGTGCCGTGACCAGGATACGGATGAAGATCCCGTGGCCAAAATCTTTTGTGGATGGGACGTGGGACCTTCCTGGAGGATTTCGAGGATATTGCGGAGGCAGCTGGACTGGAGACCGACCAGGGTAATTTGGCTGCACTGGAGACCCTCCTCAGAGGCCGGGCGAAGGCGACCCTGGATGCGGCTAGAAGGGAAGCTCTTGCAGCGTAGTTCGACACACCGGCCGACCGCCAGGTGGTTATGAGATGGTTCAAGATGGCCAGGATTGAACATGGTCGCGACCCGACGGTGTGCTTCAGCAGCCTGCAGCAGTCGTTGGATCGGGCTTTGCCGGGACTGGACGGAGTGTCACGCCAGCGGTTGTTGTTTGACCAGTTCATCAAAGGTGTGTAGCCTGCGCTTGGTGCTTAGTTGCGGTCAGCGAAAGCGACTGGCCAGTTGGGTGTGGAGGGGCTTGTGCATCTGGTACAGAAATTGGCCGAGGGGCCACTGGAAACATTGCAGTCGCAAGAGAAGTGGAATGATTCACCAGTGGGGGACCTGTAGACTAAAGTGGACCAACCAGCCGAACGGCTTGCAGCAATAAAGACGAAATCGCGGAGGCACGCTCGAACAAACCGATGCCACAAGTGTGGCATGCCTGAACACTGAAAGAATCAGCGCCCCCATACCTGGCCACTTGCACACAATAAAACTTCGGACTACTCCTCTTTTCCCGGGTGGGTTGCGATTAGTGCATTGACAAAACCTACGATACACGCCGTTATCGAGATAGACGGAAAGAGGGAGCCGTGCCTAATTGATACAGGAGAGGGTTTATCGCTGAGACGGAGAAGGAACGAAGTTGTATGCAAACCGTGCGCGCTAGCTGTAAGAGCAGTGGGGGGATACCGACTGAAAATTGACGGATTGTCAATGCACTCAATGCGCCCAGCCGACAGGTCCGTGCAGCACGAGTTCCTTATCAGCCCAGACATTGAGCAGACAATCTTGGGAGCAGATTTTCTCAGGGGTGCAGAATCCGTGGTTGACCTAAATCGGGAAAGACTGGCGACAAAGTATGGCGCAGTCAAGCTTGAAGGTTGCCGAAGCACTGCCGTGAGCAAAATGCACGTCCGAAAGCTCCCGTTTTGTAGTGTACCGTCAGTACAGTCTGTGGTCGAGGAATACTCCGAACTGTTTACAGGCGATGAAGATCCGGTTGGCTTCTGCTCATGGATTGAACACGAAATTCTCCACTCGTCAGAATGCTTTCGACCTTACGGACCCCGTCCGCTGCCGCTCCATCTGCGGGAGGAGGTCCACAAATAAGTTCAAGAGGTGTTGAAAAATGGCGTAATAGAGGAAGTTGACAGTGTGTACAGCTTCTTGATTGTGCTTGTAAAGTAGGCGAACGGGAAATACCAGTTTTGCGTGGATTTTCGGCGTTTGAATGAACTGACCGTAAATCGGGTTGTAGCTGTCCCTTCGGCTGCGGAGATTTTCGATTCTCTCAAGCATTCCCGATACTTCACAGTGTTCGACTTGCGTTCCTGATACTGGCAACTATATATCAAGGAGGAGGACCAAAAGAAAACGACGCTCACGGATGAGGACATCCAATATCAATTTAGACGGTTGCCGTTTTTTAGGGGGCACCATTCACGTTCCGGCGCTTGATGCATTGTTTAACAAAGGGACTACAGAATGTTGTCGGGTACGGAAATGATATCGCTGTGTACAGCAATTCGGAACCAGAGCAAGCAGTTCACTTGAAGGCCGTCTTGGAGCGTATCCGGGAGGCGAGTCTGCGGATAAATGAAGCCAAGACACAGCTTGCTCGGAGTTCGGTGACACTGCTTGGGCATAAAGTGCATCACGGAGAGGTTAGCCCAATCCCAGAAAAGCTGACAAAAATCCAGGACTGTGCCGTTTCCAATTTTGAGGCGGTTCCCACGGCATTTTCACGGAAGAGCAACATACTAGAGCCGGTTTGTCAGGGATTTCAATACGATTTCTGTTCCACTTAACGACTTGCTTGGGTAAAGTCAGAAATTCGAACGGACAAGGGAAGTACATGAGGCTTTTGAACTTGTCAAAGCGCGGATGACGGATCAGCAACTGACCATCAAACTGCCCAGGGTTGGAGAGATGTGTACTGTTGCAATGGATGCTAGTAACCGTGGTTTCGGCGCAGCCCTAAGGCAGAGGAATGGAGTCACCGAATATGCCAGTCGTGTCCTGACTAACGCTGAGCAGAAGTACTCGACTATTGAGAAGGAACGTTTAGTGATCGTTTGGGCCCTGGATAAGTAGAGGACATACCTGCTTGGAAAATATTTCATCTTGAGACCGATCACAACCCCCCGGAGTGGATCAGGACCACCAGAGATAGTAATAATAATGTTTATTCCCAACTCGTGGGTGGCATGCCGTCAGGCATGATCATTAGGTTACAGTCCGAATAAAGGCATGACTGACGGGGATTGTGGGTACAGGGATTTTGGGAAAAGGGACAGCGTCATAGGCGGGGGGCGTTATCCGATGTTGACGTGGTCATCACTAAACCGGCACGGGAAGGGAGGCACAGTTACTATGCTTTTTTTGGACAGAGCATCGAGCAAGATCAGGTCGGTAGGATTTGAAGGTGGCGGGCCAAAAACAAAGCGAGGGAGGGCAAAACAAGAGGCTTCCTGTTTGACGTATGACAAGAAGAGTGTAAATGGTTGAAAACGAGGAATCAGAACATCAGATCTGGTGAAGCAGTATAGTTGGCGTCATCCAGCCGGTCAAG
>SJOL01006391.1:376488-389869 GCA_004794785.1 Opisthorchis felineus | reverse complement strand
CCTGTGCCCACAATCCCCGCCAGTCATGCCTTTATTCTGACTGTAACCTGATGATCACGCCTGACGGCATGCCACCCACAAGTTGGGAATAAACATTATAAAGTTTTTGACTGCAAGGATACGGAATAGAGTTGACATGCTGCCCACAAGGCTGCAGAACACGTCAACGAGTTTTGAAGAACAGCCGTATTCTGTGAACCCAGTGGGAACGACACCATCGGAAGCGCAGAATTCGGTAAAACAGAATTTTGTGGAGGAACTAGGGGACCAGCAAGGCGCATTATTTTGCCTGTCGGTTAATATGGATCAAGGCATTCCAGCGGGCTTAAACTTCTCCAACACACTAGGCATCAGGAATTTCTTATACCACAAGCAGATACGGCGTCTTAGGCTCCTCTCCACCTGCGGGATAATCAGGCGGCAAGTTCCTGAGGAAGGGAATTGTATAAGTTTTGTGGAATATACAGAACGGAACAGCTCAATCTTTAGCACAAAATCCATGGGGAACAGTGATTTCGGCAGATTCAACGGGGGGCTAAAATGCAGGTCACGCCGATCACTCAGACAAACGTATTTGTCCTTCATGGGTAGGAAAATATATGGGGCTGCATCGAATAGGCCTACCCACCATTCCAACATCTGGGACTTTCGAGCGGAAATAAGTAACAGAGACAAGCAGCCTAAGATTAAAGCCACACTATCAGAAACAGACGACAGGGGCGGAGGTCAAGACCGCTCACCCCCTCGGGTCCAAGTTTCCTTTTCAGACAGTCTAAGCAGCTTGCCACTGCCCATAAATTGTGTCAAATTGCTGTTATTGACTGGCTACTCTTGGAATGTATGCCCAAAATACCATAGCAGGCGTAAGTCTCTCCTAAAGATATGCCTTTCGGTGGGGTCCCAGAAAATATAAGAATTGTTTTAGCGTTATTTCGGTACCAAGTTTGGGATTAGAGGCTCAAAATAGATAAGACAACTGCACCATCTAATTTGCCTCTGTTTGGCTTGTAATTCGTGGATGACGGTTTTTGCATCTGTGACAAAAGCAGAAACAATCTTGCGCAATAATATGGCAACCGTGCGCAATACATTTGGGGCCGGAGTTGGCTTTCTTGAAGGAAGATCATATCAGATTAGGGTTCGTAAGATGAAGAATAAAGAAACGCGCTGTAAAATTTTCGGAACACAAAATAGGAGCTTATTGCAAGTATGTTGAGCAGAGGATTATCAGCATCTCCGTTTAGGAGCTTGCTTACATAGGAGCAGTTATACTGGATGGAAATTTTCTAAGTAATAGGTTGACGAACTGTGGGGGCAAGTGCCTTGGGCAAGTCCATTGTTTTTGAACTCAACCCATGAAACGTATGACACGTAACTTGCACAGAAGAAGGCAAATCTGGTGAATTGGATAATCCTTATATATTATCCTTGAAGAAATGCCCAAGAGGCTTGTTTAAGCACTGATAAGAACCCGGTGTTCGTAAGTCACGCCCTTTTATGCGACATTCAGTTGATGTGCCCGTTTTGGCCTTGTAGGTATGGCTCATTTTTACCATTATTTTGTACTATTTACAAGCTCACTTGCGTGCTCAACAGGAAAAGTTTTCCCGGGTCAGAAAGCATTGAGCTGTGCCGGGGCATTGGATGTTGTGGAAACTGCAAGGAATTGATCGTAAGCGCTGAATTTTTGAGATTGATAATGAGAATCGGGACGTAAAAATAAAGCAGCTAAGGCCCGTAATATTTAACACGGCACATTTTATAACGCTTTGTTTCGCATGGACCTGGGAGTCTGCGGGCAGAGGAGACGGTAATTTTGGCTTTGCTTTGAATGTTTCAGAAGGCTTTCTTCGTATTCTAGCCATGAAATCCATAGACAAGCTGCACTGGACCAGTACAGGACGTACGAATCATAGCAAGTGCTTGCGTGCCTGAGTCAAAAAACGTGTACACAAAACGATCGATCATCTTTACCGCTCACACTGGTGACTGAAGCACAGTCAGTGGATGAGAAACTGAAGGTGACTGGCGCTCTTAAGTTCTTATGGCGCCAAAAACGGATGCAGACGTAGCAACATTCGTGAAAGGCGAGTGAATTAAAGTGAAAATGGGCTTTGCAGAGTTGTATACAGGAGTTTCGCTCTTGGCATCGCCAGACCCTATTACCAAAGCGCATTCTTTATGCGCGTTGGCCTCCTTTTGCAATCCCCTGCAGTGTTTTTACCCGCATAAGGTTTCCCGAATACTCAAAGAAAGTTTTCTGACCCCGCGCCAAAGCAAGTGTATTATTCAGTAACCTGCTCGGTGTCAACACTAAAACAGATCTGTAGCGCTTGGGGAAGCGATCTCTATATCCCCAACCACAGGCCCATTTATACCTAAGTCCATCACGAAGAACCGTGGAAGGATACGTGAAGCGTTTCTCAGGGCCAGAAATAGCTGGCAGATCTCAAATTGGTTACTTCGTATTCTTGAAGGCCGTCTGACACCCATCCAGTCACGAAAGTTACAAGAGGTGCCTTGCTTGTGCCCTACACACCACAACAATCCATAAACCCACTTATTCTTTCCATGACTACAGCCTGGTTTTAGGCAATGCCAACATGTTCCCTGCCCTGGTAAGCCCGATCAACAAATCTTCACGCTCCTCAGAATCAATGAACTCACCCAATTTCAACTCTATCTACGTTCTCATGGTAAAAAGCCCCTCTTTCACGCTCAGCCAAAGTGTGGTTTATTATCTTCGTTTTCCATCCGGGGCTTGGACTGATCCCTAGACAGCTCAAGGCAGCCAATTCATGCAACAGTCACCAGATTCGGTCCAGAACTATAAAGTTTGATTTGTAACATGCTCTATTTTCATCATTCTAACGGCCGTGCCTTGGACGCACAATGATTTTTTCTGCAAAACCTTTGCAAGTGAAATAAAACTTTTTACACCCAAATGTTGCATTTTGTTGCATATGTGCTCAGACCAAATGTCAACCTAATCTGCCGTCACTTTTTGTCTTTTGTTTTAATTAATCTCCTTTCGAAATTTTTGGCGCACATTCTACTCTGATCTTGCCATGCTATGGCTTCGGAAGTGTCATCACACGCGTTTGCTGAGAAATTTGGAGCTGTATCCTTTCCATCCTTCACGGCGTCTGAGAAGGCCTTGAATCAATATATGAAAAATAGCTACTTGGTATTTGCGCGTTCATCCAGTAATCGAAACACCAACGCTGTCTTGCGTTACGAATGAGTGTACCACAAATGCAGCGGGCGACCTGAAAGACCAACTGAAAGTCAAGGAATCTGAAGAAGCTAGTAAGCTGAGAGTGTTTTCTAACGAAAAATGGTACGCGAAGCGCCGGCTGTCCAGGGCGGTTTTGTCTAAGGAGTCAGAGGAACCACCTCGCAGCCACCTCTTATTATCTTGAACACAACCATTTGTACAATCGGCTTTCGGTTAATCGACGGCCAACCGAAGACCAGTCGGACACCTGCAGGGCCTTGCTGAAGTGTGGAACGCCATCGCGTGAAGTTCGGCAGTTCGTGGCCGATGAATTCGGCAAGTTTTTTAAAGCACATGTAGCTACAGGCTGTATACCTTCCCGATAACGGACGGCATGGGTACCGGGTGATCGGTTGTGTGCGCGTTCGTGGAGAGCAAACAGTTTGCCCCTATGCGAAGACTGTTCAACTTATTCAAGGAAATGGGCGAGCGGTATCCAGTTAAGACGTTCGTCATGGACAGGCTGGCGGAGCAAATGTGGGCTGGAAGAGTCGTGTTCGGCTGTGACGTAATGCCGTGCTACTTTAATATCAGAAAAGCTATCAGGAAGCACGTATGTATCACATAACATACATGTATTTTTGGTTACAGTCACACTCCGAAAACAACCGCCATATATTCTGCCTAATGGCCCGCTTGGACAATGCCGTTCGGTAGGTTTTTTGATTAGTACAATACAGACACCTTGATTCCGGCAAGATCTGCCAATGCTGCACCATACGGACCCGCGATTTATGCCTTATCTTAAGGCCCACTGGCTGTACATCACCCGAAATCGGGCTGTACACGCACAATTCGAAATGGTGCGACACACAACCGTCTGCAGAATGCCAATGGTCGCCTTAAAGACCGGGTGCACCACTCCGGCACACTGGAGGACGTCATAAAATGGGTGTCCCGGCACGCCGAGTGGCTCACGCGGGAATTTGAGATGCATACGTCGTATCACTTTGACCGACGGAAAATCCTGGAGGGTGACGGCTCATTTTCATCATCATTGTCAGCTGTAAGAACTGCGTACTTGTCGTACAGTGGTTGTAGCCTCCACAGTTTTGTTCACCGATGATTTGGGGAGGTGGGGTAGGTAGCTACGCATTGGAGGCTAAAGCTGATAAATTTGTGCGTAAATACAGCACTTCAGTGGACTGTTAGGTGGGGGAATTGGGAAGGGAGCTATGTATTGAAGGTAATAACTTGGATGCACGAGGATGGATACAGGCCGTCCAGTCCTGGTGCCTTGTCGCGTTTCAGTACCGATACTTTGTACTTTGTTTCTTCTTCTGACGGACGATCAAGGTTTGCATTCCATTCGCCGTAAGCAATACCTCCACAGGCTGGGTTGCAGCAAGCCAGCTAAACCGTTCTTTGAAGTGTTCGGCCCATCCTTCCAGTCAAAGGTTTTGCGAGTGAATTAATGAGCCATTTTTTTCACTTGTCGTTTCGCTGGCCGTTGCTTTCCCAGGGCCAGTCGATCGTATCAATTGATATAGGGCATGGCTGTTTCCTGTAGCAAAAGCCTTCTCCATCTCCCGAGCTTTCGAAGTCCACCATAGCTCTCAGTCTTTCCTTAGACTCTTCACTATTTGGCGTTTGAGGGATTTGCGCGCGCCGTAGTGCTCGTTGCCTGCTGGTATGGCTTTCCTAGCATCAGTCATGGGTAACGATCTCGACGACGTCCAGTGGTCTTGTGGTCGAATCGGAGAGGTCTGAGAGACAGCACTGAACGCCGCTAACATAGTTCCTTTCACATTTTGCCACGCTTCATCCACATGCCTACTGCCACCATAGTATTGGTTTACTGTGGAGAGTTATTGGGCTAGCTCAGATCGATACTATTGAGCTATGGTAGTTCCTCGAAAATAGTGGATTGGCATGATCCTTGCTAATTTGCGAGGGCCTGAAGGGAAGCGAACTGTCAGGCGTGCGCGCACTATGGCGTGAGCTGAATCAAGTGATATGCCCCAGAAGGAGCGGCAGCCTTGAATTGTGGCTCTCCACCGGTGGCTGATGGCCACGTGGTCCAACTAGGTCCACGGTTGATTTGCAGTTGATGGCCACCAGGTTACGCAATGCGAACGTTTATGTTGAAAGTAGCAGTTCAAGTTGCCAGTAGCAGTTCATGGTCAGCACACAACTGGAGAAGTCGATCTCCGTTGTCTGTGCGGCGGGCACCGACCCCGAATCGACCGCCCAAATTTGATTCCAAGGAGCTCAGACGACCTACTTGAGCATTCCTATTGCCTGCAAGGATCACAATGCCAGTGCTTTTTGCTTGACGAATGAGCCCGAATAGCTCTCGATAGAAAATATCCTTCTCAGCGTGAGAACTGCAGTCCGCTGAGACATAAGCCGACACTACAAACAGGCACCGCTTTTTATGCAGAGAAGCACTGAAGTTGATTGAACTGGATAACCGGATGGCGCAAAAACGACTGTTTACTGGGTTCCAATCCAGCAAAGTGCGCTCAGCTCTGGGGCTGAGTGCAACTCCCACGCCATATGTCCTACGAGTCATCGCTTCTGGGCCACCGGACACACGGAGGGAGAAATGTGAATGAGCTGACTTCATCCTTGGCTTTCTGAGGAGCATAACCATGCTAGGGTCTTGTATGCGTGTTTCGGAGACACAGCATACATCAATTATAAGGGAGCATGAGGTTTAAGCGAGCATTGCCTGTTTGCCAATTCGACATAGAGTACGGACGTTAGAAGCTCCTATATAGAAAGTATTTCGTGGATTTAGAAGGGCGCTATCATTTTACTGATAATAGGCAACGAGAAGCGTAGGGCCCTTCGGTCAGATAAATGACACTAAATTGACCCAGTGACGTTTGCCTGTGTGATGGGGAGGGTTTGGGGAGGGACATCGGTGGACACAGAACTGCGCAGGCAAGTAATACTTCCCGGTTGCCATGGCCGAGTAAGGATCTTTGGTAGGGTGACGGCCACGTTCTGAACGTGGTCTGTCGAATGACTACGATGCATGTCCTGTCGTTTTGAGGCACTTGGGGCAGCGACCGCCAGGGCTGCACTATTATGGTGTTGGAACAAACAAGGTGAGGTCAACCCACGTTAACTAACTCATAGACAGTGTTGCAAACACCCAGGTGCTCCCAGACCGTTGACACCTGTGCTGGAGAATGCACATACCCCTTCTACCAGGCGATGTGGCTCCCCTGCACCCATTTATTCTCTGTATTTGGAGATCAGTTGGTTCCAAGCGGTAAGAACTGTTCTTCTTAGATTTTTTCTTGGCTTGCTTCCCAATCCACCAACGGTGGCTGTCGGACTGCATCATACCGGAAAAAGGTGTGCCCCTTAAACTTGTTCCCAAACTACCGCCGACAGCTTTGGACGGCTTGCCTAAACGACTGAACGGAGTGGTGGATAAGCCTCAGGGGCTGAAACCCAGAAGGACCACAGCCATCATTAAGCAGTTGATTGTTCAGGGGCAAATTGTGCTGCGTCAGGGATCACAGTCTGCAACTGCTGGTTTGCCGTCGGTGGTCGAGGATACTGCACCTCCACCCAGATGGCGCTCTAGGGACACAGACTTGGCCTTTTGTGTGCTCTGTAACCGTCCGACTATTACCGGTGACCGCTGGCGTGCAACGGATCGCGTATAGTATCACGTTGACTGCTGCGCTGGTGAACCCTGCCTGCTTTGCTGTGATTCTCTTCAGGCTTGTTCCAAAGATGAGTCCACAGAAGAATAATTTACTTTGGGTTCTTGGCCCCTGGCCCGTCCAGAAAACGCAAAGGTGTGCCCACTACCCGGTCCGCAAAGAGGGCGTCTTATGATGTTGACCTGGACCGAAGCACAGAATCCCTGCGCAGTGTGTCTCGGAAGTCCGTGTGTGTCCGTATTTTTGGGGTCCAAGGAGGAACTATTCGACAGCCGTGAGTAAATGTTTGACTACTACGACCAGTGCTGTAGAGCGTCAGCTGGAGGAAGGAGACGAAGGTGATTTCATGTGACCCACCAGCTTCAAACAGTTCGTCGGTTAATGAGACCCAATGAGTTCCATGTAAGTCTCGTATTTCTTGAGGGTATAGTTAGTAGGCATGCGAAATAGCCACTGAAGATGGCGTTGTGTAAACGAGCCTCCACGATATTGTACCCGCTGAAGCGCTCCCATTATTGGGTAAGTACTGCCTCCAGTTTGTCAGCCGCCTGCCTCATTGTGATAATTTGATAACCTAACTTGTATCTTTCTCTCATCTTAGGACGTCAATAGCTCAACGAAGAAGACCATGCACTTCCTGGCAGGGCATATGTACACATCAAAACGACCGATAAAATTCAACTTTTCATTTCGTCTGATTTGAAACTTTCTCCAGGTAGAGATGGATAGGCACGCTCCGGTCAGCTGATTAGGCATCGTGGACCTCTAGCCGCGTGTTAGTCGTATGCGTCAGCTAGGTTCGTTCAAAGGTCCACTATGATCAACGACATGGTCTTCCGGGCAAAGTTCACAGGCTATAATGGAACACTGCTGTTTAACAACAAAGTTGCACGATTTTCTAACTCGTAATAGTAATTATCGAGCAAAACTTATTTACAGGTTTGGCGCCTCCGCATATTTTGCACCCACAAGGGCCATGTAGATTCTAGAATGTTCAGCAAATTATTTCAGCTGTCTATCTGAAAGTTCCGTCCGTTGTAAGTGAGTCACCTTTTTCCGCAATTCGCGTTTTTTGTTACATAAGGCAACATATTCACGGTCGGCGGTGTTAACTGACCTTGAAGATTCGCTCACTTAAAAAAATCACCAATGTAGATAATTTGCATGATAATTCATTATACATAGACATTCTGCACTATAAAGCGGCAACCCTGAAGATGTAGCTTTCGAGAAATCAATTTTGTTGTGCGAATACTGGGCGGCGTTCTGACGTGCGATTAACTTTCAGTCTCGAATTCCCGTCATACTACCTCCGTGCCAAACTATTCCCAGTCCTCAGTGTCCACTACCTTTGGATCGTGTCAATTTTGGCAAAAGCCCATCCGCTTTGGATAATGCCCGTTTTTTATATGACTGCCCGTCTCCCACGCATTACTGGGCACCGACAAATGCCGTCGGTCGCGCCTTCATTTTGACTGCACTGTTATGATTACGCCTGTCCACTACTGTTGTCGGTAGTATTAATGGTCTGACAGGGTAAATTTTTCGCGGGTGTGCGGTTAAAATTATTTCCCTTATTTCTTCAAGGTTTACAGTGATTTCAGTTTTGCCTACTTTTAACCAATATAGTGTTTACGATCGGTTATAATAAGTCCAGTAAGTGGGAGGATATGTTTCGCAGAATTGTGTAGTTTTGAGAGGTATTTCCAATATGCGGTTGTTGATTTCAAAACGGGGAGCAAAAACGGAAGGCTTTTTGAACTAAACAGTGGCGCAGTGCAGCGTCCTTTAAAATACTAAACTCTGATGTGAACTTAGTAGCAAGTACATGCAAGGCTCGCGATTACCTACAATGGTCAAGTGAAAAACTTCCCATCGCAGGTTATCGGTGAGGGGGGAATGTGTTTACTTGCTCCTTGTCTGACCAAGCCTAAAGCCGCTTTTGGCTGTCTATTTTTACGCTTTTTTTAGCACGCTGGAGTGTTTGTTGCGTATTAGTAGTTTTTAATGACGAAAAATTACTAATCTTGTTCCAGAAAATGCGCAATTTTAATGAAAATAATTTCGTTAGAACCTTCGCTTTGGGACTGGATGCGTCAAAAATGTTTTTTGGTGGCAAATCGCACACCCTTTTTCAGCACTGTAGGTCTGCTTGCCTGGGTTTGATAGCTGCAACTGTTCTTCACTTGGACAGTGATGGCATATCAGGCCCTTAATTTGGCACTATGTGGCTCTGGTTTACCAGTGAGTCCTAAAGACACGGCTGCCGTGGAAATTAAAATGCCATTCCAGGTTGTTTGTACCTCATCGGACGGGTTGTACGTTGCGCTGGGCTTTTGGCTGAGGAGTATAGACCATATGGCTAGAAAATTAGAGTGTGTTCAAAAGCATAAACAAGCTCATGGAAATAGTTTCTTCTGCGCAAAAAGCCACAGGGTGGTGTAAACCACGAGCACTTCACCTGGCCTGTCACATCAGCGATGTGTTGGGGCTAGATGGACTATAACGCAAAGATGTAGGGACCAAAGCCAGTCGAGCGAGTGAATACCATACCAACCCTAACGATGATGTGGCGGGCATCCAAATCAGAGTTGCAGAAGAGTGCAAGAGTCTGTAACTGCGCCTGTTGGTTCCTGGTCTTAACTCCAAAGATGGTCGCTGATATAAGCGCCTGTTTCAAAGAGCGGACGGCAGCTGGTGATTATGGTGTGTCCATGTTTCGTTCTGAGTCTGTATATCGTGATGTGGAGTGACGGGGAGCAAGAGACGTCGCGAGCGATTCCGTGTTTGTATCCGCGGATAGATTCATAAAAATCGCTGTCGCTCATGCGACCGAAGTACTTTGGCAACCGCTCTATCTAGAAATCAACCAACTACCGTTAGTCGGTCCCTGCAAGATGTGTACGCCATACTTTTTAATTGTTTGCTGTTTATTTGTGCTCCTAACAAGCAAGCAACCCTATGCTTTTTAGTGGTGCTTCAAAATGACTCAACAAGTCCATGAGTATGCAGGAATAGTGCTCGTAAGAAAATAGCTCTGAAGGACGCACATGTAGGGATCCACGTTCGTTTTCTCTGAATCTGCTTAGATTTTTCATTTCCCCCGTTTACCTCCTGTTGGTCTAAAAGGAGAAACTGGGAAGAAATGCTTCGCCGACTTTAATTTACCCGTTTGTCCCATACCAGTAATAAAAATAATTTTTTGGACAAATAGGTAAGCGTGCAAATGGGACTGTCATTGCCAACATACGGACGATGGTAGCCACCGAATTTACCCGCATGGAAAATGTTCATTTTCCAGGGCAAAGCAAGTACATCTTAACGATCTACCTTGCTGGTAATTGATTATGACATTTTTTCGGTTGTTCCAAATATCCTTCAAGCATAAATGCTCATTGGTTTTGTATCGGCAAATCAAAGGAAGAACGACGCTGCCAGGTCCTGGCGGCTAAGGGTCTTACATGACGTTTGGTGCTGCCGGATTGCACGCAATCTGTATTCAGTGGGCGGTAAAAACAGACGGATGAAGGCGGTAGATGATGTATTGAGAACTGGTTATATAAAAAATGGGTTAATAGACATCATGAATGAAGCGTAAAGGATAATCAATAATAGTGAGATCGGTAGGAGCAGAAAAAGGGTACAGTGCTGCAGCATGGCCTCCTGAGAACAATACCAATCAAGTAATGAATGATATACAAAGGTACGGATACGCGCAGTCAGACTGTGTAAACGGGTCGTATACAGGGAGACAGGGAGACGGCGCAGGAGACAATCAGTACGTTCAGCAGATAAAAAACTGTCTGCAGCCCTCAGCTGAAGGAGCAACGCAGCAGCTTGTGTCACGGTTCGAATTGGAATGCGCGCTTAGGCCCGGTTAAAGCGAAATCCCCACAAAACCTATCGGGTAAGGTGCGATTTAAGCGTACACACAAAAACAAGATTGCCTGGGATGTTGAGTTGGCCTGCCCGTCTCGCATCCGGGGGGTTCAGAGTTTGATCCACGGTCGACTCGCTTTTCTATCGGAGCAAACATTTGAACATAAGTGGAGTTGACGAGTAATCGCTTGCAAACAATGGTAGGCAACAAAATCTCGATATTAGCAAACAGGGTGTGAGCAGATATTAAGAGGGAGCAAAAACATAGGGGACGAGCAGCAAGGAAGCAAACGGCGTAAAAAATACAGGCACGGTCAAGCTACACACGAATAGTTAGAACAAATTAGAAAAGTGATCGCTGATCGCTGCTGATTCACGGGAAGAATCAACGAAAGATTGCGCCAACTGAAGTCATTCTTGAGTGCTTCACCACTTCTACAATACTTTCCAGAACATAAAAGTGCATGCAATAGGTTTTATTTGGCCGGCGAAAATTTTTTCAAATCTGACGATTGATTCCCGTGGTTTTAGTCCTCTTGAGACCACGGCGCCCACTAAAATGATTTGTATTTGCTCCCGCAACTGTCATCTAAATATTTGGGGATGCGGAGTTCGCAATTCCTTCCAGTTTCAGAGAGTCTGGATTTCCAACAAATGTAGAAGAAGGCTTAAAGCAGTTCCCTTATTAAAACGCAAGCCTTCTTCCCACCAACTTTACAAGGGACGAGAACCCCTCCCTTCTCCTGATCCACCAAACACCAGGAGCCAAATAGCGTCGCCTTGAATAAGACGGTAAAAGGAAGAAATCGTCCGTGGTCTGCCTGTTAATTAATTTACCCAACGATATCGCAGAGATGAGCTATTATCAGCTTACGCTCAACCCTAATCAGAATCAGGGGTGGGCGGTATCCCATGCCAGCACCATCCTCCAAAAACCACCACCATTTGTTGGCCCATTCAATCACTCGCCGTTCTTTACTCACTATCCAGGTGAAATATTCCCGTATAGCCTTCGTCTTAACTGTCTGTCTTAAAAACCAGCTACTCAAATCAGGCATGGTATCCACGACGAATAGCTACACACCATTCCTTTGAATGAGACATGGTTGAGAAATTTAGGGGACGAAGGGTTAGATACAACAAAACGCTCTGTTAATCGGTTGGTGTATTGAGCAAACGGTATCTTTGAGTGATGCGTAATACCAGAACCTCCGGGAAGACAAAGCAAAGTCCGAGCTGGGTTTCTATACGGTACTATTAACATAAGATATCAATTCACAAAATGTACGAACCTCGACAGTTGATACTCGTCAACAACAAATGGTCCACTTGGACTACAAAGTTACAGACCGACTGAGCAAACAGGCTCCCACGTGAGACAGTCACACGTGAGTAAGGTCGGCCACAAATGGCCAACGAATGGCCAAATGAGTGAAGTGGTAAGGACAAACAAACGTCAGTTCATATAGACGCACTAAACACAAAACTGGAGCGGGGTTACAAATAGGGATAAGAATCGTGAGGAATTTCAAATGTCAAAGTAATGGACAATACACCGCCCACAAAATTCTCCACGTTGGCTCAGCGGACGTCTCGGTTCTTGCACTCTACCTATGCTCAGCTCCATTCTTAGGTACCACATCAGCCACGCACACGAATGGTCTGAGTCCACTCCTGCCACAAGTGCCGGCTTCGATGGAGTACAAGTCCAATCGCGTCTCCCCAGTAGTCATATCTTTCCAATATGCCTCTTGAGAACGCCGCCCGCCGTTCATACACTCACAACTATCTACTACCATTACAGGCCATTTTTTACGAGGTACATCTCCACCAGTGTGTGGAGCCCCCCTCCTCAACTTGCCTGCTTTAATCAATAGATATTGGTTGTAACGTAGTGACCCAGCTACAGCCTTCCGTAGCTTCACCCAACAGGAAAACCAGGCTATTGGTAGGCATACGCCATCATTTCGTTCGAGTTTGTGAACGTTCTCCTTACGTTCGCCTTCCCCCTAGCTTGTCCTAGTACTGCCCATCTCACTAATAACCTCCAAGAAATCTAGTTCACCATCTCAGATGTTCCACCTTAACTAGTGCTTACGTGTTAGGTTTCCCTTACCACGCTGTCTCTCTGCCTACTACATCGAACGGTCCTCTGTCTAAGGTAGTGTAATAGCGTATATTGGCAATCTTAGCTTGACTTTGATGACTAGACTACTGGGTGTAGATCAATTCTAATTGTAGTGAACGTTCAGTTTTTCTTTCTTCTTAAGGGATTATATCCTGTCTGATGACTCCTATAACTCTCTAGGCCTTATTGAGCTCATCCCATCTCATCTTCTTCTCAAGCTGCGACCTGCGGTAATACGTGCTATGGATGTCCTGTTTGGCCATTATCCACTCCACTCGATCTGTGCATTACATCTGAAGGGACCCCCGACCGGAAAAAAACAAATACTACATGCGATATTACACTGGTCTTGCTCTCCCTGTGGAATCCCCTGGAAAACCCACAACACCCCCTGCTCACAAAACTGCGCACCCCAGCCCAACTACCTCAATCACGACGTCCATCACGGGGCTGTCCAGAAACTGAAGTATC
>SJOL01006391.1:353759-369835 GCA_004794785.1 Opisthorchis felineus | reverse complement strand
ACCCTCCGATATCACCAGCATATCCTAGAGGTTTTTCATCTATCTGTGGCTTCACGTACTGCGGTAGCCGGTCAGCTGAGGCCACTGGTTCCCAGACTTCATCTGCTGAGTCCTCTTCGGCCTCTAGCTCAATTTTGGCTAACTCGGTTTTGCTCTGTGCCCCTAAGAGAGCCCGCTGGAGCTCAACCACTCGCTTAACCCAATATTCCTGGAGCTGAGCAATCCTTAATGCTTTCCTAGCTACATTACTTTTACGAGTAGATGCACAAAGGGACTTACAAGAGCCGGGCGCAAAGCAAACTGCAGTGCAAATGTTTCCTCCACGGCTTCAATAGTTTCCGCGTCCTTGGATCCTGTCTCCTTCATAATGGTTCCAAAAGTTGACATTTTTATTTCAACCAAGACGACGTAATGTCGAGTACTGTAACGAGCAAACGGTATCTTCGAATGATGCGTAATACCAGAACCTCCGGGAAGACAAAGCAAAGTCCGAGCTGGGTTTCTATACGGTACTATTAACATAAGATATCAATTCACAAAATGTACGAACCTCGACAGTTGATACTCGTCAACAACAAATGGTCCACTTGGACTACAAAGTTACAGACCGACTGAGCAAACAGGCTCCCACGTGAGACAGTCACACGTGCGTAAGGTCGGCCACAAATGGCTGAGTGACCTCAAGGCCAAATGGGTGGAGTGGTAAGGACAAACAAACGTCAGTTCATATAGACGCACTAAACACAAAACTGGGGCGGGGGTTACAAATAGGGATAAGAAACTTGAAGAATTTCAAATGTCATAGTAAGGGACGATACATTTGGACCAGAACATAAGTAGGGGTTTGGGCATGCTTAAAACGCGGCAACTACCTGTCAAATCCACTTATCTCGAGAAGTGGGTGTTCCCAAAAATGATGACGCATTATGGGTGCCCTGCGTTCATTGGCTCGTTGATCGAGCTAGGCAACTTATTTACAGATGCTTTGTCACCGGTCTTGGTGACATCATTAATGTACCGTGAGTAGAAATGCCTTTCTACACACATATATCTAACCACAACGCCATGGGATGTCACATCGACCGGTGACAGAACCTCTGAAACCAACTTGCCCAGCTTGGTGAACAAACTAACGGTCACTGTTACAGCATGGACCACTGGTATTCTCTTAGTTGCAATCGAGAGGCTCATCCAAAGGGTAGAAATCCTCTGCTGCGTGGGGTCTTCTACCAACCAACTTCAGTTCATTTAAATGGCCGGGGATACAGATAATATAAAAAGCATTTTTTCTTTTAATCGCACTAATTTTTCAATCATTTTTGCCTTCAGGGTCCGAAGAAAATTTTGAGAAACCCAAGCGTAGAAGACAATGTAGTCTGAGATACCATATTCAAAAACTCGGCAGACGCCAAATCGAGCATCCTGCATCTGGTATCTCACAAAAAACATACAACATCCAACGGACGGTGTTGAGCTGAATCGCGGGATCTTCTTTACACTGGGCCTGACAGGACAAAATCACTGATAAGGTTAAATGCCAACCGGTGAGTAGCAGCCTGCTCATTATAGCACAGCCAAAATAAAAATTGGCATGTTCCCTATAAGTTGGGAAGTAAACCTATTATAAGGGCAAGTTGCTGGCATCTACAGCTCATGGACGTGGGGTAGTTGTGTAAAAACGGGCAGCACAAATAGGGCCTTTCTCGAGCTGACGTGATCAAAACACGGCGGCCATTGGCAGTTGAGAACACGGGTGGCGTGGCGTGCCGTAGCGTACAGTTTTAACTGGGGGAACTGGAATTTAGAATGATGGAAGAGGCATCACTAGGTCGTGTTAAAAAATACCGGACAGCTTCAAACCAGAAGTGATGACCGTGATAACCTCTCAAGGGGAGCTTTGAGCTATCGAAGTACAATCCCAAGCCATAGACGGCAAAATGGAAGCGACGAACAACGCTTAGGCTAGGTTATGATGAATGAGGGCTTCTATCAAGCAAACATGGGTTGAGCTGAGAACGGACCCTTGGTGGGGCTTCTTGGATCGGGCAGTGCTTCTATGGCATAGAAAGGCGTGGTCGTCATTGGAAGAATAAGTGAATTTACGAACAGAGCAAGCCAATAGTGCATCAAGATAGTCAGCACCCCGGAGTTTTTGCGTAAATTCAGCGGAATAATATGGTCTTGTTTGCGCAACTAACACACGCTGGGAATACGCGAGGTCTTATTTGACTAGGGGTAGACCATCAGACTGAGTCGTTCTTTTGTGCTACCATCACCGCGCTACGGTTCATGGATAGCCCCATGCATCGACATCTTAGGTAAGGCGGTTAGGGTTGGTGAACACGTTTAGGGCTTTTAAGGTTGACCGAGGAATGTTGGTGGGACGAGACGACGGGACGACGAGAGCGAGTACTTTCCTGAGTCCACCAAGGGCGCAGCGTGTGAGTTACACACGCTTGTTACCATCGAGATATAGCTTCGAGGCAGCCAGAGCTAGAATGGGGCGTGAGAGGAGGAACGAGGCAGAGATGGTTACCACAAGGCGTTAGGTTTAAAAGAGGGGCCGCCGCCTAAAACGGCGGATAGGATAGGGGGTTAATTTTGCCAACTGCTGTGGCGATGCGATAATACCAAATTCTAAAAAATGCTACACATTTAGGAATTCCGGGCCAAATTGGCTCGGTCATTATTAAAAGATTAAGCGCCATGTGGTGTATAGAATGGAGGCTTTTAAACTCAAAACGGTGTTACTCTCCTTATAATAATGAGCATTATTATTATTACTATTATTATTTCAAGTGGCCCCAATCTCTGGGCTCATCGCTGAAAATACAATGCAGAAACTGGAGCGGATCGTGCTACCAGATATCAAACTGAAAATATGGGTAAAATATTTGGGCGACACGTTTGCTATTGTAAAGAAAAATGAACTGTCACGAGCGAATGAACTGCTGAACAACGTGTTTCCCGACATCCACTTCACAATGGAAACGGAGGAGAACAACAAATTGGCGTTCCTAGATGTGCTCGTCACAAGGAAAACAAACGGCCAACTACAAACTGAAGTATACAGGAAAGAAACACATACAGATCAGATCCTCAACTACCACAGCAACCATCCGAACTGCCACAAACGGAGCTGTGTTCGAACCCTATTCAAGCGGATCGAGACGCATTGCAACACAACAGAGATGAAGAAAAAAGAAGAGCGAAGACTCTACGAGACATTCCGGAATAACGGCTACCCAAGGAATTTCATCTGGAGGTGCTTACGAGACCAACACCAAGCTGATTTGTCAACACAACCAGAACAGAGAAAGATTACGCTGCCGTACATCAGAAACGTCGCGGAGATGACTGCACGACATTTGCGGCAACATGGAATTACAGTCGCCTTCAAGCCTACAAACACATTGAGAAGAACTCTCTCGAAACCAAAGGGGAGGTTGGATGCAGTGAAGAAGACGAACGTGGTCTACAAACTTAACTGTAAAGACTGCGACAAATACTATGTTGGCCAAACTGGAAGAAAACTCGCTACCAGAATAAACGAGCACAAGCTTGCCAGCAGAAGACATGACCCAATGTCACTTGTCTCAATCCACGCGGACAGAGAAGGACACAAGTTCAATGTTCAAATACTTGTTCACGCAAGAACAAAACGGGAACGAGAGTTTGCCGAGGCGTGGTACTCCACAAAATAGTCGATCAGTAAACACATCGACATTGACCCAGTCTATCAGCCGTTACGAGCAAAAGAACTACACAGTCACGGGACTCTGAGCCACATAGGACAGAACTGCCGAATTGAATGCGCCCAACGAACCAACCAGACACAAGAGATGAAGACCGACCCAGATTCACAGGGGACCAATCAAACTACGCGAAGACAGCCTTCAGAGCTACCAGATGCTGTTTAGAAGCCATATAAGCACAGGCAGAAGAGGAAGAATTCACCCACTCAACCCCGCACTGACGATGTCGCCTCGATTGGTGATGAAACGTTTGCAATCCAGCTGCCAAGCTCGGCGAACAGACAAACAACCAAGTAGTGCGGAATGACGACCACCGATCGGGGTGAACGAGCTCGGTATTATTTGAATATCAGAGAGCTGCACTGGCTAGATGAAGGTATACCCAACCGTGTGGTCGTCAGTGATGTAAGTTAGGAAGGAGAGGGCTATTAACTGTGGGTAGACGACGCTGAAAACCGCGTTTCGGCTTTACGTGAAGTTGTGGCTGTTTCATTATAACAGGTGATTAGCTGGCGGCAAATTTGGGAGTGGGTCCACCGCATAATAGAGCGTGTTAGGTCATAAAAGAGGCTTGGCAAGCTTTTACGGCCAGCTGCTAAAAGACAGCTGTAGTGCTCATTCAGGAGGCAGGCGGGTCAGAAGCCGAGGCATATGGCTAACGTTGGTACATGGAGTAAGGAGATGCATTATTGTCTGATGTTGCATGATGCACAGAAAGGGGCTCACAACTAATTATGAAAGTTTCGCTGTAGTTAGTCCCTGCTGACTAGCACGTGGGGTATTGTTGTTTCTTTCCTATAGCCAGCGGTTTGGATCCACAAAAGGCCATCCCAGAAATATGCTATAAACAAGACAGGCTCGGGACGGCGGCACAGGCTTTTGACTACGGCTCTGAGTTTTATTTATACCAGTGGCAGAACCCCGGAGCTGTTTGAATCATGTGTGCGACTACAGTTTGCCAGAAACACTGAGAGCCCCCAGATTTCTCTTTCTGGACCAATATGTATACATATTTGAACCATTATTATTAATGTGGATATGCGCGGGATTAACAAAGAGCAAATGGGTTACCATTTGGTACCTTGACGAATTCGCCGTTCTTTGAAACCTAGAGCGGGTTTGTGTGCTCTCCAGAATCCTAAGGGAACTTACTGGTCAGCTCGAGAGTTTGGTCGTAACAGGATTCTGTCCAGATAGGTTTCTTTTGAGTGCCGCAAGTGTTGGCTCTCCGGCATTGCTGGTTGCAGTTCGTCGGGAATGACAATAAGTTCTGAGTAGAAGACGCTTCCGTCGGCCACTGACGGTGTGACGCGTTAGTTGAAGTAGGGCCTCAAGTAGTGTTGTGGGAAGGTAGGTGTCCACTGACTGCAGTGGAAACAGACGGCCTCTTGCAACGCAGGAGCTTGGCCAGTAACACTGTGAGCCCAGTCGGCACTCGTCAGGATGCATGAACTTCCCCCAGAATCACCCACGTAATGGTTTTCTAAAAAGCTTCGTAATTCATCTTTGGACCAAGAGTTTGCTCGCTACAGCCAGAAGCCAAGTTTACGAGCTTCTATGCGAAACGCACTTTCGCAATCTGGAATAACCGACCAAGGCTTTAATTCTGGCCGCATTTATGAGAGAGCTGGAGATCGTGTAGACAAAGAAGTGAAAAATGATAAACCCTTCACGCGAATCTATTGTTATATGAAGTCAGTGAATCATATAGTCTCAAGCACTGATTCCTGGTTTTGCCACTTTTCGGCAACAAAGTAAATGAGGTGGCGTTTGAATTTCATTTCACGATCTTCGACAGTCTGCTGATAAGGAAATGAAATACACGATCAGTGCTTGCCCGAAAGTGCTAATTTTCCTTCAGGAACGTCATCGTCTTGATTCGATTAGTTCCCGCTAGGGGTACCTTCCTTCCTCTAGTCGAAAAATAAGAAATTTAACGACAAACTTAGATGTTTGTTGGGCGTCCAGAGGACGCTTGGTGTACACATGACTGACCGCAAGCACAAATGCTTCGCCCGTTTCTCTGAAACTTATTTTCACTTAAACAGATAGCTTAAAGATCCTTCAGATCCTTCGTTCCGGAGACTTTAATCATTCGCCTTAGACTTTGCATCAGTCCGAAAGCCGAATGGTATTTTTGGGAGATTTTAATCGCGCGCTTACGCGGCGCGTCGCAAAATAGATGATAATGAAAGCCGGACGAATGCAGAAAACAAACCCGTATGCTTGAGCGTATAAGGGTAACATGTTAGGAGTAATTAGCCAGAGCGACCTAATGAGCGTATGTTTTAACGCACCCTTTTTGCAAGCCCAAGAAGATGGTCGCGATGGCTAAAAAATTGCACCTCAACTTCTTCAACAGTTTTGCAGATATGTCAAGGTTTTTATCACTTTTGCATCAAAGTTTAATTTTTAAAGGAAGTTCAGTTGTAAAAATACAAACTGTATATAGCTTAACCGGTTACAGGTTGCGCCCCGCGATCCGCCATTTTGAAGCGCGCGAACGCCCGCTGCTGACGTGTTGGGTGTAGTCTCCCCGGTGTTGAATTCCTCACTACCCAACCATTGTCACGCACTGTCTCCCGATTGACAGCAATTTCCTGGCACTCATATCTACCGTTAACATGGATAAAAGACGGTGTCACGCTGATCTTGGCAGTGACGGATGTGAGAAATCTCGCAGGTGAGTGCAACCACGTGTCCCGTTGATGACTCATTGGCCGACTTGTTAATGAACAGCTGATATTGTCCTTTTTTCAAGAAGCTACTACTGTTAGTTGAACGAAGTTTGTGGTCATGTGAATATTGGTTATTCTTGGTCCAGTAGGACGTGTCCGTGTTTTGCTGTATACGCGCGGTTTATTACTTGTGGTTCCAACACATGGCTTTTAGGGCATATCCTCATATTTCAGATTGTCGTTGGACGGTGGGCCATCTGCAGGACATGAACATTTGGAACAGGAGAAGCGCGTCAGGCGAGAAATTGCCAATAGTAATGAGCGTCGGCGCATGCAGAGCATCAATGCTGGCTTCGACTCCCTACGCATCTTGCTTCCACCTATCCAAGACGGCGAAAAGCTCAGCAAGGTGAGGTCCCTCCTAGTTTGTTCCTTTAACACATTCAGGCTACCATCCTACAGCTGACGGCGGAGTACATTAACAGCTTGTTGAATCGTGTCAGTCTGTTGGAAAACGAAGTGGCCATTTATCGACAGTCGACTGGCATTCAACCCACTACTGTTATTCCGGACTTTTCTGTTGATCTTGGGTTGTCGAAGAAAAGAAAGTCTGATGATCAGAGTAAGACAATTGAATTTCCTTATACACTTTCTACAGAAAAACGACCCGGAGGAGTTCGGTGTCGTCGTAGACGGATCGATCCTGAACAAGCGTTCGATAACTCTCGCCCCGATCTACCCCATTGCTCTCCCATAAGTGCTGATACTCATCAAACCTCGCCATGCAATTCCTTCAACAGCAGTATCTCCATCTCACCTCCGTCTCCGCTACCTGATTGCACCAGTACCACCTCGGCTCGCCTGGAGCATTTGGTGATGGCAATCGAACAGATTGAGGGTGGCCGTGCCCTCAGTGGCAATGGTAATGAAAGTCAAGATGAGAGCTTGTCCGTTGGTGATCAGTCACCTCCTCTGTCGAATGAAGCCTACTGGTCGAACCCACCAGAAGCCTACCATGGTTGTCTCTGTCCGGATATCCAAAACAGTGCAGCGAAGTCTGTAAACTCCTTCCCAGACGTCCTCATGATACCCTCCTCTGAAATTCCTTCTATGACAGTCCCCGTTGGTGAGACCGTTTCGTATCCTAGCCATACCACAGACTACCCGGTCGTTACAAAATTATTGAACCGCCCTATTCCACATAAATATCTGCACCGGCCACAGGTAGTCGTGAACAGCACTCATTGACTACAAACGGTGACGGCAGACATGCCGTCTTGTTATTCCCTCTGCTGACCGAAATAGTGGTTTTCGGGCTTGTATATATACATAGTTCGAGAATGTCTCCACCCGGCCTCTGCGTACACTATGTGATTTTTTATATTCTCGACCAGTTTGTTGATCCGGTCGTCGCTTCTGCGCCATTAACGGAGAGGAATGTGTTCCTTGCATTAATCCAGACATTAGTTTTGTTTTTCTTTCATTACCGTTTATCCATCATGTTGGTTGAGTTTCTACTTTCAATCTAGCTAGATACGTTGTTTTCGCGTTCAAACTACACCTTACGAATATATGCTAGAGTGATGTATTTCTCTTCTTTGTGAATCCAGATTTTTGGCGCCGTACTCAGGCATGTGCCTCTGGTTATTCCCATTGCACTTACTCAGCATGTCTAGGCTACAGGAGAGAAGACATCCTTTGTCCGCTAGCGGCGGGTAGACAAGTGGAAGTGGCAGCTCTTGATCATTTAGCCACCAACCGGGGTTCTCATTTGGAGATTTAGAGTGGGAGGATAGCCACATACCAGGTTCACTTGCCGCACATGGGTTTAGCAGGCCAGTTCCAGTCCTGACTTGATATTGACCAGCTTTTCCGTCTCCGTGTGAGTGTCTTTGGCATCGCCGTTGAGGTTGTCAAGTCCTCGTCGCTGGGACATGATCTTCGTGGTTCAATGTGAGGCCTCAAGCGGAATCTTACGGGGTGGCAGCTGCTATCAGATAGCAGTTGTAATTTCTTGGGATCGAATGACAGCTACCAGCGATCAAGCAACAATGTATGTAGTTCAGAGGCCTGATATTTTTTGTGTGGTATCATTTCCAAGAAACTTAGCAACCGTGCATGCGCGTAGCGATCCGCTGCTTTGACTGAGTACGGCATCATGATTGACGTTGTGGTAGCTGTTACTCAGCAGTGCAAGTGTTTGCACTTCACTCAGCAACTGATGCTGAGCCCAGCGGGGTAAGTCATAGACCTATGCGACTGAGTTCGTGTTGTCTGCGATTTTTCCGTCTTGCTTCGATCGGATATTCCGAGCACTTGTCGGAAATGGCTCCTTTTCCCCCAAGTCAGATAGATATCCAGTTAACAACTTGTCCTGTAAATCGTACGCTTTTTAGCGGTTTTCCCCTTTGGTGACATTATTTTGATATTCCGACGGAGGGGACATGCGTATTATGAGTGAGGAATTTCTTTTGGTCAATGCTTTGAAACCACAGAGCAGCTTGACATGGGTTGTGGTCTTTCAACGCAGCTTATCCTATGTGAGAGGAGACTAGAGGGCTTTGAACGCCTTATTACGCATGAGGAGTTACTCCCGCCCTTGTACAAGGCAACCCAATACAAATCGAAAGGGTCAGTTGTGTTTGTCTGCTCACCCCGGCGTAATTTCTTGGATCCTATGGACCGTGTTTATTCGAACACGTTACAAGCCGTACGCTTGTGATGCTCGGCCTCCTTGGCCTAAAGTTTTTCCAGTTCTTTGGTCGACAGCAGGGGCGAGACGGCTCAGTGGTTGGAGCGCAAACTTACTGACCGGAAGGTCTGTGGTTTGACGCGTGTTGCAGCTGAACGTTCATATTTTTTTGTTTTTTATTATTAGTTGGCAATATATGATCACCACAGGTCTTGTTGGCTGTCCTCAAAGAATAGACGAGCTGATTAGAAAAAAAGATTGTTTGAGTTTGTGGTGGATACTTCGCTCAAGGACTCCATCCAGTACAATAATCCATGGTGACCGAGTCATTTACAACCGATAGCGGGTTTCCTTTCGAGGATACTCTCAATTTTTCGCCATGCTCGGGGTTAAGCTTGCTTAACGTATGAGTATGAAAGTGGTTAGGATGTGTGACTTTTCTCGGTGCTGTCCGAGTTTCAAACCAATAGCTGGGGTCGTCGTCGGGCTAGATGCTGCGCCGATCCACCGGACTACGACTGGAAGTTCGTTCCTCAAAGTGAAGTCATGCCAGTTTCGAGCCCGACCTCTGCATCTCGACTTCTATCTAGGCTTGGACAACCTGGCGGTATCCCAGCCCTTGTGCTTCCTTCGAGTTGCATGGCAGCTAGGCACCGAAAGGGTGTTGCAAGTGAACGATTATCTTTATCTTTTTAGGAAGGCCTTAGGAACAGTCACAATGCGAATAGTCGTACATTGAGACGCTCTGGAGGTGAAGTCCTAGTGCCCCTATCATAAGTGTACTGTTTGTCGCCTTATTCTCGCATTACGCTAGTCATTATTCGTTTTTCTTAGCTCGTACGTGGTATAAATCCAGCATAGTACTCATTGCTATTCTGATTACAATCTCCGTTTTGCGCTCAACCGGGGACATATGCATTCGTGACATACCTCGCGATCGGTTTAAAGATCCTTGACCCGTGAGCATCAAGCGGGATTTCGACCGCGAGGCTGCGTCGACCACATCTTCACACTCCATCAGATGTTAGAGCAATGAACACACACAACCCCCAATCTTGGTATTCCTTGATTGCAAGGGTGCGTTCGATTCTGTCGGTCACTCAGTGCTGTTAACCACACTTGCTTAACAGGTATGCCTCAGAAGTTTGTTAACATAATCCGGTCCCTATATTCACATATTTCTGGGCCTGTGAGAGTGTATGGTGAGCTCTTCGAAAGCTACAAGGATGACCACTCTTTTTTCTTGTTCAACTTCGTCGTCGATGAAACAATGAGGCTAATACTGAAATGTCTCCAAGACCCCGGTGTTCAAATCGTTGCTGGTGAGAGGCTTGTCGATTTGGAATGCACAGATGACATCACCCTTGGTATATCCTCTTGACGATGTTCATTCAGCTGTAGCACCCTTTCGGTGCCTAACTGCCATGCCACCAGAAGGAAGCACGAGGGATGGGATACAGCCAGGTTGCCCAAGCCTAGACAGGATGTATCAGTCTGACTCGTCAGTTCACCGGAATGGAGAAGACAAACAACTTCGAGGAACTTATACTGCAAACAAGTGGATCGTTTCGTGATATGGAATCCAACTGAACCAGAATATACAAAGAGCTAACAGTCCAATAGGATGTCAGTAAGAGGCTGAAATGTAGAAACAAGGTTTCAGTATACAAGACAATCGTTAGCAAAGTGGATTTGTTCGTTTGGAGGCAGTCCTCCCAACATCCCTCATCTTTGAATAAATTGAATTAACTGAGCACCGTCTCTCGGCATGCACTATGCAATTTCAAAGTGCAAGACAATGCTTCAGAACATGCAGTCTGAACATGCTCTTTGGAGAGGATTTTTTGGAGAATTTTACATACCTCGGTGGTTGTACTAGCTCTGACGCAAGTGTGTCCGCTGAAGTCAGTGCGCGAATCTCCCAGGCCCGAATTGCGTTTGCCAGTTTACTTCACTTGTGGCGTCAAAAATGCATATCACTGGCCCTCAAGGTTCGTGTGTACCAGACTACTGTAAGAGCTGTGCTTTTATATGATTGTTAGACATGACCTCTGCGGACACACGATATGAGGCGTCTGTGTCGGAAACGTTCCTGCTGTAGAATTCTTTGTGAAGTAATAAATACACGGGTATTTCTTTGTACTGTAAGCACTCCAACCGCGGAATACATCCAACACCAACTACGGTGGCCCGGCCATGTTCTACGCATACTGAATCATCGTCTACCTAGTCGAGTACGGTTCTCTGTGCCTCCTGTTTGGCGCAAGCCGCGTGGTGGACAATATGACATGGAAGGAGGGCATAAGAGTTTGGATGTTGTTGGTGCAATCCACCTTTCAGGATTGGGTCCCACGGTTTTCTCCGCGCCTGGTCCGAGACTGCAAGAAGTGGCGGCTAGTCGATGTCGCTGGCGTTCTTGCTGTGAGTTTCCAAATTGACTGAACGTTTGGTGGTGCAGGCACTTGAGAATGCTTGCTGTAGGCCAGAGCCAGGTCTCTTACGCATTCTCTTTTCTCTTTTTAATTCAATTTAACTCCAATTAAATGAACTTTATGGATATACGGCCGTGAAGCATCATTTTCAGCAATGATGTTGCCTCTGATGGTGATGCTCCGTTGCCGGATAAGTGGGCAGACTTAGCGCATCTGAGACTCAATCAGCTGGTCGACATGGACTGGATTCGGTACTTACGGGCAATGGTAAACGATTGCGTCAGCTGTGTGCTGACAGCAGACTGTTTTTATGCAGTACCAACTTCCAAAATAGCTGAGGTCGTCTGGCCACATGGTGTCCTCCAACGGCGTGCCAGCCATGAACTCAAATCGATCACATTGCCATCAGTTACCGATGGCGCGGATCAATAACTGACTGCCGGTCGTTTTTGTGGATTCCGACCACGTACTCGTCAGGATTCGCTTCTCCCTACGTTTTCCAGGGCCGCGTAAGGTGTGGACAAATCGCCTAGCAACTAAAAGACTGACAGATCCGGATGTTAGACGAACTTACCAGAATCGTCTTCTAGAGTCTCTTCCAAATGCTCCCCCATCCGATGTGAACTCATTCTGGGGCGAGATTGCCACCTCTTTGTATAGCGCTGGGAATTTCTCTTGTGGCATGGCACCACCAGGCGCACTCAAGCACTGGATATCAGACCGAACAGTGGCACTGCTTACATCTCGGATAAATATCTCAGCCGGTCCCGAACATAACTTGACGCGACGAATTACCAGACGTCAAGTGGAAGTGAGGGTGCGAACCGACTGTGAAGTCTGGTGGACACAGAAAGCCAAGGAAATGGAAGATGCCCAGAAAGCCGGTAATGCCCGAAGATTATTTCAGTTGATCCGTGCGACCGGTCCCCGGAAACCACCTGTGAGCGAAACCATCAAGGATCGGAATGGAGTGACCATATCGAATAAAGAAGAACGCCTCAATCGGTGGGCCGAATACTTCGAACAACAATTGTCATGGCCACCAGCTGGCACTCATCTGGATCCCACAGGTGACGTAGAACCTTGGACGGTGAACGTGGAACCGCCTACGGCATCGGAGATTTATGACTGCATATGTTCTCTCAAGCGCCACCGAGCCTCTGGTCCGGATGACCTCCCACCCGCATTGTTCAAAGATGGGGGTGAAGTCCTCAGTCAGCGCATGTCTGATCTGTTTGCTTGCATTTGGGAAAAGGAGTCTGCCCCAGACAACTGGGGAGAGTCGGTGATAGTGCTAGTGATAGTCCTGATTGGAGTTACGTCTACTGGCCTTTGATGGACTCCCAGATCGAGCAAGTCTCAAAATCTTAAGGTCATGCTCGTGGACATGCAGTCACTGAACACGCCACTTAAAATCCAGGAAGAGGCACTAGAAGTTGTGAACCATTTTACGTATCTTGGAAGTTGTATTAGTTGTGATTTTAGTGTGACAGATGAGGTCAATGCACGAATCTGCAAGGCTCGGGGCGCGTTTGCTAATTTGAGACACCTATGGCGTCAAAGTGGCGTATCCCTGAATCTCAAGGGGCGTGTGTATCAGGCTACAGTGCGGGCTGTTTTGTTGTATGGCTGTGAGACTTGGCCTGTTCGAGCAGCAGCACTGAGACGTCTTCAGGTGTTCGGCAATCGTTGTGTCAGTACCATAGCTCGTGTGGGTTGGTGTCGACGTATCCGTAACGAGGCAATCAGAAAGCGAGTTTTCGGTTGTGCAACGGGTACTTCCATTGAAAAATGTGTCCAGCACCACAAGCTGCGTTGGTTGGGACATATATTGCGTATGCTGTTTTCCATGCCCAATTCAGAGTGGCGGAAGCAGAGAGTTGGCCAACCGTTGACCTGGCAGAGGGGTATGAAGGAGATTGCGAAACGCTTGGGTGCTGTCGGTGCTACTCGCGTTCCAGGATGGGGACCGCGTGATCCTCACTGCGCCTGGTTGGAGACGCTGCAAGATATGGCTTCCAACCGATGTCAGTGGCGTTGTTGTCACTTTCTATCCAGATTGCCTGAATGAGTGTCTGGAGGTGTAGGCACCTCGGAATGATTGTAGTAAGCTAGCACTAAGTCCCTTCCCCGTCCAGCTTTATCCTTTTCTTCATACTAAGGCTTTGAAATAAGTCATGGTTGTACGACAGCGAAGCATCGGTGTTGACCACTCATGTCATGCTGTCGACGACGACGATGATGATGAATGCTGAAGTGCGTCGAATGGTTTTCGGAAAAGATAACTCTCCCACGATAGATGAAGTCATCGCACTCCACAGGTTGCGCTGACTTGGCCACGTGCTGCGTAAACCAGTCGACCGACTTCCTCGAAGAGTGCTTTTCGCACAACCACGTGAAGGGTGGAAGCGAGCCAGGTGGGGGGTCAAACAATGACTTGGCAGTGAAGTATGAAACCATTACCAGCAAACTCGGTTGCGCTGGTCATTGCCGCCTCCATGGGTGGGGACCCCGATACGGGACACATCAATGGTTGGAGACATTGTCAGACATGACCCAATCGCGCCCTCAATGACGCTCGTGCGTCCAAGCTATTGCCTTCAGTGCATAGCTCTCCTCCCAATCTCTCCAATTAAAAATCCACTGACAACCCTGTGTTTACGCATCAGTCACGTCAGCCACCGCCTCCAATGCGCAGCTATCTACCCAACCTCCTCAAATCATCGGTGGACGATACTGTAGTAGCTATAACAACTGTAAGGCAAGTTCGCGGTTCCCACAGCTGATGATGATTCCGTTTTTGACGTAGGAAATGTAGTGAAAATCAGCCTGTGCGCGGACCCTGGTGCCTGGTGGACATAGAGTACTAAGGAAATAGAATAGGCGAAAAATACGGAGAATGCTCGAAGATTATCTCGGTTTACCGTGTGACCGGTCCTCGATAACCGCATGTGAACCAAACCATCAAGGATCATACTGGTGCGACCATTTTTAACAAAGAAGGACGCCTTAATCGAACACTTTGAACAACTATCGTGACTTACTACTGCCACTTAGTCGGATTCTCGAATTGCACTAGAACTCTAGACGCTGATCCTGAGATCCTCTACGACCTCGGAGATTTATGACTGCATGCGGAATCAGCCAGTTTGGTGAGACAGGCTTCTGTTGCTGCTGTATCTGTGTGCTAACTGGTGATTTAAGGGCTGATTGAGGAAACTTCAAGGGAGAAGACAAAGGACACAGGATGAAGGTGGGCTATATTGCAGATGAACCAGTGGAAGGAAGAGCGCTGCGGCTCAGTTGGCTACAACAGAGAGAAAATGAAATCTCAGTGAAATATTACAAAGAATAGAATTGTTCGTTAGGACCTGACCGTCCTAACAGTTGCTCTTTGGGGTGGATTATTAGCCCGTGGTGTTTCCCATAGCCTCGTTGGTCCACAATGGCTTGCATAGAGATCTTCAAAGCGACCCATTGATCGTTTAACGGAACAAATTGGTCATCTTAATGGTTATGGCGACGTGGTTGAATGGTGGATGGCTGAATGGTGCAGTGTTGATGTGCTTTGGAAGAGAGTTCTTCCCTGTGAAAGTGTGATGGCTAGCTCGCGCAAGCTTGTGGTCTGTACCTCCCTCGTTTCTAGAAGCCGGACGTCTGTAGTATCAATGTTCTCCGATTTAGGGGACCCATTGCTCACGTACCAGAATATAATCCATCTTGGGGGGTGGAGGTGCTTGTGAACGTTTTTGAGTGCCACTCGGTAAGTTTATTTTAGTGTTACAGAAAGGTCGGTGAAGTTTATGAGCAGGTCACCATTTTCTCAGGGCAGGGCCATTCCGAACTGGCGAGTGCAAGTCGCGTCCGCCAACTCAGGCTCTCCAGCCGCTTTCTACTATCATGATGTCTCTTCTTGAGGCCTTATTGACCACATCTTGCAAGTCATCTCTTATGTGTGGTTGATCAGCACCAATGGTATGGCCGTTTGGTCCCGGAATCTCACACCGTCAACCCACCGGAGGTGCTGAATGTTTGGAATCAGAGTTCATCCAACTCCAGAGGGACGACCGATGAACCACTAACCAGGTCATGGCGTCCGATACTCAGTTACGTCATCTCATTTTGGTGATTCAACCGCAATGAGAAGGAAGTGAACAGGACTTCCTTTGTAGACTACGTGGAAACTGTTCGCTTCAGTTCGCATTTCAGTTGAATGCAGAAGACTGCGTTGTTCGTTGTCCAAAATATCTACTCCCGACCATACTGAGGTGCCAGGGCGGTCAATTCGCCTTATTTCTCAGGCTTTTTCATCCATCGCGCGGTTACTTTTCAATCTTCTGGTAACTCTTCCTTTGGCAATACTTCGTGTAGGGTTGAAGCTTTGTTTTGTTGGGGGTGTTTTTCATAGACGGACGAAGCAGAACGTTTGCAGAACGTTTACCCATTTGGAGTTCTGTCTTATTCGAGTTCTCCAGAATGAACATGGCAAAGCCACAATTATATATATATATATATATAT
>SJOL01006391.1:320300-353700 GCA_004794785.1 Opisthorchis felineus | reverse complement strand
TATATATATATATATATGCTTTAGGTTCACTTAGTCGAATTGCAAATGTTATCGGTTTAGAGAACACGTTTATGTAGTTTGATTTCATCAGGGGACTAAGTCTCGAGTTGAGAAGTCCATTTGATCTACTTTTGGAAACGAATAGCCAACTGGGATCACACGAAAGTGTGATTGGAGTCCATACGGGTGTTAAAATAGGATGTCAGTAGTGAACACAGAATCGTTAATCGAATGCACGGTTCCTTGTGGCTCAATGGACAGCAGTAATAGAATGTGTTCGTTTGCGTTGAAGGCTAATTCTAGTGGTAGACAGGCCGTGATCCGCACATAGTTGGGTAAACCGACCAGCATTGCTCGTTCTTGGAGTTGGGACCCCGAATTTAACGCGCAACTGGTTCTCACTGTTATTGAACCTGCCACATTTAGCGTTCAGTTTATCTCTCGAGATTGTGACATTCGTGGTCTTTGCCCGCCAGTGCCTCTGTTGGGCAGGAGATTTTGGCTAACTGTAGCCTGTCCACAGTGGAGTGGCGCGTAAGCAAGTAGTTCCTAGTAGGAATCACTGGACCGGCCAATAATGCTCATCAGGTTGGGACGTGTGTATGTACGCCCAACAACTGCCTATCAAAGGAAGCGCTGTTTTTTTCACTTCAGGATTTCGTTCGTTGAGGATTTGTAAGGGTTAGGCCATGGGATTGTGCCAAAGTATTTGTACCTCGGGTGTCGACTAGGTAGCTATCGATCTGTTTACTGAACCAAATGTTTCATAAGCGTTCTGTCACTAATGAAGAGGCATCAGTACGCATATTGGTTCATAATGATCTTTTCTTTGCCCTACTAGGATCACCCTCTTTGTGATTTTATCGCTCGGAAATAATCGGAGCTCCAGGGAGGGCAGAACAGTTTTCCTTTCTTCACTAATAATGGCTGGGTGCACTTGCATGTGTGTTTATTGGAGACTGCGGACAGTTTATTACTCTCAGTCTGTAGCCAATTACATGCCTGGGAGTTATTTCATTACTCGGTTACCTAGCTCGATGACAGACGTAACGGTGGTCATTAGATTTTATTTTTTATTACGAGAATAACTAGGAAAAGTGTTTTGTTTACAGGGCGCCACAATAGGAGGTCCGATGACCTTATAGAGAACCAGACTTGCATGGGCTTACAGTATTACGGTGGATTGCGCACTGTTGAGGCTTGAGAGCATAGCACAACACTCCACCGTAGCTTCTGATGTGACTTGAAGCGTGTTTAAACATGCTAGGTTGTTGACAGTTCAGCGTTAGGGTAATACTTTGTCGATCACATTGTGCGTTGACAGTTGCACAGTGAAACCGTCCCATGGTATGACCAGTTTCATGTTTGAGATTGGCTAAGGATACACTAGCTACGTATAATTGCGAAGAATTTCACACATGGCTGATATAACCTGCAAGGTTTTCTTCTGAAATATAATTGGGATTATCGATAAGTGATCTGCAAATATTAGTAAGCAATGTTTCGGGTTTCAGACCAGAGTAATATGTCCCAACCCTTTGCAGAGAACAGGTGCTGTACATGTGCATGTCAAGCCCCAAAATAGACTATATAGTTACGACGGGTTGTATCTTTTGTCTTCGAATAGTTGGCTGTCAACTGCCAGCTGCAACTGATGTAGGCTCACAGCGTATTTGCGATGGGTGTCTTTCTCTACGCCATATGATTCTCACCTCCGTTTTTGCGCCAGTCCGAATTCGAGTACTGAATACACGCGCCTCAGCCCGAAAAGTTTGCCCTGTATTTCTAGAATAAGGTACCTGATGCATCATCACAGCAATCAAAGGTCAACACACTCGGTGTATGGCTTCTTCTAGGTTGGTAGATAACGTCGGTGATACGGCAGGTACTCATTTGATTAACTGGTGTGTCACTCTCGCACTTACACTTGCCTTTTGTACTATCTCAGGAATTCTACGATTGGATTGACGGGCAAAATGCCACCCCTTCCCCTCCAAAGAAGAGACCGGAAAGTTTTGGCAGTCCCACCTTACTGCTGCCTAACAGGGACCAACTTCTTATCGAAGTTGGGAAACTCCAACATTGTATGGCGTGGCAATTCATATCTGTTTAGTTATGGAGGACCGCGGTATGGAAAGTCTAAAGCCAAAACACATTGTAGTTGAATAAGCTGTGTTTCGACTTCCAACTTTCCATATTCTAAACCACGTGACACTCAATTTGTTTGACATGCCAAGTTTGGCCCGGAACTCCTGAGGACCAGGATGTTCAAAAGCTAAAAATTGGCTCTACTTTCTATCTCAGGCGCGCATTTCCGATACTGGCTACCGAACCTGACAAACGAAGTCTGCGTATCAAGAAGAATGATCGTATTGCTTGCCTGTAGTGCGGTAGACCATGAATTGTAACGTGGTGTCTTAGCTCAATGGTGGATAGTTTAGTTTTTCCTGTAAATGCTGCGATTAGTTCCAAGTATTATGAGCTCATTCAGCCGGTGAAACATCAGTTGTGTGGCTAGTAATCCAGCTGAACAACTCAGATCCCCACACAGCTACTTCATGAGAACTAGAACGTTCCTGTCCACCTGAGGTTAAATGAAGATTGTTCAGTTTGATCGAGAAGATTTTACGAGACACCGCTCAGCTGATGTAGGGCTGTTAAAGATTACCTTTGTGAAATTTACAGTATCACTGAAAAACGAAGCCACAGGGTTTTTCACTTGCTGTTTTCCGGAGGTATTTTCGGGGATCATTTGCTTCCCAGTTTGCGCACCCTTGGTAGAGGTAGATGGAATTATTCTACCCCGAAAGCTTCTGAGCTCTATGATAGCATGAAAGTTTATCTTCCCGTAAAAGTTTATTGTGGCCAAAGAGCTCGAGAATACCTAGCAGTCAAATCGCGTAACTACTGACCTGAGGGTTCGTGCTTCGAACCCAACGCTGTCTTCTCCGTTGCTCCTGTCTAGACCTGAGGACACTGGTAGTATATCGACCCTCGTGCTTCCTCCGAGTTGCGCAGCAGCTATGCCCAGAAAGGGCGCTACGGCTGAACATATATCGGGCCAATGCTACCTGACATTGCTCTTGCAGGAACTCCGGTTTCAGACCACTTATCGAGTTGGCTTTGTCTTTGAGGTAAGCGCATGTCAGTTACTCCGCTTATCCGAGCATAGGAGGACACCAAGATGTCGATAGTTTAGGCTAGTTTCATCCAGTTTCGGATACCGACTGCATTTCATCGGCGTACACGACTGCTAGGCTTATCCTTTCTTTGTCGGACTGTGTTCGTCTTCAGGGGTTTGGTACTTGGTCAATGTGCCAAGCTTACTTTATCCAAAGATTTACATCTGCACTATTGTAGATAATGCTCTTTACGTGGTGATATAACAGGATAGGAACGGATTAAACGGATGTCACGCAGTGAGTGATACTAACTGACTGACTTTAGGACCACGACAGTGGCCGAGTGCCTGTTTTGTGTATTGGGATTCCGCAAACATACAAGGTATTCGGGCCTTTAGCAGTACCCCATGTTTGTTGCCCGTTCTGTTCTCGAATTATGTTTGTATGTAATATTTCAAATGGCCAGAAAATATGACCCCCCAAAATTGACCACGGTTGGTCCATATTGAGGGAGCCGTTGCATTAGTGGGAATGTCAAAGCCGCAAACAATATGTGAAAAGTGATTCGACAAACCAAACCATGCACACGAAAAACCTCACTTCTGTTGAGGTGTCCGGGTTCGAGTATAGATATCACCCCATAGGGACTACAGATCCATTCGAACCTTTACCTTCTCTCAGAATCAGAGTTTAGTTTAGGTATCGTCCTGTGGTCTCACTCTGCTTTATTCGACCTGACAGGAAAATATGGCGTACTTTTTCCAAGAGCCCTACTATGAGGGGAATGCGTGTGATTGCAGAGGGGAGACAGAGATGGATGGTTTACTGGAATAGTACGGAGATTCCGGTTTCGTTAGCATAGACCGGACGCTCCGATCAACTCATCATACCTCTCTTGGGCATGATGACTTGAGCGCCCAGTCAAGTCGTCTGCTCGCACCATGTGAAAAGCTTTCCTACTAGTAAGACCGATATCATTGTGCATCACTACATGGAGTAAACTTCGCGGATTCCTATTATACCTAATCATGAATATGGCATGGAAAGCAACCATCATCTTGGCGTGCGTAGCACACGACTGAACTGGATGCACTCCTCTAAGTAATACTTTTGGGGATATGAACACGGTAGCTCTAGAAGTTCTGAATACCGGCCCAACTCCTTGCTTTTTCTAACCCGACAATACAATGGCTTTTATGTATAAATGAGGTTGCTGCCATCATGTATGTACGCGGTGACCGAAAGCAGACACTCGGATTCGAAGACCGTTGTCTTCAACTGATTAGTTCTTATCATCATCGGTGTTTGTTGAAAGTGCAGTGGCTCATAGGAGGGTGTCGTATTTTGAGTCAAAATCGGGTGAACAAGAGATAAAGCTTGTCAAGCTGAATTGTTTTTTCCTCTCTATCGTGAAGAGATATTACAGTTTTAATAGGTGCTTCATTCTTCTGAAAGGCCGAGAAGCAATGTACAGTACGATACTCGTTTGGAATCATCCGCAGTGCGTCTCTGTTGATGATTCCCAACAAGGACGAAGCAGCTGTCTAGTGCTTATGGGCTTTCCAGCATGGATTGGCTTCACTCACATAATAGACTCTCCGTAAAATTTGTTTTGAATATTGCTATGCATATGTACCCTTCTACTCAATGAGGCCCCTTTTTTTACCCCAAATTCATTTTTGTGGATGACTGGTGGTCAGCTGGCCATGGCTTGTTCGCATGAACTGAAGGCGGTTAATAGCAAACTGAGTGTTGCTGGACTTTTAGCACTGGCCGAGGATCATGTTCTTTCGTCTGGCTAGAAGCCTTTGGCAAGTGGGATATTCCAGTTGTAACTGTCGGGCTTTTGCCGTTGGTAGCAATGGGGTGACTGGCTTCTGTTGCTTGCAGCGAGAGGCCAATGCACAGGGACCCGTTTTTGACTGATCTTTAATTTCGGAGCTCTATGATCCGCATAGTATTTACACACGACAGGAGATAGAGGATGAGCGTCCAGAAAGTCTTAAACGCAATCTAACTAGGTTGGTTCAATTGGTAAACAGTTATGAACCACAGTTGTATGATAGCATGATGCATTCACGACCAGTTCCTGTCTGTCCTATAGCCTCTGACGGCCCAGAGAGGTACTGCTCCTCACTGATCACCTGTCAGTGTTCTCTGCGCACTTGAGACGACAGAAAGCCCATAATCCTTTGTAAACGAACAAAGGACATGGAGATGGTCTTGGGTTGAAATTTAACTCAGTTATTGGGGAACTGATGGTTTTGAGGGTTCGAAGGGACAATAATTCACATAGTTCCATACAGAGACCACTCTATGGAGGTAAAAATATGCAAAGATTTTGAAAATAAGTGGTCAAAGCTTGATAGGGTCAGCTGAATTTGAGGAAGTGCATCCTACTGTTGAATGATTGAGGTTGAATGCTCGAGGAGGTCCGCCTGGGTTGGAAGTCTCGCCTGTTTTTAGTGGTAAGTTAAAGCAATAATTATCACCATCGACAACACAACATCAATGTTCAACACGCGCACACACCTCATAACTGCCTTATGTGTTTTTACCAGGTCAAGCGTTGTCCGCCCCTCAGCGTGCGCCATTCCCAGTAAAGCATGGCGTATATAATCTTGCGATCGCTGGAGTTGTCTCTTAATGTGCTGCCGGCCTTATCGTATGGTATTCGTTGGAGGTACTTCGGCGGCCGTCCACCACGACTACCTTGCGATTTAACATTTCCAAAATGCTCGATCGAGTGAACCTGCGTATTACTCGCGATTCGAAACCAAGTTGGCATTTTCACTGTTTTATCCACTAGTTTGTCTGTTTCACTGCACTATGTGAGGTTACTGCAGCTCCATACAGACGCGTCTTTCCCAGACCATTCCTCGAATCGTCCGCATCTAGTGTACATGGACTATATCAGCCACATTGGTTTGGGTATCATATGTAGTGCTTAGCCAACGGACTGACCACTCCACACCAGGAGTCTGGATACAACGTTTTTTTAAAATAAATATGTACACATGTTTATTCACGAAGTATTTCATCAAGCCTCACTACAGTATTGATACTTTGCCTAATTTGTGGTGTAACACATGCGCCCACTTGCTTAAAGTGGGGGAGAAATGGTTGAAGCCTCACCACCATCGGACCGATGTTTATGTCACTGCACTTCACAAGTGGAGGCCGCCAAAGGCCGAGTCAACCTCATTTCATTAGTTGGGCATCGAAGAAGATGGGGTCGTCTTTAGCACGTGTCTAGTGAAATGATTGTGAGCGGAACGCTAATTATGACACCTACGTGGACGATGACGAATGAGCTATAGGTTGAATGTAGGTGAACGTGTTTTGGGGTTTCATAAGGGCTTGGTAAACAATCGGTAGTTTTTAACTGGGCAACGTTTCGCTTTTGACACAAGAGCTTCATCAGGCCAAGTGTTCTGGGGTCTTTCGGTTGACTTCCTTATACCGCCAGGAGTTTTAGATGAGTTCGTCCGTATCTCACTGTCTAAGTTGTATAACGATTAGTAGCGCGCAAATTATGTATTTTTCTAGTATTTTTGGTTTGTGTGACTTGTCGTAGACCTGTGCCCTCAGTTGAGTTGCGACGGCTGACGCTGACCTACCTTCTTGCCATGGGCTGGGGAAAATGTTTAGTGGTAGTAGCTACTCGTTCGTAGTAAGTAGCTGAAAGTACTCGAAGCGATAGCCTCCATCCGTCCGTTCCAGTTGTGACACCTATGGGTAGACCAAGTATGTTGTGCATGACTCCCATTTCCCTATTACTTGATTATAGTACATGATAGCCAAAATAACAACAGAAAAAAGCACGGTTTGCCTACCAATAATCCCGTACGTGTTGGTTTTTTTTTGTTTTCTGATACGAAGCTTATCACTTGAACATATGATAACAACGATGCCTACTAATGAGGTCGCGCTGGAGTCTGAGAAAAATGAATAGTGAAATTGACAATTTACAGTTAACGAGACCTACAGAAGCAATCGGTGCAGAGAGAGGAGGCGCTGTAGGGAGTAAGTTAAACCTGGTGGTTGTCCATCTCATAAAACGCGTATTAAGGTGAGGAGTAAGTTCATATTGAGATTTTAAGGGATAAACAGCAGCCAGTGATTTGGGACGTATTGGCCTCAGCTGTTGCGTTTAGAAATTTTTGGACTCATATCATAGGTGTCAGACCAAGAATTTTACTTGGCTGGGAAAAGGCGGTTGTTATAGACTAGCACACTTTGAAAGAGGTTTACTGTACGTGCGTACGTCCATTGCTGCGGCTTTGTTGGCTTGTTATGCACCCTTGATACAAGATTTAGATAGAATAATCTTTCGGGCTGATCCACATAGGCAACACACTCCACAGTTGGTAGCTTGACCGGATTTTCGCTTTCAGTACGTTGACCCATCTTTCCAAGTATTAGGCACGATTCGCTCGCATTATAATTCTTTATTCCAAAGGTTGATATTTATTTCCGTTTATCTGGTCTAAAGAATAATCACCACTAACATCCGTTAACTGAACGCAGTTCGTTCATGCAGGCGTATATTGAAAGGCACATACGCAATAAATATCTGGTAGTATGCAGCGCATAGTAAAATGAACACGTGAAGTAGAAGTTAACCCGACAATTTTTCATGCCTTAATGCCGGACCGAAGATTTAAAAGGCCGATAAGCCAGCATACTGAGTGTACCGGAGAGTTTTGGAGTCCAATCCATTCATAATGGGTCAATTTTCGCCGGAGTATAAGTGAAACGTTAGTGCGAATAATCTCCCAACATTGCACACCGCCTCACCCATAAAAAAGTTGCTTTCTGGCAAACATTCAGTTTCCCAACAGCAGTATTACCGTCCTTTACTCCAAGGTCTCCTTAGAACTATGCTGTGAAAGACAACTTCATAGGAAATGAAAATCCTCCAACAGGGGCTCTTTCCTCACTGAAAGGAAGACAGTTTATGAAAAGTTGCCACACTCAGCGGTACAACGTACCCATCTACACCGAAAGAATCAGTTTGTACATAATACTCTTCTTGCTATTTCGCTTTGACTCTGTATCCCGATGGTTCGGTTGCAATGGGTAGCTGGACAAAAGGCAACTGTAAGTCGATTAGGCTGTTCCATAAAGATGGGTAAAATCTAGCCCATGCTATCTCCCTTGTCAGTTTTCTCCTAATGACCTATCCAGAGATTAAATTATCTCCATTGTCTTATCTGTATATAGCCGTCTTCTCTTCCTGTGAAATCTCTCCGGCCTATTGAGCACGCTGTAAAAAACGTAGGAGGGTTTCCAGCTAATGGTTAATGAGGTGTTTTACCTGGAGGTCTGGGGTCACTGTCAGCCACTGAATGTAACTTCGTCAAATTATGTTTCACAGCACATTGGGGCCTATATAACGAATGAAATTTACATTTTTATGGACGAAACATACGACACCACGGGTATTTTGAGCTTCTAATTATAGTTAGTTAGCAGAGGGTCGGAGCCACGTCGGTGTTTATTGCAATCAAACTAGTTCTGTTTTGCCTCCTTTCACAGTAGTTGACTAACCGAAACTCAGTTGATTTCTCGTCGAGAGGAACGAATGATTCAAGGGTTAGCACGTCAGTTAGTTGTGGTATCTGCTAAATCGCTATGGCGCTTTATGGTTTCAACTGGAGGCATTGGTAATGGCTCCGCAGCAATAACAGAGTGGGAGAAGTTGGGTTGAAACATGTCTTCGCATTTCTTGAATTGATTTTCGAATGTTTACCCTGAGTCAACATCAAAATTGAACCCAGCGAACTGCCCGGTAGCAGAGTCTGTGGGAAATGACTGAAACCGACTGGCTTCTGCCCCAATAAACAATGTAATGGGCGTCAAACCTTCCTAATTTGAGTTTCTTTAAACTGCCTTTGTTGCTGGCATAGGATTGGATTTGTTATGCTGAAGTTGACGTCATGAGTCCGTTTACAACTCATGCTGTTCCTCGGATTGTTCTGTGCACCATGGTACCTCAAATGGCACAGTAGCTTGAGACAATCTGTAATGAATCAACGCGTGGTCGCTACAGCTCTTCTTGTAAAACGACGGCAGACTCTCCGGAAGGCCACACCGTATTGTCGCTGATGGAGCGAAGGTGTTTTGCCGGAAACGATTGATTCTGATTAGTCGGTATTCTTACCAGTCACTGTGCGATTTTGTCGGGCCTGTAGAACTTTGTCATACAGTAGCAGTCCGATTGACGTGGTTTTCGGTTATTTCGACCGCCGCCTCAGAATAACAGTACAGATGGTTTTCAGTGTTCGACGGAATGCAAACTTCATCATTTCGCCGGCCAGTGTAATGACGAACCGTTACTTCTGCCAAGAGCTCCAATGGATTAATTTCTCTTTCAGAAGATTATGTTGCGCCCTTTTGTGGAGCAAGGCGTGTAAATAAAGAGATTGCACACGCCTATTGTGCTAACATTTCCTCCTTCTCCAGTTGTTTTAGAACTCAACAGGGTTAGCTCCACTACAGTGAGAAACAAGGCTAGTCTCGAGAACAAATTATCCAGGTTAAGTTGAAACAATATAAATGGAAATGGCAACAGTACGACATGGACCAGAAACATTACTAGCATACAACTCACAGTTAGAACAGAACCTGCTTATCAAGGTAATCAATTTCTAAAAGTTCAGCGACAATTGCGTCAAACAATCGTACCGACCGTCATAAGCAGCAGAACATCTGGTGCTTTCTGAAGCCAAGAAAGGGAAGTATCCTCCAGTCTCAAAGCGGATGGAACCATTGTCTGGATACCACTCTTAATATCGATGAAATCTCTGGATATTCCAGTACCTGTTCCGCTCTTCATCTGGTCCCAGCCCCCGGATATTGTAAACGGGAGATTCTTGTGAATTTTAGCTGGGCTTCCAGTCAATACCAACTTTGTTTTCAAGCAAGCGTTTATCGCTAGGTATGTACAAAGTGGTATTCAGTTACCAAATAGGCTTGACGGAAATTCGGGTGATTAAGCCTGCCTGATGAGTCCCAAGAAGAACCAAACCCATACTAAGCCTTCCAGCTTTCTCACCGATCTTATTCGCAGTACTGCGCCATATTGACTGTCGTCCCGAATGAAGCACCAAATGACTCGTGAGCACATTTAGTTGAGACATGCTATGAAATTGAGGTTCAGATGAGCCGTAAATAAGTACCCGTCATTACTAACTTTGCAAATGGGTCATTATCACAACGTAAAACCACTGCCATTCTACCAGCAAACAAAGGACAGTCATCATGGACAAAGCGGACCACAAAAGCAGAGTTAAATCCCTACTCGACGAGACAACCACGCAGTGCTTCCTAGAGAACGATGAGCAAACTAAACGAAAGTTTAAAAACGCTCGAATCACCAGAAAAAATACTAGATGGTGTGAACGCGCGATGGAGATACTCCATGCCTATTCGGACTCCAGAAAGCACACAAGGGAGATACACCTCTACGGCTGATTGTACTATTACCAGGAACCGCGAAATATAACTATACTCCGTTTTTGAGAAATATTGAACAACAGATTTGGCAACATTTGGAAGACTTAAGAATAGAAAAGAACTAGTTGATTGTGTCATTCAGTGTGGGCTCACTGCTTATATCGGTTGACCTTGCTTGTGTCCAGCCAGCGGTAGGTGAGCTGGCGGATTGCTGTTGAGTAGCAGGTACAGTCCTTGGGAAAGCAAATATCCGCGGACAGCTCAACCTCTGAGTTGAGCATTTCCAATGACTGAAAGATGAATCATTGGATCTCCGATTCCAGAGTTTGTCGCGGAAGTTTCAACACGAATTCTCCTGTCGGCAATTGGTATGTTGGTTGTATGTTTGTCGTCGGTGGTTAAAGCGCGAATCTACTGACCGGAAGGTCCGTGGTTCGAACCCGACCTCTGCCTCTCGACTTTCCCTGTCTAGACTTGGGCAGCCTGGCAGTATCCCAGCCCTTGTGCTTCCTTCTGGTGGCATGGCAGTTAGGCACCGAAAGGGTGCCACAACTGAACGATTTTTTGTTATCACAAGCCAGATTGGTCTGCAACGAACCAGCACACAGCTTAACAACTAAACTGCTTAATATCCAATGGAAGCAGTAAAAGGAAACAAATTTGCATTTCTGGATGTCGCCACCAGAAGATTGCTGAATGGACACTCGCAGAAGGAAGTCTACAGATAATCACAAAAACGGATCAAATCCTGAGTTATCGCAGCGACTACTCGAATGGCCACAAACAGTATTATTGAAGCAATATTCAAGAAGATGGAAGCCTACCGTAATACCAAAGACGAAAAACTAAAGCGTCCTCACAAACTGCTTCATTAGAGCAGTTAATCAAGAACTCCTAATTGGGTCTCACACTTCTCTCCGGACACGCAGCTCGACTAATTATACCACACAACGGGATAACCAGAGACCTATCCTTCCGTGGATCAAGGGCATTGTTGAAATTCCCTTGAGGTCATTCCGACAACAATGAATAACAGTGGCACACAATCCCATCAGCACACTAAAGAGAACATTACAGAAGTTAGAAGGACGATCCGAAGTCATGAAAAAGGCTAATTTTACTTGCAAAATTCAATGCAATTACTGCGATAAACGCTAAGTAGGACAAACTTGGAGTTGACTGTCTACCAGAAAAACCGAACACGAAATTGCTAGCGGAAGGTGTGATCAGTTATCGTTGATCTCTGTGCGTGAACATCAAAGAAGACGTCCGTTCGAATGGGACTGAGATGTTAGCTCAAGCATGAATAGGGGGAGGACGCGGGTTTATGGGGGCGTGGAAAAAGAGATTAGCGAAAAATATTGATGTTGATCCAGGCTATCAACCAATATGATCAGGAGAATTCCACAACCTCTATACAAAGAACCGAGCAGCGAACTAACAGAAGAACAGAAAGGACCACAAGCGCTGCAACATCAAACTGACATCAACGAGGTACGCCACAGCAACGATTCAGTAGCTTAAGATTATCCCAAAGCGTCAGATGTATCAAATACAGCAACAGGGATGCACTGTATACGGGGCGGACCAGCCAAACGAACAATAAGATTCCACAACAGAACGCACCACAGATAACGGAAGACTGAATCAGGGCAAACAGTGAGCACTAGAGGAAACGATCGTGTTCAGCAGACTGAGCAACTAGGAGGATATCTGACCACTGCGCGACGGAGATTTAGATTGAACCGGTAGGAAACCGGGAAAACTGGACCATTATGAACCAGCCACATTAGAGATGTACGCCATTTTTAAGTAAACACATACACGAGAAGGTAAAACCCCAGTCCAGCAGCGCCTTGATGGTGCCCGTTCGAAAAGTGAGATACCGGTTTATGAATCGCTTGCCAAGCTCGGAAAGCAGGCCAACTGCCGATTAATCCATGCCAGCTAACAATATTGCGCAACACAATTTTTAGTTGACTGCCCTTAACCCATATTGATTACAAATCGGGTTCATGGCTTTCCTTAAATATAATTTACCAGATGGGTGATCCATTACAAACTCTATTGAGCCTTATCTGTCTCTGTAATCTACTCAATGGTGCGTAATACGACCCCAAGTTATTTTCGCTAGCGTCCCGAAAACTTTAAACCATCAGTCTGTGCTGTTGCAAAAGTACCTTTAGTTGTGCTTTTAGCAAGCACCTAGAAGGGTAACATGATTAGTTTTTGGTTGGGCCCTATTCATCTGAACACTTTACTCCACCTTGAGATTCTCCCGTATTATTAGATTTTGGACCGAACAGGGTTTGTTGCTTGTGGTCAGTGGGTGCTAAGATAATAGTGACTCAGTTTGTCTTCACGATTTACACCAAGCAATCGTCCATTATTGGATTGGGGTTGCAGAGTTGCCATGTGAAAATCACTTTTTTATTGACTCAGGCATTACCATTACGAATAGTTAACTGGATTCACCGGATTCTTAGAGGTTTGCTGTTTATTCTCAACTATAGATCATGCGCAACTTGCAGCATTCGATAGCTTGATTTCCTTGGAGGTGTAAAAAAATGATTCATGGACGACTTGAAATCATGTCTTCTTATCTGTCCGAAACTTCACGACACCCACTGGTGAGGTGATCACATACAGACAGGTATGAGTGATTCGTTTTGGTATGCTAACTTGACCGTGTGTGTAACTCTTTCACATGGACAGGATTGCACATTATGGACTGAAATTTTGGACCTAGGGTAGCGTCCGAACGTATTTTCCACGTCGGTTATCTGGGCATTCACCAAGCAACGTGGGTTTATGTGCCCGCAATAACGGGACACTCGACGTTTACAGTTTTATTTTATATAACGCTACATTATCTGATCTTTAAGTTTGAGTCATGAAGAAACAGAGGATTAACCGCCTGTCCATTTTCACTGTGAAGCCAGGCGATCGATTTTCAGGAAAAAATGAAAATATCTCTTTCCAAGCGTATTTGAGCTTACTCCTTTTGACCGTATTGAACATGCAGATTTGTTGTCGAGAAAACGAAATATGTAGGACGAGTTCTTTTGATGTTATTCGTTCTAAAGCTCTTACGTTGACAAGATATAAAAGCCGATGAGGCAAAGGAAACGAGGATGCACAGAATTATCGATTAGTGAGTGACTGCGTAAGACTGTGTGATTTTACGCGACTTCTGTGATGGAGAAGCTTAGAATAGGAAGACGTGATTCGTAGCTTTAGAAGTCGAGTAATGAACCATTACAAAGCGTTTTCCTTGTAGCTCCTCAGAGGTATGTACACAGCCTATCCAGTTTATAAAGCTTACACGCATGCAATTACAGGTTTTCCTCCAGATATAAAATCCCGTGACAGACAAATCTGGATTGATCCACTGAGATTGCTGATACAGTCTGAAATCTTCGTGACCGAGAGCTGGAACGTAATTCAAAGTTGGAGCAACTTAAGTGTACCTCAATTACAACCTGTTATCATGGCCAGTCATAACGGTGCTCAGCTAGCGGTCCACTCAGTCGTCAACGGGTGGACCTTCCACGATAAGCGAACGGAAATAGTAGATTGTGACGTCAAAACCAGCCAAAGGGGCACATGTGGTTGCCAGAACGGCCAAAGATATCGCCAATAATACCTAGAGATTTCAGTAGATAGTTAATGCCAAATACGACAGTGGGAAGATAGAACGGAAATTTATTTCAAGATTGAAAGAGCTAAAAGACCAGAATTTTGTTTCGCAAACACGGTACGAAAACCTGAAAGGGACGGATACGAAGATTCCGACTTTACGGCCCACAAGCCCGGGGATTCGATGAGAACTATTTTCCCTATTCTTTTCACTGGCAGGTCCGAATGATTCAACGTTTTTGGGGCAAAATTATGTTCTGTAAGTGGTTCAGGAGAAGGGTAATTTTACAAGACAAGTAAGTGAATTTTCCAACAGAGAAGTCGGCACTCGATGAGCCAGTGAACACCTGACCATGAGATGTGGGTTTCGTGACTGAAGGATCAGTGGCGCTATATCCTGATTCCTTGGGAGCCAATCACACTGCTGACCAGCCGCTCGTGGTCGAACGGTTAATCGTTCAAACCACTAGCCGGAGGTTGCGGGTTCGATGCTTCCTGGAGTTTTATGAGATGCGCACCGCTGGTGATTTCCAATGTAGATGAAGCAGATATACAGTGCCTCTCGGCTTTTCAGCATGAACTGACTTCACTTACAGGACGAAATCTTCAGTAAATTCCCAATGTCCCCAAACTACCAACATGCTTTCGTGATTGATCAGGTGGCCGTTGGTCTGTTCCCTCAGCGACATTATTCGACGCTTCGCAAAGGATCCCCACATCTGCCGCCTGCAGCTTGACGCCGACCCGAATGACCCTTGTCTTGAGTGCACTTTGAGTACACTGCCCCCATCGATGGAGTGACGTACCTCGTCTTGGTCGATGCCTTCCAAAAAAGGGCCCAAAGTCGTACTTGTTGTCCCACCATCCATAACCAGCACCCTTCGAGCCCTGTCCCAGATCTGCAGCCAACATAGCCTGCCGAAGACCGTCGTCACTGATAATGGATCGCAGTTCACCTCTTGTTGCTTCCGAGAATTCTGCCACCGAAGCGCAATCACGCACATCCGCTCGCCTCCGCATCATTCGGAATCAAACGGTCAGACCGAAGGTTTCATCGATACGTTCAGGCTGGGAGATTACTGCTCGAGACGCTGGAGTTTCGCGTCGACCTGTGACGGGAAAGCGTACGGGACCGGCAAAAGGTAGATAAATGCATGCGTTATAGAACAGTGACCGAGGCCAGGTTGGGATACCTTCCCATCCGCCTCGCCAAAACGTTACGTTTCTACTGAATGATCACCTTTGTACGCGCCTAGAGAACAGGCACACAACTACGATGCGAGTCCAACAACCCCCAGCGAAGAAGAAAAAGACGAAACCTTCGGAGAACTTTCATTGTCCCACCCAAAGGCTGTTTGCAGCGAGAGCGACGCCATATATATTTATGTATATATATCTTGGATAACCTTGGACGATTCATCAGCTCATACAAAATGTGACTATCCAACAGGGGAAAGGCGCGGTATGTTTGAAAGTATCTAAGGTTGTAGAAAAAATGCGAAAAATTAAAACTAAATTTCGGAAGCTTGAAGGCGTCCATCACTTTGGATAGATTGTCATGCTCCTGAGCAGACAAACACGGCCCAGCCATGTGCTGACTCTCCTTCCTACTTATTGCTCTAACCCATAGCTTTGTCTCCTAATACCCCGTCGCCAAAAAATGGAACTAGGATTGCCGCTATTGGAGTTTCGATAACGAACTGGTAATATTCGACCACAAAGTTATTTCATAGAAGTGTATCCTGTTGCTTCCATTCAAGTGCAGCCAAACACTGGTTTACTTATATGTTCGTAAGGACCCTGTTGGAAGAAGCTGACGGGCGTTACACATCTCCATCCGCTGCTAACCACTGAACCAATCTCGGATACCTGACACATGTGTTTTGTTTGTTTACCTTCATAAGAGAAATACCTGCTCTTACCAGGATAAGTTCAGTACAGTATAGTACAGAGTATCCTAGTGAATAATATCGTACCTAAGTACGTGGACAATCGGTCCCCGTGAAATCCTTAAGACTGGCTTCCGACCTCCGGCTTTAATTTTTATATAAATCCTATCTCATCAGTAAGGACGTAGACCACACCTAAAACATCACGAAAGTATTTCCTGTTGGTGGAGCGTTGTGTTGCCCAGCTCATCGCATTTAAAAACCTGTTTATGGAGGAGATAAAACGAGCTCAAATTTATCTGTGAGGGTGTGAATGTCCATTCCAACCTACTTTTGGATTTTATTAGGTTGTTTGTACCACCAAATTTCACTACTTTTTGTTCCCGATAGATTTCCGATTGAATAGAAAGTGTGATTCATTTACGATTCAAAAATCAGGTTGGATTTGTAAGTTTCAGTCTTTCTTCTTTACTTCATTTTGTGTATCCGCTTAGAAATGTCAAAAATCGATTTCTGTGTTCCAAGGAGCTGAGTTAGTGTACGTCTCTTCAACCTACCACGGTGTTTGTGTCCTTATGTTCCAATTTCACTTATTCCGCTATTTTCGCATGTTTCAGAACATAGGTAATTCTTCATTTGCAAACAAATTTGGTTTTGCGAGAGACTCACCTGGAACCCAGCTGAGTCTCTCGTTTGTGATGTTTCCAGGCAACTGAATGTGCTGCACCAGGCCGCCTCATTTTTCAGTTGCTACGATATTCGAGATATCGCGATACATGTATATTCGTAATGCACTACTCATAAGGTGATGAAAATTCTTCAACAACCCACGACCGGTATCGCCCTTCTTGGGGCTCATCAGGTAGGCACAGTCCCCAAGTTTCCGTCAACCTTATGCTCTACTTGAAACCAAATTGCACGAAATTGGCGAAATACACTCATCTGCAAACAAATTTGGTTTTGCGAGAGACTCACCTGGAACCCAGCTGAATCTCTCGTTTGTGATGTTTCCAGGCAACTGAATGTGCTGCACCAGGCCGCCTCATTTTTCAGTTGCTACGATATTCGAGATATCGCGATACATGTATATTCGTAATGCACTACTCATAAGGTGATGAAAATTCTTCAACAACCCACGACCGGTATCGCCCTTCTTGGGGCTCATCAGGTAGGCACAGTCCCCAAGTTTCCGTCAACCTTATGCTCTACTTGAAACCAAATTGCACGGAATTAGCGAAATAACTCATTTGCAAACAAATTTTCAGCAACTTTATGAGTAGTGCATTACGAATATAGGTAATCCTTCTTCTGCGACGAAAACTTGCTCCCAGTGAAATCTTTAAGAAGGCATTTGGAGGCACTTGGTCTCTCTTAAGAGGAGACAGCAGGCTGAGTTGTGGGCGATTAGAAACGCTGCAAGGTCGGTATTTCTGATCAAGAATCACGTGGGTGAATTCAGCTGCTTGTAGTTTTGGCCAGTGTGACCTAAAGACCCTTAAGCGTATTTATTATACTCGTGCTTACTTTTACTGCTATTTCCAAGAAGTTATCTAGTAAAATGGATACACATCAACATCTGTTCCGTTTCTACAAGACTGTTTGCTGAATGCCAACAGCAACCATAACTCACAGTCGAAATTAATTTATTGAGGACACCTAGGGGTTCAAAGTGGAGAGTTTCCGCATGCCTACATAGATGACATTTCAGTCAGCCGAAGGAAATCAGTTAATATAAGGAATTGGCACAAAAGTAATGCATTTTGAAGATTTCGTGTAATTTGTCTGGAATGACCCCCTAAAAACTCGGGGGAATGAGAAACGTTTGAGAAACTGCCATCCGTTCTTGTCAAAAAACAAGGTGAACGATCTAACTGGTCTTTTTTGGGGGATGGGGACGCTATCTCCCTAGAGGAGTAAGCACACCTTCCGCCAACCATACGAGGAGCTAATCGTGCAAACACTCCAAAGTTTGATAATTATGCAGTGATACACTGGAGATGATTGTGTACTTCTAGCTGTTTAGCTATGGAGAAACCGACTTTGGAGGGATCGGGTGTCAAAATTTACCGCTTTGTTTGACCTAGGAAGCTCAATTCAGTAGTAAACTTCCTTCTGGCCGGTCGTTTAAAAATATCTTTTGAGAGGGGACTAGCCGTACCAAAGGATAAGTACCGATGGGTATTTTTTAGTAGCCTTCTTAGGGTAAGAACGTTTAGCAAAGTTGTTACCCCTCTAAAGGCTGCTTGCATGGACTCATCATGCTGTTGACCAGACACATTATTGGCAGAGAAGGAGATAGAAGTTCACTACACGAATTTAGTGGTTTTCGGTGTGGAAGTTGGTCTCTCAAAAGCTGTCAATTTCAAGGCTGCTTACACTGACTGGGGTAAAGTAGCACTAAGTTGAGAGGGATTGGTCAGTTTGAGGGCACTACGCTATGTTTAGTACCGTGGATATCTTTATCCAATCGGCACTTAGTTTTGTTTACTAAAATACTGATATGAGTTGTCAACGTCAAGGCAGGGTTCTATTGCACTGTCTTGTTATACATCGTTTAGGTGCATCTTTACTCACCCAAAAGGATCTGCGGGTCACAGTTCTTAAGTGCGTGTAAACACTGCTTGTTGCTAACTTGGTCCTTTATTAGAATATGCTCATTTATCAATAAACGCTTTAATGCACGTAACTATTCTTTCTGGGCTTAGCGCTACCTTGCTCGCCCGTGATACGTCTTGAGAAGACGGTTATACTTGCTCACTTTTCCGGTCTGGTGGGAACTAGGCAACACTGGCTAACCGAATTTGTGGTGTTTTCACAGCACCTTGTCGGCTCTGTCGGATAATGAACGGCATTTACATGACTCTTGTATTACAGCGCCGGATTATCCAAACGTACCTGCGGCAGAAAACTATGCCATTGTAAGAAACTTTCCACTTTACCAAATCCGTCTGTTGCCAAACTCGAGGATTTTTTGACAACTTATTCCGGTGCCATTCCTTGTCCCAAGGTCGTTGAAATGGACACCAGCACCACTGCGAAGTAGAATTACGTCGTCAATAGTGTATGGGTTATTTGAAATATGCATTTGTGCTCTTTCTGGGTAACCCGCGTGGAACGATGCAAGTAACACGCGGGATACTATTTTAAAATGAAGCAAGGAAATTCTAGAGGGGTTGGCCGTTCTTCGGAGGACGCCACACTAAACCGAACCTTTCGGGAAATGGGTGTGTGTATTTTCTATTAAAGTGGCCTATTTTCGGGGGAGTTCTCTTGAGGGTAATGCTGTGTAATAATGTACATGACAAAATAAGGTAAGCACCTTGGCAACCCGGGTACCACTGCTTACGCCCTATACACAATGTGAGCAGGTGATAACTTAGCACACTATGCACTAAGAAGTGATGTGCTGAGTGTCTGAGGACTAATCATCTACACAAAAATCCAGAAATTCCTCGGTGAATGAAACGAATGCGCTACCCTGTTGAACTTCGCTGCGTCCCTCAGATTGAGCTCAACTTTTCGTTGTCATACGCGTTATCGGATTTCGACACCAAAGTAGGCCGTGGCCTGTGTACTTATTCGTAGTTGACGGAGAACGCTACTGTATCCTTTTCAAACAGTAAACTGTCTTTGGAGGGGTGCATTTTTTTGGGCGTACTGGAATATTTAAGGTTCATGCGGCTAAAAATTCTCTCGGAAACCGAACACTGGAAGCAAACTTGCGTTCACTGAGATCAGCCCTGTATCTACTTGATGGCTTAATACTGGAAAGCTCAAAACAAGACGTTTGCATTCAGTTCTTAGTTGAAAGGCGAAACGTCTCCTCGGAGACGCCTAGAGTGATCCATTTTGGGATTCTGGAGTGGCCTCTCGAAGGTACCAGTTTAGAGCAAATCTCGTGGTGCCGGAAGGACATGTTCTAGGTTAGAGGGTTGGTTCCTTTTGAGGGGTCTACTTCTTATCTTCCTGCGGATGAAGCTAAGTTTTTAAACTAAAAATTTAAACGGGTTTGTCAACATACTACGGTTCCCCAAGCTTTTCCCCCCAAGGAACTGCTTGTTCCTGGTTCTGCGAATTTAACCATTGAATTTGTGGGTTGCCATTACGATATATATATATATATATATATATATATATATATATATATATATAATCGCAACCTGCTAAAGACATTGTTTCAGATGCTAGCGAAGAAACGTGAAATAGGTGCACCTAAAACAAGATCCAGTGGAGCTTCAAGCTGGTTTATCTTTACATGTTCACCAAGCTTTAAACCTGTGTGGTGCTTGAGAATATTTTCATCCGCGAACTACAAACCTCTGAATTGTGTCTCCGAAAGAAGACGGCCTTTGGAAAATACTAGCCTCCAGAATTATCCCATGAAGGATTTTGTCAACAACAGATTTGAAAAGTAACGGGACAGAGGGAAGCTGTCACATCATTGATGGTTAGATGTGGAGGACTGTCACTTCCATGGTGAAGTCAACTAGCTCCCCAGCGTCATCGGATGTGACGGCAGCTTCCACCATTAATAATAAATAATAATCGTTCAGCTGTAGCACCCTTTCGGTGCCTAGCTGCCATGCTACCAGAAGGAAGCACGAGGGCTGGGATACTGCCAGGTTGCCCAAGTCTAGACAGGGGAAGTCGAGAGGCAGAGGTCGGGTTCGAACCACGAACCTTGCGGTCAGTAAATTCGCGCTCTAACCACTTCGGCCATCTCGCCCCGCTTCCACCATTACTAATATAAGATTAGAAGCCACTGATAGCCACAGGCTTTACGGTCATGCAAACGCTGCCGCATTAGTCGGCGCAGTATAGCAAGCAACTGAAGAGATCTGGAGGAGATTCAGTGTCCTACAAGCGGTTCAGTTTGAACAAAATTTTCTGGTTCTGTTGATTCCTTATTCTTAGGCTTGCACATCATGACTCAAAACTCTACTGAGGAACTTAGACTGGTGTCGAGCCCGTTCTGGTAACTAAAGAGAATTACTCTACCAGATAAGCGATTTAAATTTGTCTTTTGATCAAGTGGTTGCGTGCCCATCAAACAGTATCAGAACTTCTGAGCATACCAAGGCACTGTGAGAACCATCAACAGCAGACCAATGGAAACCACACTCCTGAATAAAACCACGCTGTCTGTACTTAATGACAATGTGTCAAACGTGTACCCACGCCTGAGTATGGCGAGGCACCAAGTTGCATTGTGACGACTCAGGTGGTCGAAGTCCGCTCGAAGTTTATCAGTCCAAAACGGGTTTGCAGGTGCACAAAGATACTGTAGTAAGATCCACACAAGCGGAGTGGTTTATATTATTCTACTCAAAGCAGACCGATGAGTCGCGAAGGCGAAAGTCGCATGAAAATTACGTAGAAGTGGAGACCTGATGGCACAAAACAGCCGAAGCTTGTAGCTGCGCCTCAGAAAGCCGGTACATATCATTTCCAAGTCTTCAAGGTTCTAGGCAAACCATCCTCTGTATTGTAGTCATTTTGCGAACAGTGGAGCACGCAAGCCTGAGGGGGAAAATGTGAAAGCATGACGGGGTCGGGTTTGTTCCGGGAAATGCGGGAATTTGAGGGTGTCAGAATAGGCGGTGAGGAAAGCACTGAACCACAAGTTGGTGGAAGGTAGTGTGAGAACAACAGAATTCGCAAAGTTGTTTAGTGTTGGTTGAGAATATTGATGCAACGAATGGGCGGTGTCTGAGAGTAGCACGTAAGAGTACCAAGCTGGTTGTTAGTATTCCCGTAGTCCATGAATTTTTTGTGGATGAGAAGCCACCCGGTCTCCTAAGTTAGGAGTTTTCTTGGGGATCCCCAATCAGGGCCTTTAGCTGAAAAATCTGAACTGTAAGGCAACAGGATAAAGCTCGAGGTTCGCATTTTACCGACACCTGATGACAGTGGGATTAGTTCATACGCCATTTCAATAAGGGACAACTATACAGGACAAACTTCACCGTACGACCATGTGTGCCGGTGGTCACCGAAGCCGCTCGATATAGATTTAAGTCCAGTCACGAGATACATGCCATTCGTGTACGCTTCTTAAGAAGCCACTGCCAGCCTAGTGAAACGTGCTATCACAGATGTGACGAAAACCAATTCCGCAGAAGGTCCAGTGTGACGGAGGGGCTCCCAATCCGTCCTCTAGCCTCATACACCCTAGTCCAGTGGTTTTTATTTCAAGACCAGTCGCGTAGAAGGCACAATTCCTGGAAATGCGTCTGCGAGTTTTTTTCTTTGGTGCTGGCTAACAGACCCACCACACCCCGGTTTGTACTGTGGCTGCTTGCTCACAACAGCTTATCTATCACAAGTGACTTATTCATGGCTAAACTTCCTAGGAGGCAACCACTCTATCCGCGATTTGGGGATACATCCGGCAGCGTACATATCTGCCCCGTTCCGAGTGCTCCACGTAATCCGGCATTCTATAGAACACAAGTGATACGTGAGGGAAATTTGATGAAAGAGCAAGCGATAGGTTTTGAAATCAAATAAAGTGATATATTCAGGTCTGGCTGGACTAAAGTGGGGGCACATAGCACGATGAAGCGTCTGTTCAGTTTCTCATGCAGTTGATTTCGATCTTACCACAATGTGCCAGTGTGTTCGTCAGACGGTAGATTGTGCGTCACCTCTCAGTCGTTCAACAGTTTACTGTGTACCCACTTACCACGTCGGTGATGTAGTTCCTGGTAAGTTTGGTATAAGCAAACCCGTTTTTCACATTTGATCAAGAATTTCTCGAATTCTACGTTGCTGTTTCAACTGCTTTGATGGTTGTTGGATAGCTTTGAAGGAAAAAAATGACTCACATTTGACATTCCTTTGTCAAGATGACACCAGCTATTATCAAGGGTGCATTTTTAATGTTGATTTTTATCAGCATGGGAAGTAGCGAAGAATATTTGTTGCCGATGTCCTATAGAGCGGTATATATTGCCATAGTCACCTGCCAGCTGTGTGTGGATGTTACACTGGTCGTAACCACCACATCACTTTCATCTTCGTATTCGTTCTCCTGAACTATGAAGACATTGCGATTTCGCACCATTTGACATAGCTTCCAGAGCAGTAGAGCAAATATTTTCCCAAATTCCTCCGCTGATTGGAATTTATTAATAAATCCATTTGAGTATTCAGTTGAAAGACTCTCTAGATTTATGATCTCACAGTGCGATGTGTTTGTTCACTCGGTGTGGAATGATCGAACTATTTGACCCTTCGTATGAGTTCCATAATGTTCTGTGGCACTGATAACTATCTCCGAGTTTTTTTAACGTTAAAGTTGATTCATTTATGCCACTCAAGATAACAACTTGCTGCAGATAAAAACGAAACAATGAAGTTGGTTGGAAGCTAGCGATAACATGTGTTGCCCGTTTTTGGAAACATAGTCCTACAACTCGGAGGGGAGAAACAAAAACAAATTCGCATATCGTGTTTGCTAGAAACTCTATAGGAATGGACAACTAATGCGGGTTAGACGTAACCCGCTGATCATAAGGTTGCTGAAAACTCTTCGACAGCCCACGACCGGTTTCGCCATTTTTTGGGCTCATCAGGTAGGCGCAGTCCCCGAGTTTCCATCAACCTTATATCGACCTTACATCAACCTTAGGAAGTCTTATTCAAGTCTTCTATTTTGTTCGTAATAAAACTATTGGTGAGTGGAAAGGTTTGTTCAGTGAAAGCTATCTATTATCTGCCACCGCTTCAGCCTCAAGACGGTCAGCTGAAAGTGTGTTCCACGTGGTCGCGCGAGTGGATTGTCTCCCAGGTTATGTAGACTCGTCTTTCGATATTCTGCGGTCATGGACAACGTTACACAATTCTTACTTTTACACAAAATGCAGCGTTCTATTGCAGAATACATTTATGACATATTTCTATCAACCACAATCACGCTAACTTTACACTGTGCGTTCTACTGCATTCACATAATACTAAAATACTCGGCCTAACAAGGTACCGCTTACTTTTTTTAACAAGCAATTTGATGTGGAAGACTGTTAGGCAATTCTTTGTTGGCCGAGTACAGTGGGCCACCATTTTGACGATGGGCTTCCACAAATTGGCTGGAGGCACCGTCATGATAATCTATGCGCCAGTTGTTTCGCAGGTGGGTGTGTAGAAGCGACATTTTAAGTTGAGAATTTAACAATTTTAACCTGAATTCATGAGCGTTTGTAGTTTCAGTTTACTGCACAATTCTAAGGACTCCCTAATAGTTCGGATAGCCAGTGCTGTCTCCCATTCGGGAACACACGTCGAACTTGATCAAGCTGGTCACTTGTACGGCCGAACCCTATTCAGGGTCCGTCCAAATCCCTAGTTTTACATGACATCTTAATAGTCGTTGAGTGAGGTAGCTAAGCTTGGAATAAATCTATAATATTCCGTCCTACACAGTTGAGCAATTGAAGTCCTGGTCCTGAAACCATGCAGCTGTTGTTTGGCACTCGCCATTTCATTTTCATTCGAATGGTTTGGTTGTTCCATCAAGTGAAGAACAGTTTCTGCAGTATGATTGTGAATGTCATGCCATGGTCTTGTTCACACAGTCAGGATTCCCAACACGGCAAAACCAACCTGAATTGTCGGCACCTTGGTTTATCAGAATAACTTAGTTTTATTTGCCGGGACCTACTGAAAGACTGGGCTGAAAGTGAAGTTAATGACTTATACTACAGCAGGGCAAGGCAGGATCTACCCACAACCAACTTTTGAGAACTAACTATACCGGTATATGATGTCATGCGAACTAATTCACAATCTGTTATCGTTGAGATTTGAGGGTACTCCCAAAGTCTGTTCAAATTATACCTGACACCTTGCAGTCAACTATCATTAGGCTATCCAACTATAAGCCAATCACCGTTCGATTATCTGTCCAGCGATCGGAGTCTCCTTATTTGGGAAGATGATGCTAAGAAAATGCCTGAAGCACTGCGAATACTGCCCCGAAATATCTGGTGGAAGTAAGCGAACAAGAATGAGATCCCTGATGAATATTGACCCCATTTACATGTTCGATTCAAGGGAAGATATGATTACCTCCCAGTTGGTGCTCTTCAAAGCGGCCATTGAATCACTGATTAGTGCGAAAAAAATTTCAAGTAGCGTTTTTAGATGTGAACAATCAAACGCTACTAGAGTAAAGGTTTTAACCAATTCACATGTAGTGCGTAACAGCGGTCTGCGATCTACACGTGAGCTACGCATTCACATTAGGAAAACTAGTGAAAAACTCTGTATCTTCGTTACGTCCTTATGATAGTGTGGCCTCTTAATGGCGCATCCTTACAGGCAACGTCCCATGAAAGTCGTTCGATCAAGCTGGACGGTGTGCATTTTGCCTTTTGGGGAGAAGCGTATCAAGTTCTATAAGATGTGATCATCCGACAGCCGGATCGACAGGAAAAACTCATAATCGCCTACTTTTTGGCGGATCATCGCTTTCAACAGTGGAATACAGATGTCTCCGACGTCACTTACGTCCGATGGATTACTTGCAGTTTTTCGTTCCGTGTCTAGCTAAACGCAGTCTTTGGTGGTAAATCAGATGGCCATTTATCTGTTCGCCAGGCTCGAAACTTTGCGTGCACACGTTTCGTCACCATTCGTGGGAAATAATCAGTGTCCCCACGATGAGCTACAAAGAGTCTTCAAACAAATTGACAAACTCGGTGAACAGATCAACAGTCAACTGATCTACGGTCAAATAACGCACTCGAGTTACGAGTATTTCAATATATTACCAGACGTCATATTTTAATTCTTTCCCGTTACTCTAAGCTCCCAGTGATACACATAACAGTTACTATTGTACGGTCGTTTGATTTCCACCCTGGCTAATTTGAAATCCAAATGAAAAGTTCTATCTCAACTAACCTTGAAGTACAGGCATTTGTACTCTGCTCGAGAATACCCGTAACTTTTCACTACGCCACGAAGTTACGAAAGGTCAGATGATAGTGAGTTTGGGTGTCATGAGTAGTGCCTACTTATTCCTAGAACTGTTAGAAAACACAAGTGTTGTACTCGAATTCTAAAGAAAAATTAAAATCATTTCTTTAATTTTTATATGCTAAACCTCGTTGAATAAATTGTATACTTAAGTGGGGTTATATACTCACTTTGGTATTAACTTGGAGCTGACGGGAAACTCAACCAAATGCCAGCCGAACCTGTCATTTGTAATAATCTTCGGCAGAATGCGATGCACAAAGACTGCATCATGTCTGTGTTGGAACGATAGCAAAAGTATCGGGTTATTTTTATGTCTGAACATTACGTCACCTCATGAGCTCCAAAAAGGGTGAAACCGGTAGTGGGCTTGTGAAGAAATTTCAGAAACCTTGTGAGTAGTGTGCTACGTCTATATAATGTATTGTGCTATCTCGAAAATCGTGCCAACTGAAACATGAAGCGGCATATTCATTTGAAGAAGAACACGTGAACGAGGGTTTTAGCTGGGTTTCAGATGAGCATCCCCTGAAAATCAAATTGTTGTGCAAATGAGTGTACTTGTGGAAATCTGTCCGATTTGGGTTCAAGTCGAACATAAGCGCCAAGCACCTCTATAAAACATTTTATCATCTGTTTTTGATAGAGCGAGGCACTTTCATGCGACAATTTTAGCTACCTTCCTTAAGACCCTAGGTTTCATGTCCGAGCAAAACAAAAACATGCAAAAACACGCATCACTGGCTGAATTTGTGCAGTTCGTCCCCTTAGCTTGCCGTTATCATGCCCACTTTCGGCCGCTCGACAATTTAGACAGTTCGCGGCAACCGAATTGTATCTTATATTTTAATCGAAATTTACGCGTGCCTAATGAACGATTGTCGTCAGTCATGGTTTTTTAGACCAAGTCATTCTATAGGCACTTCTTTAGGTAAAATAGACAACATCCGTTTTTTCTTGCTAGGAGTGCGCAACTACACCGGCCTCCAAAATTTGCTCACCAAATGTCACTTCACCACAGTGGCACCAATAAATCGTCGACGACTGTCAAAAGATTAATCGACACAAAAGGTTCCGGTTCAGAAGACGACAGCTTTCGCGCTATCCCTGATATTGCCACACTAAATTTGTCTGCAAACTATAGTAGTTCGACAGTGAGACAGATAGGTCTTAGAAATGCCTTCAGAAATCCATACTCAACTGGATTCTAGCCAAATCCATGCGACAAGCCTCCGGTACGATGTAGTATTCTGTTTAATTAAACGTTACGTCAGAAAAGATGAACACACGGGAAGAATTAACAGATGACCAAGAGATTCAAATGAGTATGAAGCCCGGACCAAGGCTCACGAATGGTAGGACATGAGATGGACACAGCACAACAACAGATATACGATATACAGACGTCTGTAGACTAAGTTATTGTAAACGGGAGGCTCAACTGAATCAAGCTGAATCTCTCGTTGATGAAATCCTCTAAATAAATGTGGTTCACAAGGGTCGTCTGATGCTTCAGTTGGTATAATATTCGGGATAACAGTATATTTCCTTGACGGAACAAACCATTCAAAAAGCTGCTGAAAACCTGTCGACAACCACCGACCGGTTGTACCCAATTTGGGTCTCATCAGGTGGGTGCATTCCACAGGTCTTCATCAACCTTAGGTTCTACTTGAACCTAACTTGGATACAACTGTCAGAATTGCTTAAGAAGTTGGCGCACCGTTACCACTAGTTTGATACATCGCACAGTCCTATGAGAATGCTCTAGCAGTCTTTCCTAGTTCCGAGGTTCAGTGTCACAGATTTGAGGCACGGTGTGTCCACTCTCCCCATTGCTGTTCATCATGGCCATGGATGAGGTTCTTGGATTGCCGATTGCGAAACTAGGATATCAGTTCCAAGACACCTTAATGGATAGTTTTGTCTTCGCTCACGGCTGGGTCGTGTGTGTAGAAAGTCAGACTTGTCTTAAGGAGAAGTTTGGAGATGCTGAGGTTGGTTCAAAAAGGGCTGGTATGACGATCAGCGTCCGAAAGACGGAAGCAATGGTAATTTGTGGAGACGGAAAACGTCAAGCTACCGCAATTTTAGTCAAGCCGTTTTCCTCACTCCTCTGGGTCCGACAGACACCGTGACATACTTGGGCGTCCCTTTCACTTTGAAGTGAAAGGAGTCTGCAACCACTGATAGCATCTACAAAAACTGCTCGGTGAGATGACACATGCTCCGTTGAAGCCGCATCAAAGAATTGAGATCACTCTTCTCGATGTGCTGGGCCTAACTGGGTTGCAAGAGAACTTGGATTACGTTTCCTCCTCTGGGATGAATTGTTTTCGATGAGTTGAGAGCATCTAGTTCGATGTCTTTCATTGAGCCTGACCTAATCCATATTCGGGAGATCCAAGAAACCGTGACAGACGCAAGTATGGTCTGAGATAGGTGCGCAGTGAGTATGTGGAGTGAGGTAAAGCAGAATTACGGTGTTGGTGATTGTTCTCTCGTTATACTGTCAGTAGCCCTATGTACCATCGACTGCGATGTTCGTTTTTGGTTCACGAACCGATGACCATTTTATATCAAGGGTTCTGCTTTCCTCATTTGCCCAAGGGTGTTGTTGGACTGGAGCAGTCACTCGTGTATGCTGACCATTTTGGGCTGTCTACACAATTATGACACTTATGTGCTTGGTACATTGCTTTGAGTGTTTTTTCGTGCCATGAACTTTCACAACTGAGCCTGTATGACGGACACATTGTGCCTGACGTGCGAGTTTTGACTGTGCTATCGCTTACTGCGGCTTGAAGAGCATTCAGTATTGTTTGTCTTTTCTCCAGTTGCTTGTCTTTACACGTGTGTTTCTATGCAAAACATCCTTACGTTAGATCATTTCGTCTGTATTGGAACTGATGGCGGCATGCCTTAGAATGAAAATTTTCCCTCACTTTTCTTCTAACGTTCTCCTGTAATCCTTCCATGTATCTTGCACTTATTCTTGGTGTTTATGTTCATGCTCTTCAAAAACGAAAAAATAAACGACAATGGTGGGTCTGAAGTTCATAGCCCAAGCAGATTGAAGACCACTTAATATCTTTCATCCGTTGTTTAGCTTGTCTTAACTTTAATCGGTCCATATAGACCAACAAAAACCACTTATCGATCGAAGTGTTCTGAACCAGAAGAACGAGGGTCCGAAACCGAACACATTGACATTACACTCCCCTATCCACACCACAACGATAAAAAAGGTAGTCACCCATACCAACTGAGAACTATCGACCAATATTGAACGCTGATTCAGTCGTCTAACCGAAAGAAATATTTGCTGATCGGTTTTTCGTGTGCCTAATCACGACCAATTTGGTGGCTAAGTTAGTCCGACGAATTTTTGTCAAAAATGAATCCTTACCCAACAATAAGTGCGCCTATTTCAACCAAACGTTTCTGAGCCGATGATTTCTTGGTCAGTTTTTAAAGTTTTCTTTTTGGTTTAAAACACCTTTTTAGTTGCCATTCGGAGCATACAGTGTAGCTGCCTGTCTAGTGGGGAGTACGTGCAGTTCTTGGGGGAACTCTCTTTAGGAGTACCGCAACTCTCGCAACGCATATAGGTTTCCGGAAATGATTCCTTTTGAAGCACACTGTCGGGAGGCCACCCCTTAATTAGCTTCCCATCCATGTGCTGGAACGTTAGCACCGTTTTTGTAGTTTGGATTTTCGGAGTGGTAAAATGTGCGAGTTTTGTACATAAACCAAGCTTAACAAACAGATTGAATTTGGTGGGAAGCACTGACAGCACGCATTACCATTGGCCACACTTCCTTATAGTGACAATGAATTGCAGGCATCACAGGTCGCTGTTTTACTTAATCTTTACGTCTTACAGAATAAGTTAAGTGACCAAGCTGGTGACGTCACTTTACGATCGATGAGGCAAAATTTCGGTCATTTTTCACGGCTGTACAAAGGATAAAATTCTGCTCATGTATCAAAACCTAGACTGATAAGTAATCACGGTTCTGTAGTGGGAATTTGCGCTCAAAAGTCTAGCCATTCGTAGTCAGACTTTTGAGCAGTTTGTTCGTTTAGGCAAGAGGTTACTAAGTCTGCTTTGGTACCCGTTTGGAGAGTCAAATTATCGTATTCGACCAGTTTAGTTTAAGAAATACTGTGACTGACACGTTAGTCGTCACGGACACTCAGAAAAAACCTTTACCAAAGGAAATATTTTCGTGGCACGAACCGCCCAAAGTTGCGATAACCTTTTCAAGAAGCATCTCCCAGAAACATACTGGCGGGATTTCCGGGTTCCAGGAAAAAGCCATTACCACTTGGTTGTGGCTTTGACTGACCTGCTGACAGCCAAAATCAATAACGCTGCTTTTTACCATCTTTTAACACACGTGGACGCTTTCTGACTGAACTGCATTTGGTTTGGTTTATGGGTGGTTTGGTGTAGCCAAAATAAGTTTCATGGGAAGTGAAGATGCTCAACAAAGTAATAGAGTTTTATCGATTTTCCAGCAAAAAAGTGTGACATTCTGTCGCCTCTTCTTCGAGTACGGTTAAAAAACAGACAGATTACTAGTTTGCGATTAGAATCGACGGGTAGTATGCAGGCTCGTCGCAACCCATTCATGTGTCTGGCGCATGCAATCTAGTCAAATTGAAAAGTTTCAACACATTCTGACAATTATCGGCGGATAAGAGAATTTCAATTGGTCATGTTCAGGAGACACGGAAAACGGTTCATATCAGTCGCTCTTTCGGCAAGAACTGTGAAGCGCAGTGAGAGCGAAGCTGAGTGAACTGTCTGTGAAAATATTCTTGAAAGTGGCAGTCACAAGTGATTGGAGGAGGTGATCAGTATAATCGAAAGGTGAAATTCAGTGCTCCGCAGCAGACCTGCTGGTATATTATTAAGAATTGTGGTCCCTTGCTTGCAATGCAGCCACGTTTATCAAGTCTTAACCAATTGCGCAATATGCTAATTGGTGCTCAGACAAATTAGCATAAATCAAAGCTGCTCCATTCTAAGATCCATGATGCATCAATTAACATTTAACCCTACGAAGACCAGAAGTGTGATGCCGAACGACAATGATCGTGTGTAGACACTGATGAATAAATTTTGATGTTATTCCTTGAGGACGTAACTTCTTCACTGTAAATATTCATGCTTCTCACGTCTAACAGTGATGTAATTGCTTACGTCGTTCTGTTTGACTTCATTACACCTAAACCGAGAACCGCCTTTGATCAAATGGATGGTTCAACGTAGACAACTTTAGGGCCTTAACTTTGACAACTGCCAACTGATTTTGCTAGACAAAGTTTCTCGCCGAGTGCTGTTATTTCCAGCGTTCAAGCTATTATTGTTCTCTTGAAGAAGTTTGTAGTAGCACTACTGTGAAGATGGTTTCGTTACTTACTTTTCTTCACAACACTACCATTTTCATCCGAAACAGCCTGGCCCGGGCTCTTTCATCCCCAAATGGAGAGGTAAAAGTGCGTTTTACACTCTAGAATTAGTCACAAGTTTTGACCTAATCAGCAGAATGCACAGCTGATGTCATTAATTTTACTAACGCCTATTTGACAACGCCAGAATCTTTGGTCAGTTGTTCGCCTTTAGTGGCACTCTTAAAGTATGATGCTCAGGTCAACCCTATATCTCCTTGTTAATCTGTACCCGGTGTTTGCCGTTTGGCCTATTCATTTTAACATCCATTGGACACTGGGAATTTCGAAATTACTCTTCCGGTCTAGATGAGCAGATGTGCAGTGCTTACTGCCCAGTGCTCTGAGTATGTTTCATGTGAAGCTGGCGGTCGCAGGGTTGAAACGACTGGTGTATAGGTCAGAAGCACATACGATAAACTAGGCACCGGTGAATTGGATTATTCAAGGAAAACAAACAAACAAAACATTTCTAAGTGGCAATGTTTGATTAGTGTGACTGATGGTTGAAATCTTTCTTCCATCCAAATATCTGTTATGTGCCAGTTTATTGGTAAACAAAAATTTGATGGCATGACAATCAGTCAAATAGAGCACCGATCATTACGATGCTTTTCTTTGATGTGCTTATATAATTGTACTCTTTGGAAGTGAACACCCCCAAAATACATCATTGCCTAAAGCCGGTCACCTCACGTGAACACTACAAAAGAGAACAGAGATACATCGAATTTATCGGCAAACATTGTTGTTTGTGGCAAATAAAAACAAACATTCCCACGTTATTTACTAATAACGTAGTGGATTGAAATTGTACCTTTGTTTTATACTGAGGCAATGCTCTTATTTATCGGAGAACCAAGCATGCGATTCCACTTTTTTGTGTGTGAGAAAAGCCAAGCGTTTAAGAGACGACTGTGAAGTCTAGTGATTGAATGTAGAGTCTGCATACTTCTAAAGAAAAGCAGCATTGCAACACAAATCAAGGCAAGATATAAACTCTCATTTAATGCTGTTATTGAGAGAGAAACACTGGGAGGAGGATCGGGAGTCATCTCAGAACAAGTCCTCAGACTCTATTGCTAACGCTTGATAGGAGGGTGGCTTTGAGCAATACTTGTTGGTCTCAGCGTTTTATCGGTTCAAGACCAGCTACAAGCGTTCAATTTCGCTTTTAGCTTCTATCCTGGCTTGTTACGCTTTCATTTGTTATGTTTTGGTTAACCCGCAAGTCGTTTTATGAAGGCAGATGACTACTCGGTTATGTTTGGGATCTGAATTAAAATGGGTAAACAGATTTTTGAAAGGTGATGTTCTATATGACCGTGATATTTAATGCAGTGAACCGGTTAATAATGACGCAAGATTTATAAGGAAGCAGAATCCGCAATTTTATCAATGATCACAAACACTGCACATCTCACCTATCTCGGAGGAGAAACCGAAATTGAGCTGTCCTGGTAGAAGCTTGCATGCTGCTGCTACCAGCTACTTGTACAATACTACATATTGTGATTTATTTTTAAGAGCATGGTCACAGACATAAAAAGTAAATGCAAGCGATGGATGCGGAAGGGTTACAGGAGAATATGAGATAGAAAGAGAGAAGCGTCTCATTCGAAGTTATGCCACCAACAGTTCCAGTCAGATAAGATGAATCCAAACGTATGTAGGAATTTTGGTATGGAAACACGCGTGTAAAGATCAACAGCCGAAGAAAGGACAAACAAGGCTGAATGCTCTTCAAGGCGCGGTAAGCGCTAGCACAGTCAAGACTCGCATATCAGGCACAAAGTGTCTGTCATACTGAGTCTGGTGTGAGATTCAATGGCAAGAATGTGCACTCAA
>SJOL01006391.1:288063-318411 GCA_004794785.1 Opisthorchis felineus | reverse complement strand
CATTGAACCGGCGGAGCATCCTGGGCGTGAGCTTGTCCAGGCCTGGGGACGATTGCCCATTAAACGGATCGTAGGACCGACTTCCTCTCCCGTAATTGGCTCGATCAAGCTGCAGTCGGATGGTACTACTACGCGACTTGGCCGGCTATCCACGTGTTTTGGAGCTGAGAGTACCTGTTTCCAATACTGCTAGGCGTCCAGAAGTAGGCCGCAGTTACCTTTGTATAGATCCTTCCATGACCCATCGAGCACAGCAGACGCTGCATCTTTCCGTCTTTGGTGGTATAGGGTCTGGATGGCGGCGTAGTTGGCTCGGCGGATCTGCTTTCGCTTGACCGGAATCCGATGGGCTAATTGACGACGGCGTCGGGATACAGTTCTCCAGGTGTGTGGAAATGTCCTGGAGGCGTGGAGCTCCAGAAGTGACAGAACTTGCTCCGGTGTCATGATGCCAGACTGCAACCCTCGGGCGAATGCCAGGAGGTCAACACTAGCAAGCGAACTGTCAGAATGGGATTCCAAGCGTGACACTGCGCAATCCACGGTTTGTTTAAACCAGACGCTATAGTCATCAGCTTCTGACGAGTAGGCCGTTATTTGACCGATGGTTTGGTCAGGGCCACCAGATGATGATTCGTCTTGTTGTGCTTGCCAGTTAAGCACCCGTAATCTGGTTTTGATGCTGATAGCTAATCGACCAGGGAAATACTGCTCCAATCTCGCGAACAGCGCAGTTTGCTTATCACAAGACGGATACAAATTGTTAGCCAGGCGCAAGAGTGATTGTGACTCTCATTGGGACCAGAGGACACAGGAGTTCTTCACTCGGCCAAGCTTATCTGCATTATGCTGGGTGGCGTGTGCGTGCCGGCGATGTTGACCCAGGCCAGTCTTCGTCGAAAAAAACGGGAACAATCAGCGCAGGCTAATTGGGGACCATGTTCGTACCAGCACTTTCATTTCCATAAACTCGATGGTGGGCTACCAAGCCAGCTTTCGACTTGCAGCACTTGCTACATTCCTCACGCGTGAGCCCCACGAGTCACTCCTGTGTACTGGTTGGAACTGGTGCTGTGGCGCCAGATGATTCGTATTGTACATTGTCGAAAATAACCAGCACATTGAAACCAAACGTGTTGGTTAGCCCTTTCTGGAGCTGTTGAACTCTTGGCGCATCCAGACTGAGGTCCGGACTACCCAGTCGGCACCACGAGGAGGTGGTCCAGCGCGCCGACGCATGCACACTTACACTATCTGGTGCTAATCATCCTCCAACAGGACAAATTTATGCCACGTGACCTAGTGTTGTTGTTCAGGTGGCTGTTGCTCTATTCACCGAGCTCACTAATAAACTTGGAAACGTTTTGTCACCAAACGAACAGACATCATCACTGCACGGTTGGGTCGGGTAGGTTTATTTGACATGACATCATTAAATTTGTTGACTTAGTGTCACTGAATGAAGGGCTCTCGAGCAAAGTTTCGTGTGACTTGACTGGACACTTTGCTTTTCTAACCCCTATGCGGTTATGTACAACGCGGATATTTTTGAAGATCAGGTTTTTCTCGAGGCGAATCACGTTCAGAATCTGTTCACGAATGGAGGGCATTTCTAAAGGGGAACAACCCCCCACATAGAGTGTCCACAATAACAACCCCCTTCAGCCACGTGCTCTTCTCAGTAGAGGTTGGGATAAATTAATATATTTTACTAAGTTCAGCTGTTTTACTCGGTTGTAAATAAATAAGTAACAAGTGGAGAAAGATGCAAAAAAACAGGCTAAAATTGCATGCATCATGCAAAATCAGTCTAATTGTTGACCAGTCTACTTATTCACCCCAACTTTAAGGTGATCAAAAACACAGCTCCGGCAGGATGTGCGCACTGTTCGGACGGAAAGAAAACTGGCTTTTTCTCTGCATGCATTACCGTGGTGTTCATTGGAAAAAAAGCATCACGGAGAAAGAGTCGTTTTAGTCTGTTCTGCAGTTTCGACTTTCTTTGGAAGGCAACCAATCATCGTTTCTTGACTTCCCTTGTCTTTGTTTACTGACCTGATCCAAACATTATCACAAGATATGAATACTGCTTCACGACAACCTCTTGGTAATTGCTGCGTTGGATGTCTCTTGTTTGCGTTCTCCATGAGGTTAGCTTGCTTACAATCCGTTATCTTTGTTGCAAGCCCCATTCACCAGATTTGTTTTGAATATTAGCCATCATTTAAACAAGGTGCACATTGACTAGGAGCTTACAAGCTCTTGGATAATTACCAGAAGATGGTTACTATTCTGAAATCTGCTTTCCTCAAAGGAATAAACGGTGAACTCTCGATAGAAGCGAAATATCACTTTCCGGTGCATCAATCAAGAAAAACCGGCAACTAACATCTTGAGAAAAATGCCATGTAATCGATGGTTATGAAGAAATGGTGTTCGAAAGGAAAATTTTCAGCCCGATTTTTTCATTGCAATGTGAGGCTAAGTTTCGTCTTTATGTGGTATTATCAATATCGAATAGTTTTGGATTTATGAACCCTGTTCAACTATATGACAATTTGTAAGCGTTGTACACAGTGGGTTGTGTTGCAGGGCTCAAACTTCTAAGTGTTTATACGTGGTTCTCGAAACGTAAGTTTTCGGCACGGCTCTATTCCTGGAAAGATAACTCGGATTTTGGGACTAGGGTGGGTGTGGAAACCATAATTCACAGAATGAAACCTAGGCTTTCTAGGAAGTTTAGGCCAAACATTACCACGGTTAAAAAATTCGTTGGAAATCTACCACGGAGCGCTTTATGCAAATTTATTTTGAGGGGGGGCTCTCTTCGGTAAGACTGACTTTGGGAGAATTACCGCATACTCGTTCTCCGGTAATAAAATTCAAGCTGAACTAACCGTAATTATCCACCGTTCAATTATCCTTGATAGACTTAAAATGATACATAGCAAGAGGAAAACTATCTATAAGACCATTTGGTTTCAATTTCAGCATGTGATTTAGTAGCACGATATAACTGCTGGTTCAGTTAATACTGGCTTAGTGAGAATCAGTCTCCAGATAAACTTTTACTCAACACGTCAGATTTGATAAGACCCATGACCGAATTTCATGTCATAGAAGTTTAGTAGTGTGCAGCTCAAGCGGGCAATGCTTGTAATTATGCAGATCAAGTTGGTAATACATACGGTATTAGAAGGAAGAAGGAGACGGTCTGCACAAGTGTTTCACTAATTTTCTACTCTGCAGGTGAACCCATCTTCCGTAGCATCTACGACGCATACTGTACAAGCCTGGTCCGGTTATGCGGACTAAGATCTGCCCCTATTTTCGATTTTTCTAGTGCCCGCCATTTGTGTTAGCCTCGTTACTACTGGTCCAACGTGGAGACGTACGTTGTTGCGCAACCGTGGGGACCAACCCCCTCTTCAGCTGAGGACTTGCAACAGCCGAATCCGAATCCCGATTGCAGTGCCAACTGTTTGTAGAAACTGCCTCCTTACTTATGATCCGCAGGCTATCCGAAAAGTGCCGTTGCACAGACACTAGGTGGTGTGTAAACCCGGACTATAAAATATCATCTTACTCTCTTCCCCCCTCGTTCCATCTTTTTCACTTTCAGACACCGTTTAAAAGGTCAACTGCTTACTACCGAACAAGCACTATATCGATCATTTCATCTCTGTCCACTTCTTTTCCCCAAGACAGACCACCATTAACCTCTGTATACGTGGTAAACTTTGCGCTTATCATGTTGAACGCTACATCCGGTCGCTCCGTGCACACACTATAAGTAAAACTGCTCTGAGTTATTGTGGTTTGGCTGCATTTTTTGTCTACCGCAGCTTCTTAAGCTAAAATCAGCTTATGCCACCTTAACACTCACCAGGGCCTCTATCACACACATGCGATTTGGGTCTAGCGCCATAGAGGACACCCTTTGCCAGAGCAAAATTATGCGCTATCGACTAAGCACGATTAAACATGTTCTATCCTATTCTGGTTTACTTGATTTTCGCTACATATACATATACACTGAAAATATGACCCACAGCTTTCTGTATGTGTTTGCTCTCTATTTTATTGTCAGCTTCGAAGGCCGCAGTAGTGTTTTCGGAGATTTGGATTTTGTACTGACTACCCTGTGTTGTCTAGAAGGTGAGTGTGGCGCAATTCTGCCAAGAATTTGGAAACCCGGTTGCCAGCTGAAACAAATGTGTGGAGCCGATAAATTACAATATCACAGAATGGTTCAACTCACTACCTATCCTTCATGCATCTGATTGACAATAAATTACCAGTGGTCGCTGTGGAATTCAAATTTCCTCAGAAAAGTTTCACTGCAATCATCCACTTTCGGCTAATTCCTAACACTAGAGTAGTTTACAGTTTACAAGCACCGCACAAAACATTTTTCAACGTAGCTTTTAGTGTTATACCTGTTCTTGTTGGGAAAGAAAGGTATTGCGGTATCTTTTCATGGCTGCGGGAAGTCATCAGCTTTCAGTATTCCGTGGTTTAATTAGAGCTATTGGTGCAGCAATGCGTCTCTACCAAACTTGGTAGGTTCCGCAGGTATAATTCATTTTTATTTCAGCGGTTGCATCCCAGCTTCTTTCATTAGGTCCCATTTACTTCTTCAGGTTACTTGAATTAAGATTAGCTAGATTAACCCTGAAAGATACAATTTAGTGGGATTCTGACCGACTCGTGCATTTGGAATAATTCTTCCGGCTTATAGAGTCTCCTTATTTCCCTAAGCAGTTACCTTTGAAGGGGCGGATCTGTGCTTTACCGAATTTCTCCATTGTGTTTCATCTGAAGCTACTGCTATGGTAAAATCGCTGACTTTTGCGGCTCAGTATTCCTCTTTGACAGAGGTCATTGGAAGACCTCCAGGTAGTCCGATGAAATTTATGGCATTTTGTTAAAAGTGGAAATAAATCACGGCGTCATTCTCATCAGTCGAATAATGTCGCTTCGGTTCGTCAGTCCACTCATCTATGATTCGGTTTCACCTACTTCCACATTTTGGAATCCGTTGTCCAATGTCTAACATTGCCCACCTTGATTACACTGAACTTTTACCACACTGCCTAAGTCCAGTGGGCTTTTGGCATAACAGTCTTGATTTTTTGAACAATTCCTAACGCCAGTGTGCCATAAAACTAACATACACCTGGGATTTCATCAAAAATTATGTTTTTACTCAGCATCGTGAAGAGGTTTGTGGAGAGAACATCTTTTCCTGGTGCTGGAGGTGGCTGATCATTAAATCGAGTGTAAATCCGGCTTGAAGAGGTCTTTATAAGAATGAATTGAACACTAGTAAACAGCTTTATCCAAAGTCTTACGGTGTTACTTGTCGACAATAACCGACAATCCAATTTGCAGCTTCAGCGTATTCCTCCGAAGTATTGACTAGTGGGCGACTCAAACGCCGAGGGAAAGCATAAGGAAAAAATGGTCACGTGTGAAGATTGTAAATGAAACTCAATAGCTGGAAGTTTTACCCATTCCAGAGAATACTGCGGTCATGACAAGGGAAAGCTGATTTTTAATCATTTGCGACGCATGGACACTTTCAGATTTCTAACTCAACATTGCATTTTCAGCAACTGTTCACTGATTGCTTCAGTTCAGAAGGAAATAATGCACGCACAGTAAATCCCCCTGAGGCGGAACTAAGCGGAATTGGATAATTCCGCACGAGAGTCTACAGCAGCTGGCACTTCCCCAGGATGGCAAGTAGACCAAATCAGGGAGTACACCCAACCCGCGTAAGTCTCACTTGTCTGAATGTACCTGAATGCAATTGAATCACGCGAAGATAAAACGTTCTTAGTCGAAAAAAAGGACTACTGCATGCTTTAGTGGTTGCGGTCATTTCCACGTGAAAATGCTCAGCATGTCTAACGAAAGTAAGTCCGTTTTGACTAGAATACGAGGGAGGTGGACCGGTTACAAGTATATCGTTTATTGATGATGGTGTGTAGAGATTCGGTAATTTTCAATAGGGATTTCCTCTTGTCAGTGAAGCTAGTCTGTGCTGAAAAGCTGAGACGCGTTGTACAGCCGTTTCATTCTTACTGGGAATTATCAGCAGTGCGCAGCTCACGGACCTCAGAGATTTTTGAACCCGCGATCTCCAGATTGCTGGTTTAGTACCTCACAGTTTAGCCATGAGCGGCCAATCAGCAGTGTGATTAGCTCTAATTTAGACAGAACAGAGCTACTCATCCTGCAATCACAGAAACCACGTCACGTGGTCAAGCGTTGATTGGCTATTAGGGCGGCGACTTCTCAGAAGGAAGTTTAACTCGCCTTGTGCAATCGATCTTCTTCTGAGCGGTTGATGGTTTGAGGAGACTCGGTATTTTCAAATGCAAAATTGTCAAGTTGTCGTAGTCTCGTCGTTTGTCCCAAGAGATTACAGCCACTTTGACCGCGTTTTCAGAGCTCTGACAAAGTGGAGATAGCAAGGTAGAAGAACATAACTGACGGTGTTAAATAGAACAAGAAATAAAGAATTATAAAAACAAACGGCAAGATCCTTTTGTGGAAAGCTCTATCTAAGTTCAAATGGTAGAACATTTCATGCTGAGAACTCTGTGAGCTTTTTAAAACAGATGTATCGAAACGTTTCCTCAAGATTTCCTCTAAGTGGGCAGGCAGCCACACACTCCAAAGACAAGAATGCTAGTTTGCCCCCCCTGGAGCTTAGCTTTAGTCACTGCTGTATGGACCTGCGAGGGTTCCTCAAACTAGTAACTTTTAAAATGGCTGCCGAAGGGAGTATGGGACAAAAGTGGTAGTGATGAGCATGTGATTACACGTCCATTTTCAGTGACATCCGTCAGATTTTCAGATTTCACTAATTAATGTAAAACAGCCAAACTCTCATCCACGGCACGCACTTAAATAATAAACTTGAGATGGTTATTCTGATGGAGCTTATTTTACTGTGAATGAAACATGAATGTTCGATGTTTATAAGTGGTTACTTGTTTTTATGCTTTATATTGAAGTTTGTATGTACAGGATCAGACAGTCTTGTATGTTCATTAGTGATTCTTCTTTTTGCGATGGTCAGGATTCCCCGGCCGAGTGAAAATAACCTGGGCAGACTTCCGAATACCGCCATCAAATGTTTTTTACGCATTGTACGGGAAGCCACTGGAAATACATTTTTGACATGCACTCTTAATAGGATTTCGGCTAATCCAGATGACTGCTCTGCACCTCACACGGGGGTCTTTGTTGTCTAGGGGAACTTATGCTGGCAAGGAGCATACTGAATGTAAAAATATCGACGGCATACGTGGGTTTACGCGGAACCGTATTCGTTTCAACGTAATCCGATCATAATAAGCGGATGCTCCATTATCGCTGATCCCTATTCGTGCAAATTTAGCTAAAATTTCACGAAACAGATTTATCAGATGAGTGAAGTTGGTGAATAACGCTTTTTCACTGTGACTGGTTTTCTTGGTTGGTTAAAGTATCACAACTTTGCAATACACTACTCCGAAATCATGTGCAAATTTAGCGCGAAATTTACAGGTACACATGGACGAAAGATGAGCATTCATTCAGGCGTCTGAGCTTTTGGTGAAAGTAAAGTGAGTTGATAAATAATTTTTTCTCCCACAGTGGGCTTACTGCTAGCTTGTCATGTCGGAGAACATACATTCCGAATCACAGCCATTATTGCACACCAAGACAAGCCCCATATTCCTTTTAGTGCATTGTTTTTAGTCCAGATTACGAGGCGATCTCACACTGCACCTTATACTTGCATTTCACATTAGGCAAAAAGATACCAAAGAGACACCATGTGAGGTAAAGCTGCCGAGCGTAGTAGCTGATAGTCCTTCACTTGAGACCACAAAGTAGCGAAGTCTTGGCCAGCTCCTTTGTTGAGCTGAATTAATGTAGTTTGTTTTCTCAGATTTGTATCTAAGTGATGTTCGGGTCACTTGAATTTAGTTTTAAAGCTTCTACTTGGCTGAAATGTGGTTTAGAGTTTCTCGTCTCAAGCCAAACTTGTTAGGTAAACTTACGGAAGAAAGACCCGAACAGCTGAGATCATTAGGAGTGTCTGTTGAGGGTACATTATCCTTTGTTTTATCTTCCCTGTTAGTTTTGGCCTGAGACAGGAAGTTTAGCTGAGCTCGTCCCAGTTCGCAACGTGTTCCTCACAGATGAATGCTTTGCTGACAATGTACATTGGTTCCTATGGATTGGTTGATTTGGTTTTTAGTTTTATTGTCTGAGTAGCAATAAATTAGTCTCAAACGAGTTCACCTTGCTAACGGACATAGATTACTTAACGTTTTTTAACCTTGGCAAAGAAGTTTGGGGTATGGCATTTGGAAGCGACTTTAAATCACTTACTATTTGAGGCTTGATAATATTTCAGAAATCCGAGATAGTTTGTCAGATGATGAAGTAAATGGCGGATTATTAATCAAGTGGTTCTCACTTCTAGTGAGAATCATCGTTTATGAAAATTTGGACGGTAATCTTCATTCATCAGTTCTGCTGTCAATAAAATGATCGCCTTTGAGTCAAATGTGATTCATAACAGTAGCGATCAAAGCACACGATCCAAATTTTTGTAAAATGATTTAGTACAGCGACAACTGTGCTCGGAACACTACACTTTAAGACATTGCCTCTACTTCTCCACACTACGTAAAGTTCGAAACACAGCACCCTTAAAAAGCAATATCTCGGAAAACTTCAGCCTCACAGCAATCTCTCTCCTGGGATATTTTATTCTAAGACTTCAATATCTGAGGCAATAGTGTGTTTTCTAACATGTAAGCCCGTGTATGAAAGCATTAACAGCAGTTTATCACATAACTGCAACCAATGTTGGAATTCCGAAAATGGATGACTCCAGGAAAATACAATTTCCACAGGTGAACAGTGTTCAGTCAGTTACCTGAAATCAACCTTTGTGGGTGTTTCCGCATGGCGTATAGCAAGACTATCGTTAGGTGAAAAAGATTCCTTATTTCTAGACACCACAGGAAACGAGAAAATTAATTGATTTTGTCGTTGCTTGTCGGCTGACTGGAGTTCCATCAATTCAATTGATAGGGCTAAGTTTTTTCTAGCTTTCGTTTGTCTGAAAAGTGAGACCAACTTAAGCTGACTCAATACTACGCGTGACGGGAAAATTGACAGAATCGTAGGCCACATTAACCGACAGGGCTCGTTTAACATGCTAAAGTGAAGTATCAATTCCCTTCGATTTTTTCTCACCATTTACTTCGACTTGATTGTAAACTCATGAACAAGCTCAAAATTCACGGTTGGCCTACCACTGTGACCTCTTGTACATCAGGACCTACATAATCGTGCTTTGATAGCTGTCCGATACCTGCAACTTTTGGCTCGGGATTGGACTGTACACTTTTACGTTGCCAACTGTTCCCAAGAACGGTGGTATTGGACAATACGTGGTTTGACCTCTACTTGTTCAGTCATTCGCGCTGATGTTTAGAGATCAGACGCTAAGTTGTTTCACAGATTATCAAGTTCTGTAATTGGCATAATTTTCCACAATAATCGGAGTCCTCTTGATGGCTTAGTGAGCCTTAGTTTTCTGATGATACGAGTGAATGAATTTTCGTCGCAGAACAATTTTGCTCATTGCGAAACCATGCAGTTTATCAGATTAGTCAACGCGCGCCTTTTGGTCACGTGGAAAGAGTAAAATACAAAAGTTCCGCTAGAAAGCGAAGTTACCTGAATGGCGGCCATCATCACCCAGCAAGCGTTCGAAGGTGTTCGAGAATATCAGGGTTGAGACCTTAAGACTTTCGCATGGAAGAAAGAAAAACTTGTGAGGAAAACAAACGTTGATTAACCGTTTAACCGAATTTTGATCAATAGTGGTGATTTTGTCATTTATACGGCCTCCTGGAATCTCTTTCAGAGGATTCCTTGCCTTCCCCGCGGGTTAGCTCTACGCTGCAAGTATAAGGATACCAAAGTTTGGTCAAACCGTCTTCGGTTACGGTGCGAGTTCTGTTCACTCTTCCACGAGAGTCACCTTAGGCAAAATTTTCTCACAGTGCGGGACCGCCAAATGCGGTTCACTTTTGAAGATACCATTAGTATAATTTTTGAGGACCACACATGAAACTACCATCTTTTTACCGATTAAATGCTTCGTAGTTTGTTTACAGGCAAAAGTGCATTTGGACTGTTCTATCTATGACTGGTGAGTAGCGTCAAATGTGGTGACAGGAATGGTTTACGCACTTCACGTTTCTCGCTGAACTATTCTGTTTAAAAAAATCCACTATTATGGTGTTAACGTACAATTCTTGAGCTTACACACACGTACGCATTAGGTTTTAGGCTAAAACCCTCTACTTGTATGACTATTCTGTATTTTTTAGTCACTGGGCGATGGGATGAGGTGACGTTTGGATGACGTTGGGTTCCATATGTAGTTTCAGGATGCAGTATTCTGGAATTACGTGACCGGTCACCAGTTATTTGCCGCAATGAGTGCATTCTTACGGCGTTGAAGCAAAAGTTGTTTTCCCTGTAACGTCTTCAAGCCAACACCGCTAGAAGTAGCTGGTGGACTTTCCTGAATCAACCTCCTAATTTGACCCAAAAATAAATGGCATAGATGCTGTACATTTCCAAGATAACCTTCAAGAATTTCCGTGAAAATGAGGACATAAGCAAACGGTGTATAGAATTTTAACACACGTGAAAAATCCTGATGGGGTTGTTGAACAAAAGAAATTTGAATAACTCAATGGCAATCTACAAAAAATTCCTATTAAGTCATTGTTGCATTCTCAATTTAAATGAAATATAAATTATATTGGCGCACCGTACATATTATCATTATCACTATAAGGGGTATTGCAGTAGTAGAAGGTAAAAGTACCTAAATGTCATACAGAAAAGCAATCATCAGACGGACTGGAACAGGATGGTAAGGATCATAAAAAATCACAGAAGGTCATTTATCTGCCCCGGTTTGAACAGCAAATCGGCGGTCCAGACTGATGTCATAATGTGATGCCCGAGATGTTATGAGTTGACTTTATTATCGAAGTTGTTCGTGCTCGTTAGATACCTAAGCTAAAGAGGAGGACGACTAGAAATTTCACACTCCCAGAAGCAATACCACAACGATCAGCGTAGGGTTAGAAGGGCAGTCCAAATTTTACGGTACGAGCTGCCATACCGGTTCTACTTCCGACCAAATGGATGGTTGTGTTTAAAAAATTGTCCCACAACCTACGCTCGTGACGTATAGCAGGTTTTAATGTATGGGTTATCTCTTTATTTTATGCATAGCAAATACTTGAATCAGGAGGCCAGCTCTTCGATGCAATATTTGCTTCATTAGTTCCGGTTATCTGAGTCCCGATTTTCAACTACATCCAGCCCCTATGATCAAACTGGGTGCACTGGGAACTTTACGTCTTATTGATTGGGGCCAAAATGATTCTGCCTGCATGTAGCTGGAAATTCTACATATCCATCCCTGTGTCTAGAATTCTGTCCATTGTTATCAAGCCTCGCTAAGGTTTGTCTGTCGTTGTGTGCTGAGCTTGCTTTGGGCAAGAGACGCTTGATCAGTCCCGAAGCTATGGACTCGCCCCAAAGTGATGCCCAGATTGTCTTGGGAAGTTGCCTTAGGATTGTATTTCCTAAAAACGCTTAGTTTGTCTAAACAAGATGTGTATTATTTCTCTTTACTCCCCACACGTTACCAGGGTGCTCTCTCTTCATGTTTGTACAGTAGCTAACCCCTAGTGGATGATGCGTTTTTTTATTGTGAGGGCGTTTGGGTAACTCTTAAAACGGTCCTGTACGACTAATTTAATGCTGACAACCACGTGAGGTTTCAAATACCAACGTGAAAACTTACTTCCCAGTTACAACCATCGTTAGCATGATTTTTTTCTCATACGGCTTTTTTATTGATTAGACACATTCAAATCATTGAAAGTTTCTTATGTATCCGTTCAAGTCTTGGCGTTTCTCTTCTAAATCAGATTTACTACAATATGCTTAACACCCGGAGACTGAGCTTCATCTGACCACCAGCTTAGAGCTCCTTCATCTCCAGCGGTTTCAGTTGAATGGAAAGTAAGTTTAGGTTTTCCACCTAACAATAAAGCTTCGCGCAGAAGATTGGACGAAGCTCCGGTGACCAACAGCTAGAGTTACTCCTTGTTTGTTTATCTTGCATTGAACCGAGTTAGATGAAGGACAAGTAGGGTTGCTTCATTAGTACACTATATTCTTTGACTAGGCCCGCACTTGTACAGTTCAACGTTGCATTCGTGTATTCGTGTATTTTATCTTGTCAGCGTCACATGTCAACCGGTGTCGGCTGTGTGTTGTCTCATTCTGCGCCTAATTTCTGTATATGGAAACATTTTCCCTCTCTAAGGAAGCATGAGATTAACTTTGGGCAAAATACTCCAAGTAATTTTGCTAATTTTGCGAATGTATACTCCCAACCCCTTTTAAGTATAAATGCAAAATTACCTGTGCTAAACAACAACCATAAACGCTTTGAGATTAAGAACTTCAACTCCAAGACTTACCTGCTGAGTTTCGGTATTATCATATGTAACGATGCCACATTCCTTACTAAAAACCGGAAGCTTGATGGCTAACGTAACATACAGGTACACTTTCTAGACGAATTGCCGAGGATTATGCTCCACATGTAGGCTGTGAAAATAGGCTAACTTCACTTATTCCGCGGGTAAGCCTGCCCTGTGGTGATTGCGGCAACCATATTTGCAGACTGGAGCTACTGCGTGCCAATTTGGTAAGAATAGTAAACGTGCTTAACAAATACCGTGTCAGAAGCCTGTTTGCTTGAAATTTACAGGTTTTGCTGTTGGCTTACAAAGCCGCGAAAACCAGATCAAGTTTTTGGTGTGTAGATCATTCGTTAATGCACTGCTTCTCAGGGATATTTATTCTCCTAGGATAGTAACAATCGGAAATGGGTGAACAGACTTGCCTTTTCTTAGAGTTTGTTATCTAGATATCCGTCTTTTTGAAACAAAAGACTAGAAACAGCACATTAAGAACAGTTTTCACAGGGCAGATAAAAAGCAAGACGATGACTAAAATATGGTACATGTATGTGTGAAAAGCAGGTGACTTTTCTAATATGGCTTGACTTGAAAAAAAGGAAGGATACATAATCACATGGAATCCACGAAAATTCTTAAACAGAAGAGGTATACCATCATGACCAGCAACAGACCTTTTCTATCGGATACAGTATGATGGAAATTTTGCTTTGGCGGGCGGAAAGGGGGTCCCGCATTTGCATCCATGCACATAACTAAGGCTGGGGTGCGATAATCGTCAGAAAGGAATTGCTTAAGCGATAAGTTACACCTCCCGACAAACAAGCAAAGCAGTGATGAGCAAACGAAATAAGCAAACATGCCAAGGAACGGGAACTGCCGATATAGAAGTAGTGCAAACCAACCATTTAAGCGGAGGGACCTGCCAAAATAAAGAAAAGAAACTACTAAAAATGGAAGGTGAACGAACGATCATTTAGACGACAGAAAACCAGGTTGTCCGTTGTGTAAGGAGATTCGAGAAATGTAGTAGAGGTTACGTCCTGTAAGCGAGGCTAATGTATGCTGAAAAGATAAGAAACGTTGTACATCTGTTTCATGCTTATTGTGAATCACCAGCAGTGCTCATCTCACGAATCTCCGTGGCATCTAGAACCCGCAACCTCTCGGCTAGTACTTTAGCAATTTAGACATTGGGCCACGAGCGGCTGATCAGCAATGTGATCAGCTCGCGCTTAGACGAGATATAACACCGCTCATCCTTCAGCAGTCTACAAGTAGCCTAGGGGAAGAATAAAATTCACCCAAGGAATGAAACTTTCATCTGAGAAGTCGTTGCTCAAGTAGCCAGTCAGCAAGTGTGGCCACGTGATGTGGGTTCCGTGACTGAAGGGTGAGTAACCCTATATCTTGTCTCAGTGCAAGCGAGTTGCAGTGCTGACCAGCCGCGCATAGCCAAACGGTTAAGTGTTTTAAATTACTTACCGGGGGTTGTGGGTTCGAGACGCTCTGGAGTTTCATGAGATACGCACTGCTGATGATTTCCAGTAAGGATGAAGCGACTATGCAGTGCGTATAGGTTTTCCAGCATAGATCAGATTTACCGACAGGGCAAACTCTCAATTGAAAGACACATCACAACGCAACACAAATCGCAACTGAGCCAATCAGAGAGAGGAAATGGTGAGTCAAATAGATTGTACATATTGGAAAAATAAAGAGCCAGAGAGACGAACCACAACGCAAAACCAGTCACCAGCGCACCAAGCGAACTACGAGTGAGATAAATCTCAAACAGCCAGTCATGTTGAGAGTCTAAGATACCATCTGAATATTTTACGAACGCAGGTAGGAAGAGGGAAGTCGCCCACCTAGCCGGCTGCTGATCATGTCTCGCTGAATTGTGACCAAATCTTTGCAAGCCAATGGTCATAATCTGCGAGCAGATCAACAACCAACTGATCAAATGCCAGTGGACTCGATAAACAAAACAAAGCACACATAAATGCCAAGAGGATGGAAAGCTTGTGACTTCCAGAGACTTGATATAGTGTAGTATCATCAATTTCGAATCAAAATAAATTGATGGATATCCGCACAGAGCAGGTACAACCATAAGTAATCTGCTTTCAGGTAAATGTAAAACCATTTGGATAACCTAGTGCTGGGTATAAAAACGCGAGAATAAGATCGGAGAGTGGGAAGGAAGGAACACTTCTGAGACCATCAGCATACCAAGCACAGAAGCAATCTTAGTTTTCGACCAGCCTTTACTGCCTGCGGTTTTGCGGTGCTATCTCACACAGAGTTAAGTTTGTCCAACGGGTAAGTGACAGTAACCAAGGACGGATTAAAATATTCCATAGAACGTATGAATCACTGACGTAACGAACAACAAGAATGATCGACAAGCACGCAAGCATCTAATTGACAGAAGCGTGAGTTACGTCAGCCGTCGCAACAACTTGTCAAACCTGATGGGAACAGATAAATGTATAGCAGCCAGCTCGTACTATCTTACTCTCTGTCTCCGTAGTTCATGTTTAAGTTTCCCGGTTCAAAATTTTGACTGCGTCCGGGTATTGTGGCTACTGAGTACCAGGTATTCATTTGTCCAAACATCAGCTGTTGCTGGATCCTTCCAACAAACCATAGCCTTCACCCCACAGCCTACGGGCCAACCACCGTGGCTAACATTTCAATCCAGCTGTTGTGTGGTATCCACCTTAGGCATTGCTCGTGAAAGCTGTTTAAATCCCGGATACAACTTTGAGACCTTGTCAGCGTTTCACTGCTGTCCAAGAGAACAGACGAGAAAAATGCTCTCTAGACCCCGTGAGATGGTCACGATGAGCGGGATTTCGGTTTGCATACTCGTTTCCTATACTTTCAAAAAAGCGACGTTAGCCAAGGCAGTGGGGTGATTTAGCTCATAGTCAGCAGTCGGACTCACGACACATTATGCCGCTGTGTTAGCAGAAGTCTGTACAGTGTTCTTCAAAACTATTTTCGGTCGTGATACGTGAATGAGGACTGGAGGATACACTCAGCGGATGTGGTGCATGACGATAGTCCTTTTCGCGCTGATGACCAGAGTAAACTGTGCAGCGGCAGTCGGAAATTTTTCGGCCAGGCGTTTAGCTCATCGAGTGCTTATACGGACACAAATATGGAGGGCCGTACTCCGCCGAGAAAAGTTAGACGGCGTTTGTTAGGCACTTTCAGCTGAAGACGAAATTGATATACAAATGCATTTGTCGTACATGGACGTACATTTTTTGTTCCCGGCGATACTTCCCAAAAGGTCATTTTCAAATTAAATTGCGGTAGATGATCGGTTACATGCTATGAATACTGATCCTGCACTGGCAAACACAAGTTTCTGCTTTCAAACCTCATCCCTCTGGTTTATTCCTCCTGAAGAGAATCAACTACCAGCTATTGCTGTCGCAGTTGTTACTACAGCCCTTAAGGCTATTATTCCTGGTAAGTCGTGGAAACAGGATGCGACGGAAATTTTACAGAGGCAAGCGGCACTACGTAGATAGAATATCAGACAGGGTAAAATCAACCTCAGAGGCTCCCACTGAGCCTCACTCTCATGTACTTCGGAGTTCGCGCTCATTGCATGAATTGACCGCTACTTGACGGTCTCACATGAGAGCATTGCAAGATGCATTTGCAACCAAATTCCAACGAAATGGCTGTGGTGCAGAACACACTGTTTGGTAATTTTCTCCTCCAACCAATAATCTTTTCCTTCATAAGCTTAGCTGACTTTAAGGGTCAGCTAGGTTTGGGCACACCAGCTGTTCGTCATTAAATGTTTTACTGACTTAGGCTTCGTTTCCTTCCAGGAATGCGAGGCGCACCATATTAGGCAAAGAACCTGGACATCGACGCGCGGTAGCTTAAGAAGCCGATTGTTCTTTCAGAGTACGACGTGAAGAATCATCTGGATGAAGATGGCGCTTGTCGTAGAGAAGTTGCACGATGAAAACCTAGTCTCCTAACCGTCCGACAATGACAGTGATGACCCTTGGAGTTTCCAGACGGAGTCAATCGAGACTGTGGAGTATAGCCCAGAAGGAATGATGGCCTACTGGATAGCAAGCTTGGCCACTTGCTTGATGTATAGACCCTGGGACATAAGATTCTACGAGGTGGTAGAGTCAACTGATATGTTTATCGACTGATGCACACTGGGGACTAGTTCTCTAGAAAAGCAAATCCGCCATGAAGCTCAGTCAACTGAACCAAACAGCTCTCGCGTGGAAGGAAAAAAACGCAAAAAGTTCGTGGTCCCCTTTTACCCACTATTGTTTGCGAGTGTTTATAAAACCCGTTACTGCTCAATCGAGAAACCATGGCCAGAAACAGTAAAAGTTTTCCTTCTGTACTACGTTGCCAGGGCTAGCTTCGGTTTTTTGAAGGTCACCTTACAGTCAGTTTACATGATACTATGAGCCTTCCTACTCAACAGATAAAGTTTACGAAATAAGAAATGGACTCCACCTCAAGGTATTGTTAGTCCACCATTTGAAGTTTGCCCAACTGTTTCAAAATGTCTTACATTCTGTCTCCAAGTATTCCTTTACGGTGAAAATAACACTGAAATTTGCGGGAAAATAACTGTTGAATAATCTTATCCCTTAACTACAACTATCACTGTGAAAATAAACTTGAACACCAATAAATACCATTGGAATATCACAAACGAGAGATTCATCTACGATGCTACTGAGTCTTCCGTATGCAAATGAGTGTATTTGAAACACCAGTGCTTTAGTGTTGCAAAGCCGGGTGGATATAATCAAATAAGGCCTTGTAGATGAAAGAGATGAGAGCGGGTGAGAGATCTAGTGCCGGTCATTCATAAATACTTGAGGGGCCTACTTCTCCATTAACAACTGAGATGTCCAGTCAGATAGCATGAAAGACGCTAAAGTTGAGTCAACATATCATTCAGCTTTCGCAGTTAAACGCGAGAAGGATCATGTGGGCGCCATTCTGAAACCGGACAGCACTGTCAGCATCAATGTTTTTCGCAACATCTTCCTCCTCTGTCAGGACATACGGCAGTTTTTATGACCCTGGAACCAGAATTCGTTACTGGCGCATGGCCATCGACGGTGATGCCAGGTGGGCTGCCGAAGAGTTTTCAGCAACTATGTGAGTAGTTTCCTTTATGAAAAATATACTGCGATATCTCGAATATCGTAACAACTGAATCATGAGGTGACCTTTGTGCAGCACATTCAGTTGAAGAAGATCATAAACGAGAGATTCAGTTGAGTCTCTCGCGAAAACCAAGTTGATTTGCAGATGAGTGTATTTGTCGAAATCGGTCCAATTTGGGGTCAAGTAGAACATTAGGTTGATGGAAACTCGGGGAATGTGCCTACCTGATAAGCTCCAAGAAGGACGAAACCGGTTGTGGGCTGTCGAAGAGTTTTCAGCAACCTTGTGAGTCGTTTTCTTTATGAGATGTTATAGTTTTCCGACCTCTAGTTTCGGGTCAGTCGGTATTCAGTAATTGAGCAAGCAACGCGGAAAAGCGATAATCGTGATCGCTTAGAACACGACTGAAAATACAGTCCTGGATGAATTCTTCAGGTGTAGCACATGTTACTTCATCAGATAGTGGTTTCCTGACAATTTCAATGTAAAGTTATTGGTCACACTAAATTTCAGCCGTAGCTCTGGGACGTCGACCAGACTTTTCCAAAACGTCTAAGAGCCCCACAGAATCGTCCCTATCACAGCCTCTACATGCGTCCCTTGAGGTCTAACAAAAATCCTTTTAGAAGCCATAATTAGCACTACCTGACAATTACATTTCTGTAGCGTTAATCTCGGCTGCCAGGGTAGGACTGGAGCTAATGAGACTTCCCAGATAGCCAAAATGTTCCACAGCTTCTGGATTAGGTGAGGCGTTTTCAGAACTAGGCATTTTGCAACACAACCGCACACTTCGTAGGTGCGAAGCATATGCGGGAGGATCGGAGGATCCTTGTCGACATTCGTATTGCTGGCTCCTCCTCCCTATTTTCTATGAATAATAAAGATATGGTCTCGACATTTCACGTTCGAGAAGTTTTTCGCCTGCAGAGAGCCGAAAACCAGGATTTTCGTAACTATTCAGAAGCAGCCGTATTATCTCATCAACAGAGAAAGTAAACAAAAGTGCAGACGGTATACAGTCTTATCGGGCGGCACTTTTGTGCTAGGATCCGAGATCCAGTGATTTCACGTAGTTCGTTACGCTGTGACAATGATACAGTGCCAAGCATATTGAAGGCTTCGGATAGTATCTTCCAACACAGGCCTATATCAAAAGACGCACTGACCGGAAAAGCCTGCGGTGAATGTTTGTGACAGCTTCGCCTCATATTAATTCCTGATAGATTATCAAAGGGCAGCACAGAAGTACACCACCAAAAAGTGCCAAAAGCCCAAACGCTCAAACATATCACCACAATCCACAGGGGTTGTAGAACAAACGATGATAAGTAATTCATCTCCACTACTTATTTAAGATGGCTTTCCTTTGTTTGGAGAGGAGCTGATTGACATATGCAACGTATGAAAAAGCGGCTTCGGGTACCGTTACACAGAAACGATCTGTGATCAACTGCCGGTTGATCTGAGACAAGTGTTCATCTTTATTCGTGCCTTTCGATTCGAATTCGGAACGAACAGCAAGTTGAACCTCAGCAGCGCCAAGTTTAGCTTCTTGCGCCTCCATATTCCCAACCGGGCTTTGAGCCTCGCATAATAAATTGCCCAAAGTTTCATAAAATCGACACCTGAGGGCACCAAAACTGCGATCCGTTGGGCGCAAGCCGATACAACTAACTGGCAGTGCACACAAGGGATGGTTTCACAAACGCTGCCAGACGAACTGCACGCAGATGACTATTAACCGGTAGTTCAACAATTAGAGAATGGTTCAGACGTTATCGTCCCCAGAAAAGCCAGGCGCTGCGACCTTTGGAGGTGCGTAACTGGAAGTTAGTCCAGTAATTATAATGGATTTTGGATCTTTGTTTCAGGTAGACAGTAACAGAAGGCGAGGGCGGCTAGCTGTTCGGTATTTTGCGGAACTGGGACGGAATTGAGAGACGGAGTCTCAAGTATGATTTTGAAGTGTTAGTGGTCATGATAGCCAAGTTGAGCGTAGCTGTTGAAACCAACTGTAGTGAGCAGTGAATGGATCTGACAAATCTTAAGTATGGGCCTAAGAAGTGATCGATGGCAATCGGGAGCGTAAGGAAAGGTCCACAGTGTAAGGACCAAGTCACCACGTGTATTGCAACATCATTAACGTCGAAAGCATAATCTCAGTGTACAGTTCTGATGCTTCGCCGCCGTACAACAATAATTTATTTTAAAACGATTAGCAGCCATAGCTTGCAATATCTCCAACTATGGACAGTGGGAATAGCGTCACCCCATTCCTGGAGGGCTACTCACACCGACAACACACCGACTTTTCGTAATCTGTTCCATTTCCCTCTACTAGGTCAAAGGCTGGCCATCTCTCCGTTTACGCCACTCTGAATTGGGCACGGAAAAAAGCACTCTTCAGCAAATGGTGGTTTGGCATGCGGAATATACAGCCTAATCAAAGCAGCTTCTGACGCTGGACACATTCTTCGATGAAGGTCCTGGTTGCACAACCGAACACCCGCTTCCCGTTGCATATTTGCCGACACCAACCTCCCTGGCTATGGCTCTGGGATAGCGGTTGTCAAACGTCTAAAGACGTGTCAGTTCGGCTGCTCGGACAGACCAAGTCTCACAGCCGTAAAACAACACAATCTGTAGTGTAGCCTGATTCACACCGTCCTCGAGATTCAGGGAAATACCGCTTTGCCACCACGGATGTCTCAAATGAGCAAAGGCAACCGGATCCTTACAAGTTCATGAATCGACCTCATCTGTTACACTATAATCAAAGCGACTACAACTTCCAAGATAAGTAAAATGCTCCACAGCTTCCAGATATGTCCTGGGGTTGTAAGTGACGTGCTCAGTGCTCAGCAGCATGACCTTGCACTTTGTGGGTGCAAAGCGCACGGCAGAGGGTGATTTTGGTCATTTCATCCAAAAACACCTGTGCCTTCTTCTCCTCTTCGAAGACGAGAACGATACCATCTGCATATTCCAGATCGACAAGGTTTTAATCAGAGTCTATTTGAACACCGGGTCTTTGAAGACCTTTCAGCGTCCGTTTCCTTATCTCATCGATCAGGAAATTAAATAAGAATGGAGAGGATGTGCACCCCTGGAGGACAAGGCTTTGTGTACGGAAGCTTTTGGAGCTCTCCCCGTTTACTCTCACTATCCGGGTAGTCGGGAAATATATAGAACTTACTATATTCACAAAACTTCCGGGGCTTTTCGTGCTGGGCAAGGATAGAAGACCCTGGAACACCCGTAAACTTTAGGTCAGGTCTGTGTCTGGAACTATGTTCTTCGGTGTGCAAGTTCTGATTGTCTTTTGTACATCCTCAGTACAGCTTAATGGGTTACGTAGGTGAAGAGTGTGTTATAAATTGGCTACGTTTAGTCTAGATGACAAGGTTTCTACAAAAAGTAAAATTGCGGAGGCTAATTGTTTAAAAGCTATTTTTACCGGTTACAACTCTGCATGGTAACTAACAATAGACCGGCTCCCCCCATTAATAAGAGGGGAATTGTTACATAGATTCACCTAGTAATGTTTCATTTTATTAAAGGACACAAGTTACCGAAAGCTATTCAACAGACTACAATAGATTTTGTCAACTTGGGGCTTATCAAGTAGGCTCCCGTCAACCATAAGCTTGCTCCACTTGAAAGAAAACTGTGCGAAATTTTTGAAGTACACTCATTTGAATACCAAGTGAAATATGAGATGGTCTTTTGGGCGGCGCACCGAATTGAGGAATATCAATAATAGGTGACCTAGCTGGAATTTAGCTGAGCATCGCTTTAAAAACAAAGTGGCGGGCTAATTTTTTCCTTCATTTATTTGTTTGCAAGTAAGTTTTAAGGAAGCACTCTTGTCAGTGTCGATGCTTTGGTCTAGACCAAAGTTTGTGACACCAATGATGTGTCTGTTTGGGAAGGTGGTCAGCTGGACCTTACTTGAATCGTTATTTAGATCAGACTGGTGAAAAAGCGAGCAGATTTCACTTTGATAAACATTTGAACAAGCTCGGTTTCGTGGTTTGTTCCTCAGATAATGCTGCAGAGCGAAATTCAGACTTAAAAAGCTGCTGAGACTAGGTGTGCCTACGTTAAACTGAATAAGCGTACCAGATTATCGTTGCCACAGAGTAAACTCTGAAGCTGAACGATTAAACCTCCTCTCAGTGAGTGAGCTGCGGACAATCTTGCTAATCATGTCGTATTTTTCCATGGCCAAGGGGTCAAGTTCAACGGTAAGCTATAACTTGGAGAGTTATGTAATAGAACGAGCAGATTTCTGAGGCCCTGGGCTTCTATTTACTCACCAGTCACACACTGCCTTAGCTACTTTGAGGCTTCCAGACACTGCTTTCACCAAATGGGTGAATGGCTGATGCGGTTTTAGTGGCGGTGTCCTCCACTCACTTCACTCCTCGTAGGACAAGTAGTGTTCACACATTCGTGGGCAATACTGTACAATAACTAGGTGCGGTAAGGACACTCGACTGTGTACACGAGCCGTGGGTAAGGAGCTCACCCACACACACGTAAGTATGCTCACTGACTGGCCAAGAGCGCTGGATTGAATTTTGGCATCTCCTCAAAGCGATAATAGGCAGCAGCACATTGGCAGTAAATATTGTCGACAAGTTATTCAAGCTACGGAAGCAATCTACTTACTGCACAACACGATGTTGTGATAACACATCAAGGCGAGCGTCCATTCAGCGATGTCATTTCCCCTGACCTTAAGTTATCAAAGCGAAAGCAAACGCCGGCAGTGCAGGTTGGGTAGTGCTGAAAACGCGATTCGGAAAAGCAGTTGTCAGTGGGCATTTCTAATGCACAGGTGAGGGATATGTGTGAACTATTTCAGTTATTTCAGCAGTTTGTCTGATCGTGTTTTCCTTACCGCTGACCACAAGAAGCAAACTAACTAAGAACGCGCAAGTGGTGTGTTACGCTATGTATGTGTCGATTGTGTCCGTGTACCGCATTGTCACGATACCCAGGGGTGTGCTGAGTGGAGTTACGCCTGCTGTTTTTTAGTCCCTATATCAACCTATGTAATAGAAGGGAAGCTATTTGTTGTTCCAGCCTGCCTTTTACTCATGACCAGATATCCGGAGGATGCTTTACCGGCGATATTCCTGCTATTCACCTTGACAGTGAGCAGAACTTTATATGAATCAATAGAACATCCCTGGTAGGTGGCTGATAGGTAGTCATCAGAATTCGCTCTGGTTGCACTACACTACTGTGGCACATAAGACATATCCTGTGTTCTTGGGTAGCGAACATTTTAGGTTTTGCGGTGGAAACCTTAACTCTCTCTCGAACTCAGCTGCAGGACAGGAATAACATATAAGCCTCCTCTGCAGAGTTTATCAAGATCATTCGAGAATAGTTTGTTTTATTCTACTGCCTTCAGAACAAATGAAGCTTTTCTTAAAAATCAAAGAGGGTTATAGAGGGATATTTCCGAGGTGTTCTAGTGCTACTTGGTAGTATGGAAGATGGTGCCTCCAGCTGTTTCGTATTTTTGTTCAGCATTCTAGGCGTTCGCCCACTTTGAAATTCATATATATGGCACCCATATCTTCTACATGCGCTCAGTTTCTAATGGAATCGCACCACTGACACTGTTTGAAACCGATTTCAACAGTGTAAGAACTATGGACTATTTTCACTTACACACACTTACACGCACGATATTGTGTCAACCAGAGTCTTTTTCTCGCAATGTGCCCTTAAATTCTACAATATGAACTTCCTAGAGACGAAGATAATTCTCATTGCTGCTTGGTTTAAACTAACACTGGCCCGTGGACAGCCAGTAACAACTATCTCTTAGTGGAATAGAAGCTGGGGTACTAAGAACCACACATGATTGCGGCTACCTGCCTGTCAAATAGTGAAAACAGAATTTTGAATAAGTTTCTTCGTTGATAATTGATAACAACCAAGTAAAGTTACGGTTGATAGGTGCGGCGGCATCTGGTCAGAAGTGTAGAACGTACCGAAGCAAACCACGTGAAATGGGAGATTTCGTTCCCGAGCAGGACTCCGTGAAGAGAAATGAATCGATCTCATGTCTGAAGACTTCATGAACGGAAGGTTCGGCCTAGAAAGCTCAAACTTGCACGGCACAAAGAGAAATTCAGAATGGTTGGGGCTGAAGATAAAAACAGTTTTACCTGTTGCGACTGCTTGCTTGATGATGCTGGTTTATGCAAATTGACTAGTCGCGAGCGGATGCGCTGGCTTGGATAGAAGAATGCAGGCACTTAAATTTGGTTCGAATGCCTACCTAAAAATATCAGAAGGGTAGGTTTGTAGCACGATCATTTGAAACTAGATCAGGCGCCTTCTCATGTTCACTTTGTTATAGGGGATTTGGTTTATTTATTCGAGAAGTACGATATTTGCTAGTTCATTTGGGGCAATTTGACTGCGATAGCTGCACTGGGAGTAGCTTATCCTGGTCTTCATAGTGTTACTGCAACCCAATTTGAAAGGCAAATAAAAATGGCCGCTATTCAGCTAGTTACATATATTCAATGAGCTGTATGGAACTCGTAATGCAACGTGGATATTTTCCTGTTAATTTGCAGCTTTCTCATCGAAAGACTTTGCTGACGCTACACTGAATATTTAGTCCCTTCACAACTGGCTTCATTTTAGTTCTATCTTGAGCTGCAGACTTTTCGTCCAGATCGGTAGGAAAGAATTTGATAGATAACCAAATAGGTGGAGTCATGTGCGTATAACCTCTGTACAAGTTATATTGCAGGAGTGAGAAATATATGATAATGGTAGGGAGATGGGTTTGGCACAGCAATGAGTACCGTTCACTTCGGGAAATATCCAAGAACGATCAAATGAATAAATGCTCTTTGGTATGGATTTCAGTAGTGGCCATCTTTTGCCGTAGCTTGTCTCAGGCATCATTTGACGGTCGGAGAGTAGACGAACTAGAATTGCGCATTCGTGTTGGTCTACGTGGTGGACGTGGGCCAATAAAAGACGGCCGAGCGAAATCGTTAAGTTCGAACTGGGTTACGAAACTCTGTCGCCGTACTTGTTGATCAATTCCTTTGCACTGACATCTCAGTATGTAGACGAATGGCAGGCGGAAATCCTGGTTGAACTTTGCATATATAATGGGATTCAGAAGGCTATTCATATAACCTGAAGTTAGAAGAAGGACAAAAAGGCAATGTCTCACGGGTTGACAGGATGTTAGGATTATTCTGAGCTAAATCAAGCTATCCTGCATGGCAGTTTTGTATAATGCGAAGTTGTGACATCTATTTATTTTCGTCATTGAGAATGCCAGATTACGCAAGTTAAGGAAAGTGGAACTACAAGGCTGATTGTGCACCTCCAAATAAAATGCTTGTGTGTGATTCTTCCGGTTGCTTCCTGTGCAGCGAAAACTAAAGTGCATTTTTGGCGTTTTTGGGAAGCAATTGCAGCTTGATACGAGTCCATCTGCCAGATTATCTGGCCTGCCTCTACATGAATGAATTTATTATGCGAAAAGCACTGAAGCAAAGAGACAACACTTCATGAGTTACACTTCATGCATTGCATGGTTTCAGTAGGGTTCTGAATCAACGCGTTGAGCGAATATTCTTAATCTAGCTACAAAATCTTGGATATTTTTTAATCTACTTCTGTAGGTCTGTTACGAAGTGGCCTGCTGAACACAAGAAGTAGTGTCGGATGTCAGTCACAGGATCATCATATCAGTACAAAAGCTTATTGTCAAACAAAGTTCAGTGCGCAGCTTCCATCTACTACAAATGACAACAAGGTGCTTTCCGGGTATATTTCTTGTAGTACTCCATATCGCAAAGGTAATGTGCGCTGTGGACGCGCTGCAGTGAATATAGACTTTTGACATGTGAAAGTTTACGACCGACCAAAGTATTATGCTGGAAACCCATTTCAAATTTCACAAGCCCCAAGACGACTTTACGCCGGGTTTTCAGGTAACATTCAGCTATTTGGCCACAATGTTATCCTGAAGGTGGATTTAATCTGACCAGAAATCCAAGAAGCTCTGTACAGCCGTTTCATTTTTGTTAGAAATCACCATCTGCACTCAACTCACGAAAAGGGCGAGGAAATGTGATCCTCTAACCACGTGGAGATTGATTTACTTGAAAGTTGTAACTTTTACACTTCACTCCACTCATCAGTATTGTGGTTCGGTTAATGTCTTACCAATATTTTGCCGACCATGTCTTACCTTTAGATGTGAAATATTGTATGTACGAAAATCCTCCTGTTACGTTCAAGTGGCCGAATAAAATGGACAAAATGCCAACATTTTGGAAAATTCATCATTCCTCCTTCTTGCAATTTGTATGTGCCAAGTCTAGCTGTAGGACTGTACCTATGTGGTTCGTTTTAAAAACATGCTTATAGAGCCCCTGTCCAAACTTACAGGGATAAGCTAATGTCGTGATCGTCACCCATGATATACCAGTCCATTTAACATTAAGTCCACGATGCACCTTTTTTATGGATTACGTTTCCGTTAGATATAAAACAAATGACAAAAAATAATACGTTACCTTCGTAAAGACTATTTTTAGCTTATATGTGGGTCTTTCAATATTGACAGTGTCATACAAGTGGAAGGTCTCCATAAAGTACTGCGCATTCAGAACAAATCTTAGATGTAAAGTGAGTTACTGTTCGTGTGAAAACTCAACAGATATGCCGTTTCACTGTTGTGAAGCCACGTGAACATCACATAAGCTATCTCCACGTTCATTTGGATGTTTTTGCCATACTTTACTTTGTACAAGTATTTAATTACGTTTGAGAAAACTGTTTTGCGAATTTTATCATTTGACTCCGCTTTCAACCTCGATGGGGACAATATTTACGCATTTTGTGGGAAGAGCACGAACGGTGGGGAAGTCTGTTGACCCGAAGACAGGTGCAATCAACCTATCACTGGGACAAATCTCTAGTTATGTTAGGTGAAGCAGCTGATTTTGACTGTTCGTTACCGTGCACAGTACACTGACTACAATGTTATCACTTAAAACTAGCCTATTCCACTTCAAAATTTCTCAACCGTTGGCTGGTTTTGCGTACATTTGTATTATTTTTGGGTACGATATAGATTTAAGCGAAAGCTTTATATGTATGATACGTTACGCCAGGCCCTGGACTTTCTTCGGCGTGGAAGGGGATTATGTTAGAAACCGAAACTTAACAAAACGTATGAAACCGATGGAAAATCCACCGTTTCAAAATAGTCGGTGGACCTGGTGCTAGACACAAAAGCTTCTCAAGACCAAACCAGGTTATTCGAATTCAGAGACAAATGAACGAATAACCAACAAGATTTTTCTCTCCCGGCGGAATAAATTAAAGCTGAATGTCAGTAAACAATTCCTTTTGGCTAGTGTGGGTGACTAGGGCTCAAGGTTGGCTAGGGAAGAGAATGAACATTAATTTTGTTGGGGTTAGAAGTTTCTTCTTCTGGTTTGTAGTATTTCACTTTATATTTCCCTCTGGGTTTTAGGGCTGGTAGATGCAAGGCAACGTGTTTCACAGCTTTTTGACCAATTAATTGGGATCACTAAAAGAGCCACCGCTAATTCAACATAAGAGGTTTGAAGCACAAGATTATTCTGACATCTTTGGGTATTAGACCAGTGCGTACGTCTCGCTGTTGCTCGGTTAGCTTTTTTAATGCCCAGGCCCTTCCTAAAACAGAGGGTTTGACCACCTATTCAGCGTCTAACTGATGCTAGCTACCTTATGTGGCGGATCAAAGATGATCTTCAGACCACACTCTTACTTTCAGATTTCGAAATACCAAGCATCAAAGCGACGGAAATGAACCGAATTCGGTGATGAAAAGACAAACGAATAGCTAATATCGAAGAGTTAATCAGCGTCTTACTAAGCCAATGGGGAAAGGTTCTTTTGGCGTAGTGAATCTATCGAACCAATCACTATTTATGTGGGTGGGTTGTCTCTCAGAGAAAGGACTGAATGCTGCAAGAAGACGAGATATTTCTTGTTGTTGAGTCCGTGCATCAAAAGATCCCAATGGTTGAAGCCCTTGGTCCTGGCATTGGAGTATAAGTAGGTAAGTGTTCCAAATATTGTACCCGCGAATCGGAGCCCTATAAGCAACTCAAAACAGATGGATAACATAGAGACCACAGAGGCGAGTATGAGTAAGGCCACCGTCAAGAGTGGGCACTACTAAATACTTGGTGCTTGATCTCACCAAGAGACTAAAAGCAAGCCGACTACACCAATAAGGGTTAAGTGTAAGTTTGAGTTTGGGAGTTTTTAAAATCAGTAATAAATCCATCGAAGCAAGGCAGGAAGTACCATTTACATCCCAAAGGCGCAATTCAGCTGTTTTAGATCGTCCCGCCGGCGAACAGAATACGAGTTTGTAAGCCACAGAATCAATGCGTTATGACTAGTTCCACGATACAAGTACAACAGAGGTTAACAAGTAGAAGCCAAATGATCAAAAGATGATTAAGTGATCAGCCGACACATGCACACGTGATTACTAACGTGAATTACTGAGAATGAACGGATGTGCGTCTGTTCTCCACTCAGCGAAAATCTACAAGCGAGGTTTCTCCGGATGACCGGTCACAGAATGCATAAGTTTGTCACCACGTAGGCAAGCTAGATTTTTATTGGGCATCCTAAAGCAGATCACCCTAACAGGTTTTACCTGCAGACATAACAATGTAATGTAGGGTAGCTGAAGGCATCATAACATGCCTTAATTTCCGACGCTCTGATTTGCCTCGGGTACTTGCTTACAAGAATAATGTTTGGTTCGATATGAGTTGAGAAGATCTGAACAGGGTGGAGTATTCACCTGATGCATGTTGACCTCATGTAGCCGACAAGTTCACTGTAATCAGATGCGATAATTTCAATGAATCCTAACAGTAGTTGAAGGCCTTGAATAATATTAGAATGGAACCAGCATCATCTTTAGACACACTATCCTTTCTGGACTAAATGACGGACGGGAATGGCTGAAGACTAGAAGTGCCATTTATCACACCCAGAGATACTGGGACCGTAGTAAACTACTCGTCGGTCCAATATACTCCACCAGGTTTGAGTCAAGTAAGAGCAATGTGCTCGTGAGAGACTGGCAGCGGACACCAAGTAAGGTTAGTCAGCTGGCAACTAAGGACATTAGTCACAGTGTTCACTCGTAGCAAGGATTGGGTTGAGTCAGCAATAATCACATATAAATCAGAGGTACCTGAGACACGGTCATTTGCAAGCTAATTTGGTTTCAATAGGAATTCCACTGAATCTCTCTTTTATGGTATTCTTCAACTGGATTTGCTGCACAAAGGTCGCATTGGGCTCCGACTGAGTCGATAATCGATATATCGCAGTACATTGCCTGGACGGAAGACGCTACCCGTTGGAACGAAACTAGTTTGCCGACGGGCGTGTTTTGCAAATTTCGTATAACATAGGATCAAGTAGAACCTAAAGTTGATGGAAACTAGGGGAATACGCCTAGCTGATGAGTTCCTCGAGAAACTTACGAGCAAATTGTCTTACCACTTTGGAGCCAAACATAGATCAGCAAAAGGTACAACTTCACCCAGCCGGGAGAATGAAGCCAAAAAATTGGCCCAGATCCAAGTTCATTCACGTTCTCAACTCTACACTCGCCAGCCGCATTCACCAATACTGGCCCATACTAGCCTGCAGAACCTATTACCGGCATTCAACGCTGCTTTCTTCAGCTAGTTGAAAGGAATATCGCTGCTTGCAGCCAAACTCGATCAACCTGGTGGCCCACTCATCTAACAGTGGTGTATGAACTTTAAAGACCTGCTTTGAATTGTGTCATTTCCTTCCCTAATCTACCGGGACGAATTCACATGAACCGAGTGGCACTGGCAGCTGCTGCTGCAGTCAACCTGTTGTGTAGAAAACAACAATAGCTAACTGCAGAAACCGAAGGCATTCTTTGATTATGCTCATGGTTTTCAGACGTCCTTCTGCGACGAACAACCGAAACAGTGGAGAACATGCCATTATTGCCTTTCAACAATGATATTCTCTTACTATGGATATGAGAAACAATTTCGGTTTATGCATATGCCTTTCGTTGAAGTAGTTGGGATAGGCGAAACCGCCAGCTGAGAATTACGCCATGGTGTATACCAGTGGATTTGTCTATAAGCATTACGAATTCCACTCAAGTTGTTGCAAACACTGTTGATTACGAACAAAGCTAGGTTTGTTGAACATACAGCAAACATATCGTCTAGGTTTTGACAAAATTGATCAAATAGACTAACCTGGGTTATTTTCTATAGAGTTTCCGAAGCGCAGATAGGTTTATTGACGTGATAATCAACATAACCACTTCCAAAGCTCCTAGTATTTTTATGTCCTAAAAGCAATTTTTTGTTCGATACAGTTTAAGAATGTGTCAGAAACGGCCACAGAGAACACAGCATATATATATATATATATATATATATATATATATATATATATATATATATATATATATATA
>SJOL01006391.1:273561-287496 GCA_004794785.1 Opisthorchis felineus | reverse complement strand
GTGGCATGGCAACTAGGCACCGAAAGGGTGTTACAGCTGAATGATTATCTTATCTTATTGCATATCGATCTGGGTACAAAATGACTGAAAAGGCCGCAAAAAACCAATCAACTTGGAATCTGGCCGTAGGGCTGCAATAATGGAATTATGACAATTATCAAGTTCAGGTTAGAGATTTCCCACAGTGCCTTTTAGTGTTTGTTTGCGAATACTGTATAGGAAAGGGGTTTTCGGTAGAGAGAATTGGGCTTGCAAGCAGACCGCAATTTATTGATCATGTGATTAATTGTTGGACAGACTGCTAGCAAATTGATGGCCCTTCGTAATGCGGAAATCGAGTTTCTAAGAATGTGTAATGGTTGTATATTAACGCCTTCATAAACACTCCTGATGTGCCTGGACGTCATAACGATTAAAATAGAAACGGCACTAGTAACGCCTACAATAAATTTGAGTAAAAGCATTTCCATAACCTAGGCATCTGATGAAGTCTTATAAAAAAATTTCGGATGATTTTCTGGCAATTACAATTAACAAAGCTAGACAATCAGCATGTAAATGTTTCATCACCAGTCGAAGAGACATTATGGGTTCTAGATCATCTAGCTAGCCGCGCAATGATGACGTCTTCTCGCTTGGTGACGAAACATTTGCATACTGACTGTCAAGTTTGGCGAAAAGATCATCATCCACATGACCAACTACAATTGGATGAGTGTTTTACAGACTTGTAAGTCAAACAAGCATGTTTTCATACACTACCCCTTTATGAGCTGCCGAAAATCAACAGAACTGTACCCTACTGGGTCAATTTTTAGTGCTCAGCAGTCGCTCACAGTTTATTTCGCCTGTCAAAAACTGTGCCCAGAGAGAGCACTCAGAAGAATTAGCGTGACACATCTCAGGTTGTTTGACCACACAAAAGGCAAATGTTTGTTGAATGATTAAGTTATGTGTAGTTCTGTGTGTGATAGTCACCAGAATGTCGACTCTTCGGCTGTCTACATGATATCAGTTCATGTATTCTGGCTCGTCTAGTCAAATGCCATGTATGGTCAGGTATATGCCTGTCTTTCTCTGTGAAAAACCTACCTGCAGTCATTTTATCTGAGATATTTTGTTCCACTGGCATATCAGTATTGTTTATTTGAGTTGGGTCCGTTAAATTTAGGAGTAATTTGTTGCCGGTCAGTCGAGGGGTGAGAACATTTATTTCTGAAACCTTGAGGCAGTTGCGATAAAAATGCAATCTCTAGTAATATGCAGAGATGACTGAATGTTAGCAACCCATTGGTGAAGCTTAGTAATATTTAAGCGCCAAAAACGTAAATACCCGGTCCAAAAGCATTAAATCTCCTTTAAAATAAGTATAATCTGAATGCGTGAAATTGTTGTCCAGAGGAGAATTCAGACATTTCCTGAAGTAGCGTTACACGTAAGATTGCTGAAATCCCTTCGACAGCCCACTATCGGTTTTGCTCTTTTTGAGGTTTGTCAGTTTAGCTTTTTGTCCGATTTTCAATCGCAAACAAGACAATGAACTAAGATTCAGTTGAGTCTTATGTTGACACTACCTTAATTTGCATCTGAGTATGCAACTTCACTTATGCACTGTCTGGCGTTTAATTAGCGAACAAAACTGATGGAACCTCGGTGACCCGACATGCCTGATTAGTCCCACAAAAGATAAAATCGGTAGCGCTCTGGCGAAAAGTTTTATCGGTCTCATGACTAGCGTTAAGTTAACTACAAGAAGGCCCTTGTATGGTAAATTTGGCTGAAATATATGATAAACGATAGGTTCGTCTAAGCTTCAAGTAAGTCTTAAGTTTGCATCACATTAATCTGCAAATAATGGTAGAATTCCAACTCTTTTTTGCCATTTTCCTTCCGAAGAAGCTGAGGACAAGCATAATTTGTAACGACGCTTGATTTTCCATCGCCCTAAGACCTGCGGGCTAGCATTACAAAGCAGCTTTATGGTAGAGATTATATTATTTCGAAATCCGACGTCTCTGAATTGATTTACTTTGTCGTCTCTAGTTTCCCATCCATGTAAGAGATAGCTGGTAGCCTTGTTCTGCTGCCATTGTTATTTATATTAAGAACATATTTCAGTTCCATTCTTCAAAGTTCCAGGTGATCAGGAGCTTTTTTCCTCAGTAAAACTTTACCCATACTTATCAGCTAGAAGTTAACCTCTAAACTGAGCAAAAAACCTAATTCAAATGTGCTCCAATAGTTATCAACGGAGTGACGTGTGAATGAAAACAAGGTAGACGAAACAGCCGTTTACTGGTATGACAGTCTGGCGATTGTGTTCTTGCATACGCTAAGCGTAAACATTGTGTCAGTTTTCAACGCTTAACTCAAAGCTGGTACTTTCTCTCGGAATTCCACCGTATAACAAGTTTTTTAGTCGGGAGTTCGTCGTTTTCAAATGTCAGGAAGATTCTCACCTGCAGTAAAGTCTTGGCTGTTCATATGAAAAGATCACCTAAATTGGCTAACTAAACGTGGTCTTTGAAATAAATTTTTTCCTGAGGGATTATTCGCATTCATGTGCTCTTACTCCTTTGTGGAGCAAAAGTTTCTAATATTAGGCCACATTGGTTCGTCCGAAGGTGCTTGTTTGTTACGGCTAATGTCCCTTCCAAAAAGACCACCTCTTAGATCAGGTCAGTATTGGCTTGCCACTGTAGGTATATTCCCTTAAGAGAGGGACAGCCGCATTGAAGTTCAATTACAATCAATCAAAGTTTAAAAGGAAGACAGTAAAGCTCATGATATGCTATGTTATGAATCACTGATGATGCAGCGATCAAGCAGTGCATCCTATATATTTTGTGACATCGTCGGAAACCCAAAAAGACAGCCTTCACTAAGTTTTCAACAATATTTACACGATACTGTTACATCTTAGGTTAGTGTAGGTGTGTTCAGCCCTTAAATATGAGGCCACAATCAACCCAGGACATTGTTTACTGTCCTGTGCTAGATAATGGTATGTGCAATAAGACATATTATGGGGGATCAGTCAACTCACCCAGCCACAGAAAAAACTGTGTGACCTTCATTGGGATGTATTCTGCCAGAGATATACTGAACAGTTTCAGGATGGGAGTCATGAGCTGGAAAAAACAAGCATAAAATTGTGAAGATCTCTCGCAGGAAAAGAAAACTAGACAGAGTAACAAACCGCAAGAATAAAGGGAAACATTAAACTGGTTGTGTCTATGTAGGTACCTGATGCAAGATATTCCCAATGGGTTCAAAAGATAACACTGTTACCAGAACCAAATATCAGTCTGCTAAAATGACCGATCTGATGGATCTTTCAACGATCGGGTGAAACGACTAATGACTGCCCCGATGTTTGTTATTCGTGCGTCTTGTCTGCATGGTTTGCTTCTCAAGTGCGTCGTTGACGATAGTTTGTTGTGAGTCATTCATAACCCATCATAATAGACGTTAACGTAATTTTACGCAATGTACTACTCATAAGGTTGCTGAAAATTCTTCGATAGCCCACGACCGGTTTCGCCCTTTTTGGGGCTCATCAGGCAGGTGCACATTCACTTGCATGGAAACACCACAAACGAGAGATTCAGCTGGGTTCTAGGTGAGTCTCTCGCAATACCAAATTGATTTGCAAATGAGTGTATTTCTTGAAGACGTTAACGTGTTTTCATGTGTTCGAGCAATTTTACGAAAGGTTTCCTGACCAAAAGGCCGGATGATGAATACTTTAATACAACGATACAGGTTAACCATAATTCACCAACAAGTAACGTAACTATGAATCTTTCCATTTGTTTGTTCCAGAATGGTACCTCAGCAGGCGGTGACTGAATACAATAGTAAAATCGCCGTTATGACCTTCAGTATTGAATTTCTACGCGCAAATTTTGGACATCAATTCCAACAAAGTTCTGAGAAACATGTTAATCTTGTAAGCACCGTTTGATTGGTGGTACGTTTCAGTAAATTCCCAATCTAGACAAGCAGCCATCCTGTCTAGATCAGCAGTATAGAACATCAGAGTGAAGTGTTGAACTGTGAGATAGTATCGGTTAAATCAACGATTATCATCCAAGGACCGTAGTCTGGCGTCGGCAAATTTCAAAAGTCACAGTGTGCGATTTAAGTCAGTTAATTGCCAATCTTTTGTATCCAGTTTGCGGTGTGTTTACTATAGCCTGTCGAGAACACTATATGCTAATGCAATTACACGTCTTATCACTTTGTTCAACCTATATTTACAATAGTATGGTCGGTTGACTTACAATCATGGTGGCATAGGGTTCAGCTGTTAACCACAGTGTCGAGGTTCCATATCAGCTTGAAGAGGAGCGATGGCTTTTATTGCCAACAATAATGAAGCAGTTGTGCAGTGCTTCCCAACTTTTGACTGACTGCAGTTGCACGATGACATTGCGACTTGAATTTCGGAATTTCTGCACCAACCAAAAACTGTCCCTGAAAATTCTGCCCTCTTTTCTACAGATTACAGAACTGGTCACAAAGAAGAAAACTGCAACTATCAAGTGCGAGTTGGCAGTTAGTTAACTGCCCAACATGCTGTTTACATTCATACGGGCCGTTACACTTTCGACTTCTTACTTAGCTAGTCTTGGACCAAATCGGTAGTCCCGATAAGGCTACTGGCTGATTGCTACTTCTTAGTTAATATTCTACTCTTGCTAACGAGATTCTTGTGTTTTAGTAATGTATGGTGATCAACGAATCAAAGTGAACGAATATAGCTCAGGGGGACTGTGACGAAGGCTGTACAATTTCTAAAGCTACTTCTGATTAATATGTTCATAAACGCGGATCAGGCCTTACTATCTTGTAAGTGGTTGTCATGTTCAAACAGTCGGCGAGCTTCATTCAGGTCAGTGAATTCCAGAAGGGGTATGCGGTGAAAAGATGGAGCTATAAATCACAGTTTCTCTGTCTAAATCACAGTGTCTTCAAAGCATTATTTTGAAATCGCTTGAAATCGAATTTGCCTTTGCCGGGTTCGCTTCTACTTTACAAGTGCGGCCTACTAACAGTAACACGTTGTAAACCTCATCCTACTTTTCCATACTAAGCCATTCATTACGGTGAAAACTTTTTTGGTGAGGGTCTCCTACGTTTACTACTAATAATATTGAACCCCTATCTTCATCGAGCTATTTTTAACGGATAAACGAGCCAAGCATATCCAAAATTAGTCATTTAATGTCAGAGTAAACATGAACGGATTTTTGATCACAAGGGTTATGATTTCGACTCTGTCTGGGGGTTCCTTGGATGCTAACAGCCCTCACTATGAAAGCCGCTGCTGTAAAGGTTTTAAAGGTCAGGGCAAAATCCACTACAATAACCCTGATTTAGTTGATTTTATATCAGACCCCAATGTGCGGTTAAAACAATTACAACCAGTCCTGTTTAGTTGGAATACCTGCGCAGCAGACGCTGATTCCAGTTTGTTTCATGAAATTCATGAAAAAGTGAATGCTATGTTCCTGCCGTTTGTTAACTACACTGATGTTTTTAGTTGCTTCGACGGGGTGCGCTTGTTGTAGGATTTTTACCAACACAGACGGTGAATAGACCCTGGCAAACCAACTGAAGACTGGTTCACAGGCTTCGTTGATCACCTCACTTTTCCATCACTGACGAATAGTGACGTCCTTAGGTTGCTGTTCTCCTCTTTGTTCTTCTCCCTGGAAATGAGGGAAATACGAATCTGTGATTTCCTAGTCCAGTGTAAATACACTGAGTCAGGAACACACCTGCTGTTATAAACAGCAAGTGAACACTCCCGCACTCGCAGATTTCCGAAACACCAGGAAATTATTCTTCCTCTTGGCTCCCGAAAAAGTTACAAAATCCTGGTTATTATTCACCATCCTCTCAGGTATTCTCACTACCTCTTTCACTAGAACAAAAAATGACTTGTTAGAACTCTTCAAGAAAGCAATAGGTTGGTTGTTTCAGCAGGCTTGACGCAAAACCGTAAATAACGATTCAGTCCTCTAATCGTCATAAGATCTTCGCCGGTATGCAGTTTATGCATTATTCATCGTAAAATTCACCAGAATTTCCATACACGATTGACTCTATCAAATAACCGTTAGTTAACTCTCTTAAAACCAAGGTTCCTGTAGTGTAATTCGACCTTTAGATTTTTTATGCTCCCAAACTAAGAATTCTTTCTTTTCCATCAACCCAACTAGTAAGTTTTTTAGTATCCGCTCCTATTGAGTTGACTGTCAACCAGTCACATTACCGAGCCTATTTTGAAAGGTTACTGCCTTATTGAGAACTCGCCAAAACACCTATCTAAATGCCGCGAAGTCCCAGAAAGTATCGTTATTTACTTCACGGTAAACAGACGTTTCAATAGCTCCTCAGCACGCATCCGACGAACTCTTTTCGATGTTCTACAACTTTTTCACCGACAAACCACGCAAGCATGTGCACTTTAGGTGGGTGTTCCAAGTATAAACTTATATCCACCAGACCTCCCACTTTTCAAGGTTCGTTAATTCGGGGACTGCGCTTATCTGGTGAGCTCCAAGCATGACAAAGCCGGTGGTGAGCTATTGAAAGGATTTCAGCATCTTTGTGAGTTTTTCTTGGTCAAGTTTACGTAATTCTGGTACTTTTTTAGTTACTTTACTACCCGGCGTAAGAAACTGGTGCCTCGTGTTCACTGATGTATATTTCAGGTAACTTTAAGTACGTACATCAAACTGGTTTTTAACTTTCATGCAACATCCATGTAACTTTGCATGCCGAAAATTCACCTCAGGGTGAAAATGCTTCTCCTTGCTTGAAGCAACCCGATTACACCTAAATCGCGGAAGTGAACCAAGTCCCATCAACTACTATAGGAAAGACACAAGTTTTGTTTTAATCTGGTGCGCACAACATGCCAATTTGTCAGTAAGTGTGCATTTGAGTATGTGATATACAAACTAGCAAAATAAATGAAGAGCAAACGAACAGTAGTGCTATAGGCGCAAAGCAATATCAACTTGTGTTGTCACATAGGTGATAGTTGTCATAAGTATAAACAAACAACACAACAAACCAATTGACTGCTTGACGTATACTTGACGGAATTTATTATATTATGCATGTGGTGAGAGCTGGTGCATTTAACTGTCAGCATGATTACAATAGGTAGATAAAATCGGCTCTGTTTCTGTCTTTATTTTGATAATCTTCCCACGAGGGAACAGCGAGTGATTCCAGAATGTTGTTTCGAAGAGGTTTGATTCCTAAAAAAACTACTCACAAGGTTACTGAAAACTCTTCGACGGCAACCTTGTGAGTAGTTTCCTTTATGAAAATATACTGCGATATCTCGAATATCGTGCCAACTGAAATACCAGGGTTCTGTATGCAGCACATTCAGTTGAAGAATATCATGAATGAGAGATTCAGTTGAGTCACTCGTGAAAACCAAATTGATTTGCAAATCAGTGTATTTGTCTAAAGGCTCGATTCCTCTTTAACGATTCAGCAATAAGAATCTTGCCATGTGTTCCGTACACTGTGCTGATAAAACCTCTTGTGCGCAGGCAGTTTTGAATAGCATTCATAAATTTAGGATCAAGTTTTTCTATATCCAAGAAAGATACTCAATACTTCTTTATACGTGTAATTCACACGTGCTAGAGATACGTCACGAATCTGTACGACGGTCGCCGGCCCTCGTCACGTAGGTCATCACCTATTGGTTTATTCACGAATGGTTTAGTCACCTATGGACACGATAAGTTGTGAAAGGAACGTGCTGTTACACAACAAAAAACTAGTGATGCTTATCGAGAACTCGATAAAATATCCCGTAATGATGACTTTCATGAGTGGTCGTTGGCTTGTTCGCTGAGCTGGGCAATTTGATTGCAACACAACCACCAACCCACCGCTACGCAACACTACGCTCCCGAATGACGCACTGATGATGTCACCTCGATTGGTGATGAAAAGTTTGCAATCAAATTGCCCAGCTCAGCGAACAAGCCAACGACCATCTACGCTACCTGAGCTACCAACATTTTCTTCTATAGAAAACTTTCATGAGTATTAACTAATTGTTTTTTTCAAACGTTGAGCTCTTTAAAAGAATTATGTTGCCTTTGTATCCAGGATAACGTGAGATGAAATTCAGAATGAAAAATTCACTTCTTTGACGGGATAGTCTATCGACCTTCCTCACGGAATAAACTCTGAAGTGGTGACCAACCAGTATATCCGGTCAGTGGTATAGGATAGACCTATTGTGTACTATATTTTGAAAGCAGCTGAGCGGTCCGAGTAACCAGAAAGTATCCAACATCCGTTTTGCGAGAGTTTTTCTCAAATGGTGATTGTAATGAAAAGAAATTGTCACCTTGATGGATATGTTGCTCTCTGGGAAGTTTTCGAGGGGAGTAGCATGCTAATAACTGCTTCTGTAAACTTTGATATCGTTGCACTCTGTGAAATCTAAAGGCAAACTTGGGGAGTCAGTTTGGACCGGCCTCACGCCAGCAGTTACGCGTGCAGCAATGTGCTCTTATCTCTCCGACGTGAAGCCAATCGGATTGAGATTGGAGTTTGACAGTTTATGGACTAACACTAACTCAGCTAACTATAGATGCGTTTCCCTTCACTAGACCAACCATCAGCCAACACTAGAAAGTTTGGTGCCCCCTAGCATGCACATTTGCCACAACAGCTACATGAAAAATGGCATCAAGTGATCAATATGTAGGTCTTTTTTCTATCAATGAAAAAAGTGATTTTAGTCACTTTGCTCGAAATTTGACGTTCCATGAAAGAAAACTGTGAGTCCGAGGTTTACCCAATGAGTAGTTCGTAGGAAACCTGGCAGCTAAAAGGAGCCATTATAAGTGCGAATCGTCGACTTTACCAGGAATCACAGATTAAGCTGTCTACATTATGCGACAAGTTTTCACGAACTCCGAATCAAGTTAGGAGAGTATGACATACTCACTTATTCAGTCGGTGAGAAATGCACATCGTGATCGGCAATTTAATATTGTCATTATCATCATCGACAGTATAATGTCAGTGTTCTATATAGGTGCTGGACTGCCGCATAACTATAATTTGTGTGAATGCTTTATTGTGACGAAGATAGTTGGGAAAGGAATTAGTGCTAGCCTACCACAATAATTTCGATGTACCTACACACCCAGACACCATTTCAGGCAACCTGGATAAAAACTGACAACAGAATGCCATTGGCACCGATTGACAGCCACATTTTGCAAGGGCTCCAGCAGTGGGGATCACACGGTCCTAATCCTGGAAGGCGACTCAGACTGACACCACCCAGACTCTCCGCAATCTGTTCCTTTGGTATGTACAATGCATAGCCAAACCAACGCATCTTCTGGTGCTGGGCACCCTCTCCAGTTGAAGTCCCACGGCACAACCGAACACTCGCTTTGTAATCGCCTTGCTACGGATTAACTGACACCGACCCACACGAGCTATGGTTCTGGGACAAGGGTTGTCAAATACCTGGAGAAGCCTCCGTTCGGCTGCTCGCAGAGGCTAAGTCTCACAACCATGCAATAAAACAGCGCATACCACTTGCTGTTCTTGAGTCAATGCTTAACTGGCCACTTTAAGGTGACAAAGGATAATTGGCGCCAAAGGTCCCGTTAGGACTGGAGTCAAGAAGATCCCGTTTTACCCCGTGTTACCATTTGCAGGCAAACAGATCGTACCGGCGCTGACTAAGAACTTTACCCCATACTCAAACAATGCGGGTAGGAGTCTATTCGGACCTGGAGCTCGATGACGCTTGAGAGAAAATATGCAGTAATAAACCTTTGAGGGGAGGAGTTGCTGGTACACTGTCCAGGGTTCTATTGTGGTTGCAGTCGATGATGGTATCAAGAAGTATCAAGCTGATGGTGTCAGGTTGATGGTATCGGGAATTGTTGTGCAAAGTCCTCGACCAAGCGATCAAGGTAGTATTCCTTATTGTAGGTGGTCCGGTCACTTTGACCCTTGATGGTTTCGCTCGGCAGCGGTTTTCGGGGACCGGTTGAACGGACCAACCATCTGATCGACCGGCCATCCGATCAGACATTCGGTTCGAAACTAGGCTTCAAAAATTGGTATCTTAATTAGATACTGGATTCGGATTAACAGCCTTGTTTTAAATTTGCTCAAATAAAACTTAAATGTTAAGATTCACAGTGAGTCAGATGGCATACTTCCCAAAGCAATTGACGCCTCAGCCATCGCGTAAATAAATGTATGTAAAAAAGCGCCAGGACTAAGACACTGTAAACGTGCATGAGGTTCATTCATTCACGTAGTTTTAGGTGAGCGCTCTTGAGCTCACATTGGATCATAATACGGATCAGCATAGATGGGTCAGATGTGTGACGATTAGCCTCTCAGAATTCTCCAAGTCCACACGATGAGCTAATTTTCTGATCTTTCAAGGATCCGACCATACCGCATACCTCACTATGTCAGCGTGGTTAGTTTTTTATTTTTGTGCTACGTGGCTAAACCAGAATTCTTAAGGACATATTTTACGGACTTTGAGCAATAAGCAAAATGAAATCCAGTAAAAGACCCCTACAGGTACCTACAGGCACTACCAAAAAGGGGATGCAAGTTTAGCGAAATACATTCATTTGCAAGTTTCTTTCAAAAAATAGCGGTCAGTTATTATTGCGTGTTTTTTGCATCACGCGATAGGCGAAAAATATATATATATAAAGACAGAGGTTGGGAAACGCAAGCACTTTGTGTGAGCTGATCAGCAACAAATTATCACCAGAAGACGGATTATTTTGTCGTTTGTACAACGGGATGGTGATACTTCCTGGGGTGCACACTAGCCAATCAGTGATCAAATGGGTAGTTGCAAAATTCACGCTACTTCTCAATGGTTCAGAATGTTTAATTTTTACTCTCCCTGGTGAGTCACAGGCACTCTGTATAACTATGCACGATCGAATAAGGCAAACTGCTTTTCGAGAGCTCACTCAAGGAATCCAAATGTCACAAGTTTAGTTTAAAACCCAGTAAGTTCGTCTGCAGTCTTTCATCAGTTGCTTTAAAGGATTCACAGTTGGGACGCGTTTCACTAGGTTCGAAATTTAGGATACCCTAGCAGTGACCAAATCGTAAACCCGTTAAGGCCCAATTTGAAATTCCTTTGGACCAATTGTCTGAATTAATACCTAACAGTGTGAACTTCACTTGGTTCAAAAACAAAAGCACTGATAACACGCTAATTTACTGTCACTCCGATGATTGATGGATGAAAGCTAACCAACCAACAGAGTGCTGTACTATAAGGTACTCTCGTTTTGAAACTTGAAGAGCTTTCTTTACACTGTGGTCGTGGAGGATTTCAGGTCTAAGTGAGGGCAAAAATTAACATGTTTTTGAAGACCAAGCAGCTTTCATCTCAACTTGCTGCTTAGCCAATTTAGGATCGACCGGAGGACCCATGGGTATTTAGTATCACTGGGCTACTGGGCTTCCGGGTTTTATTCCTGAGAACGTCTAAATAGGGGACACTTATTCAGTTGACCTCGGCTAGTATCACCGAACCACTACGTTGGAAAAATGCCAGATGCAGCATCACGTATATATAGTATATCTGGTTGAAGATTCGGAAACTGTCATCTCAGGCATGAATGTTTGTGCGCGGCTAGTCATGATTCACTAATGTTCCTCCACATGGAATGGAGAGCTTTCTACGTGGCTTTATTAGTTTGGGCTTTTTGATCATTGCCACATCAAAATATACCTCAAAGACCCGCAGTGTTCATGCTCTTAGAAGCTACCTTGCAGGTACATGACGGACTGGCTATTGACAGCCTATTGGGCTCAGTTTAAGCAAATGCCTTCTTGGTCATCATCGAACGGTAGTCGATTAATTGATTAAGCTAACCTAAGAGTTACCTAACATAGATGGCCTGTTGACAATACATTATTCATCGCTAAGACGAAGAAATCGGTGATGGTGTTTGCTTAGTAGCTGACAAATATTCATCCAAAATGAGCCGTATCTGCTAGCCAGATTGCACATTATATGAACCAGGACTTTCCACAAGCAAATAACCCTATAAATCACCAAACAACACAGACACAGACAAAGGACCTCCATCAGACAACAGGCTACCCGAAGATCAGATTTTCCCCAGGGAGAATGATGGAAACGCAAGTGCAAGCAACCGCCTAATCTCAGTGTTAAGGAAGGAAACAAAGGTGTGGAGGTTCTAATTCTCAGTCGGATCCATTGGTGACTGCTACATCCATTGACGCGGAAAAGAGCCAAATCCCACCGTGTAGAGCAGTTTATGTGAAACTATATGGAAAAGCACACAAAAGGAATCAAGAGTTTTCTCACTGTTTAAGGGAAGGAGTATGAATCCCCTCGTGTCCGAAACCAGATAGTGGTTCAAAACAGGCAACAGTTATTTTCTCGTTGGCCATGGCTGCCATAAACTGGCAGACATCGTTTCGTCGGACACTACTGAGTTGATTTGACCCCAGGGTCTACTGTTCTACCCACTCACTGGAACCCACTTGCTCTGACGTAAACATAAGAGGAGCCTGGGCTAGCTTGAGTCCCATTCCCATTCACTTATTGGTCTGCATACACGTAAGACCTCCCCCTGTTATGAAGATACTGCAAAATATGTTTTTTTTTAGTTTTCGGTAGACTCTTACTGAAGAGTCAGTAAAAAATGAGTGAATCTAATAATTTTCATCTTCCTTCAAAGCTTTCCGAAGTCATAAGGCTTAAAATGGCAAAATTCTGATTAGCAAATCACACGATTACAGATGGACCTCTGGAAAGGTAAAGTGGCACATCATGTTCATACCTGAGCAAACGTATTTCCCCCTTTTTGTTCGGGAATTTCCACATCCATTAGTGAATTACAAGCAGGCTTATTTTTAGAAGCAGACTCGGGGATCTGTAACTGCGTCCTCTCTGAATTAAGGAAAAAATGAGTACATATGGACCGAGGACCTGTCTGTTATTGTCCAAAGCATGTGCACTTCAAGTGTCAGGCTTATAGAAATACAACGGAACGATAAATAGAATTGGAGCTAATGTTGCAAATAAATCACTAGTCTGTCTGAACAGACTGCCGTTTCAGAGGATGGGATGGCCTGTCCGCCTGTGTGGTGAAATCAACCGCACCTTACCATCATACAACATTACATTATCATCATTACACCCACAACGTCAGGTCAGTGACCAACCTACCAACCCTAGTGGGATTAGAAATACAGACAACAACTTGTTTTCTAGGGACCCATAATATTGCACCACTTCATTCTGAGATAGTCTTCAGGTTTAGTGGAAGTCTGAGTTTTGCGCGTAGATGATGAACGTGTCATTTTGAAAAGTAATAAAGTGAAGAGCTGTTGAGTGTTGTCAACACTATGCGTAGCACCATCACATTCCTCATAAAGTGTAAAGTGAAGATTCAAGGAACCATTCCTAAAGATTTCGACTTAACTCAAGGTGCACAACAGCTTGGACATTGCTGTCTGCCGAACAGATAATCGGAGCGCCGTTCAGGATTTCCAGTTTGAGCCAAGAAAATCACCTGCAGCTCACTGTTCCAACCAGATGACTCGTATCCCTTTATCGGTTCTACATGATACTGGACAACGCGAACGTTAAAGGAAGCACAGTTTGGAACAGAGCGACTCCGAAAGATGGGACAACATTAAACTACATGTTTTTTGTGCGCTGACCAAACTATAGCGATAACACTGGAACCATAAAACTGGATGTTCTGCGTGGATGGTAGCACACATTCACAATAGGCCCGGCCGGCGATGTTTACGTGATAGTGGGCTAGTAGAATGAATTCTTAGAGAGTGGCTGTATCGTTCTAAACTTCGTCTGGCTACAGCACTGCT
>SJOL01006391.1:247450-261501 GCA_004794785.1 Opisthorchis felineus | reverse complement strand
CTGTTTCAGTAGGCACGATATTCCACAGCGCATCTGCTTGACAGAAAATACTACTTGTAAGTTGGCTAAAAGGGAAAAGAGTATCTTAAACGAGATATTTGACTGGATTCAGTTGAGTGTTCTGTTAAAACCAAATTAACTTGAATACGGTTGTCGTTCGCGACTTTCGTACAATTTGTTTTCAAGTGGAACACATGATTGAGTAGTATGTTCCGTTTAGTCAGTAACGCAATAGCAAGCAACGCACCCAAATTAACAATCATCAGCTGCAGATTCGGGTCGGCGAAATTGTAGTCTGGCAAGTAACAGGTCGAAATTATTGACCACCTATTATTCACCGTAGATAGGACAATGGTGCTAACCACTTCACGATACGGCTACAATGTTGCAACCTGAAGGTTACCTTAAAGGGGAACATAATGTCACAAACTCCAAGTGGGCAAGCAAGGTTTGGATCTGGGCTAATAATCCACAGTGTCAACTTAAAATTTTTTACAAACCCCGAAGATATTAAGTCTGCTGCAGCAGATTAATCTGTTGGATTATAAAGATATACACAACGCTAGCGAAACAGTTCTCAGCACGTGGGGCGCCGTCACATAGAGGTCACCAGAACTGACTTGGTAGCCTCAAGGCCAAAGTGGCGAAGTTGGTCGAACAAAAACAAACACCCGTTTACTTGCACGTGACAACAATTGGCCCAATACTTGCAAATAGGAACGAAACAATGTTGCAAATTTACAATATCTGAACAAAGGACTATACACACTTACACCAAAATAATTACAACTTTCATTTTCCGAGTGGATTGGTTTCACTTGAAGAAATGGCATAATATTGTACATGCACGCATGAGATCAGTATGTAAATCGCTTCAACATAAGGCCTTGTATTGAAGGTGGTGAGATTCTTGTGGTCAGCATCGATGAAAATGCCATTTGTGGATGATTGAAATCCTTGTTTATGACAAGGAATTCCGCCCAAAGGTGACCTGGTCATTTATTCAGGCCATGCAAAAATCACATCCGAATGAAGCTCACATCGGGACCAATATTCATCCTATCACAGTCACCACAAACAATTCGTAGTTATCCGTTATGCTTTGCAAGACACTAATCCATCTTACCCATCATCCTACGTACTCGGAGAAAGGTCTGGGTGCTTCTGCTCGGTTGGTTAGTTCGGTTGGTTAGTTCTTCTCGGATACCTTGAGGAATTCGTGTTGTTCTGTAATGTGACGTTAAGTTGAGCCAGTTCGTCTTTCTTCATCTCTTGTAGAACCTCAGTTGAATTAAAGGCCTCGTGTTAGGCAATCAAAACGATGTGATTCGGAAGTGCCAACAGGAGTGTATTGGTGTGTTATATGAACGTGTCCCAAATCTCTTAGTGCGGTCAATCCGTATAGAAATGGTGAGATTGTGTTTTGACGCCTCAGTTATTCCATCAAAAACAATACGTTTATAACACAGAAGAACTCCAGTTATGGATGGGATGCTTTTCCTTTACCTAGTCGTTTTCCCATTAATTCAGCTAAAGAAGTATGGCTTCATTTTATGATAGAAACGTAAAACGTGCTTAATACAATAGTCATTCAGAACCTCATAATATATTAAAGCGTTAGCTTTCATATATAAGTGCGCACTGAGGTGTCTTGTAGAGCGGTGGCGGTTCTCATACTTCAGTGAACATTTTCAATATCGCTCGGAATTCTGTCAGTGGAGAAGGTGGCTGAAAGAATGAAGTGATGTGTGTTTGGGAATCAATAAGGGTCCCGTCTGAAATACACTTTTCTAGCCACAGCCTTTTATTGTATCGTTATTGAAAACTGAAGCGTGTGTGTAAGAACTCACTTTTGAGCCCGAATAAAGTGACCTCTTTTCATTTGTGTGGTCCCTTGTTTGGTGATTTTGTTCTACTGTTTGTTGTCATTTGAACCGAAAGGACTATTTTTGGAAGACTAGTGAAATGGATGAATCATTATGATGTAATTAAGTTTTTTTAACTGAGTGTGGGGATTTCTGGACGAGAATTCGGGAGCAGACTTTTGCTACATCATGTGGGTGGTTCTTGCTACCAACTGGTACCCCGTCGTCTGGTGATGACGGCAGTTTTCCGGATATGGACACAGTATAGCACAGAATGTGGCTGTTTTTACCTGTAATTTGCGTCATTAAATGTGTAATATTGCCTCCAGTTTAGGCATCACCTGGTACGAGTACGACAACACAAATTATCTCAAAGTTAGTTACCGGCTCAAAAGGCAGAAATCCGAGCCTTAGTTAATACTCGGATCCAGCGAAAACAAGAAATGGACTCCTTACAGCGTTGCATCGCACATGCTGCGCTACACTGTTCATTGTTATGGTACAGTAAAAGTCATACATGCAGGAGGGGTTTATGACTATCTGAATTAAACAGACGAAGTAAAATCACGCCTAAATTGATCAACACTAGGAACGCCTAACGAATGGCAAGTAATAGTCTTCCTATGAAATGTAGCTAAAACCGTATTTCCATAAAATAGCTTGACAAAAAAGGGTCCACAAGTGTGATAATCGAAGATGATACATGCTGAGATAAAATAAATTGGCATTCACATTCTGTGTGCTGCAGGTTATCCCTTACTCACCGTGCGTCCAATCTCACCCCTCACCAAAGTGACGTTTACCAAATACATAGGTAAATTTGAACCTCAGGAAATAATGTGACACTTTTGTGAATGAAAAACAAAACTCAAGATGGAAACAGGGGTTAAACATGCGCAACAATAATTTATCACGACGTAACCAGTTGTCACTTTTAATTATGCTGTATTCTTTCTACCTAAGCAATAGCGAAGCAAATAACCTAAACCTTCGAGTAATGAGAGGAAGTCGCGTTGCTGGGTTTGCCTCAAGTAACAAACTACCTTATCGTAAAATAGATAACGGAAGGGATCTAAAGCTGAAGAATATCACAGCGGAGAGATTCTGATGGAATTCTGTTGAGTTTGTCATTAAAACCAAATTAACTTGCAAATATAAGTATTTCAGGAGTCGTCTACGATAGCGATCCACGTAGAACAAAGGTTTGACGAAAACTCGGTGACTGCTTTGTCTAATGAGTTCCGAGTAATTTTCATCAACCCTATAAGTGGTGCGTTGCTTCAAGCATCAACAAATTTTGCTGTAATGGCCCGGCAAAAATTACCTGAAAACTGATTTTGACAGTCATAAAAGGCAGAAAATATTCTGGCCAAATACGACTGTACTGTAGCGAAATTCCGAACTCCCACGCAGCTTTGGTAAATTGAAGTGTTTTTTTCAACTCATGTGTATTTTTTTACCAACATGCTCATCAGCGCCATCCAGTTTTCAACGCCTTTCGTACAGCTCGTCAGCAATTTTACCTCACTTATATTGCTAATATACCACTGCGCTATCCTCCTGAGGCCTCATAACCTGTTGTCTCCTTTTAAAGAAACTTTTTGGGAGACAAAACGTTAAGTTATTTCATTTGTTGATGAGTGTCACCACAGTAGAAATAAATCCTGTTTCCACCGTCACTTAAACCACCGCTTCGTGTTAACTGGAGAAAGTCAGTGAGCTTCTCAATCTAATAAATTTCGAACTATGCGTGGATAAGTTATGCTTGGACAACCAATAGAGTAATTCAGTTTTTGGGTGTCCCGTGTCATGACAGCTAAATTAAAATAACAATTAAACATCAGGACCAGGTTGATTAGCAGGTGCAACTATTTTGGAACCATGAAAACATCTGTATATTCAGCTTATACACTCATCTGCGTACCGATTTTGTTTGGACGGAGACTCACCTGGAACCCAGCTGATTCTCCCGTTTATAATGTTCAGCAAACTTATCGGTAGTGAAGTACGTCTATATGTCTGTATCTTGTTCAGGTATATTACACTGAACAGTGTTTAAATGGACAGTTTTGCATGTCAGGTCTATGCGCTCGAGCAACAAATTTTGAAAGGTCCCGTGCACTTGTGAACATTTTCTGCTATTTTTCGGTTGGGAACGTTACAATACTGCAAAGGGTCCCTTTGTCACGTAATACATTACTTTTAACAGAACTTTTATCGTGCCGGCCATCAGTGAGAGGTGTCCGTTTCGCAAAAGTAACTCGAAAAGTGGGGCCGATTCAATGGCCAGAACAGCCTTCCATTTACACTGACTTGTGCAATTGGATCCGAAGGCGTTTGGTTGCTTTGATTGTCTGATGGGTGGCATATTTTCATTTCAATCACAGAGGCTCAAAGCGTAAGGCGGGTTGAGATGTGCAAACATTATTTCTGTACGCACGAAATCTTCGCATATTTTATGGACACTGTATACGTTGGACCTTGGTGTTTATATGACAGCTATCCTGTTCCACTTTCGGAAAGTGAACGGTCACGTGATCTAAAGCGAAATCAACAACCTTGTCTATTACAACCATTTTTCATTCATCTGTCGTGATATGACGCTTACTGCATGACAGTGCTCCCATTAAAATCTGTCAACAGCAGGTACACTGTGCTTCGCGTGGTCGATCAGCTTTATACTGTGAGGCCGGGTTTAGATTCCTCGAAGATATTCTTTGGTCACGATTAGTACGATTGCCTGATAAGTACAGAAAATCATAAATATTCATTTTTTGTCAGTGCTTTCCATGGACATTTACTCAACTCTGGATTAGAGAACTCACTTATCTGCAGATACGTCCTGGATCACCTCTAACACTGATGATGGCAAATTCTAGCTTACACCATACCTACTAGTCACGTGAGCGTCTTTCAATATCCTGTTGGTTAAAGATGACAGGGCATCAAGTGGAACAAGCCGAAGGTCTAGACCTGAAAGTAGCAGCAATTGCAGAGAGCCTTGTTCCTCACATAGCGTCCAACTAGCTGAAATTAATCTTATGTGCGCTGTCCAAATAAGTACAAGAAAGGCCCGGTTGTATAATGTTCATTAATAGATAAGCCTGTTCTTAATTGCGAGGTTTATTCCTTGTCGCGAAGTCGAAACTGAACCTCTGGAGTAGTTTACAGAGAAAAAAGAAAGAAAAACGGTTGTTGATTTCCATGGTGACAGGAGAATACAATTCGTAGGAGTGTGGGAAAACAGTACAATTTGGCGTCGGTTTCTGTTAGCGCATATAACTCCTCACGGGTTCTGGGTCTCTTATAGTTGCGCACCTATAATGACAGTGCGGTATTTGAGGATTCAGCGTATTTTGGAAGCATGTGTCTGGGTTCAACGCATGTCCGCAAGCTTCTTGCATTCTAATTATGAATTTGAATTTTCATGTTGTTGTCCCTTTCCTTTTTTGTCATTACTGTCTTATTAACTAAGAGCAGCTCGGAAAACCGTTATTCCAGTGAACAAGTGTGAAATTTCTTATCACGAAGTTAGGTACAAAGTGCCGAACATTTCGCAGTTGTTGAGCTCTGAATCAACAGACAGCAAAGACATGTCATTGAGGAAGCCAGTACTGTAATATCCATGGATATCTGAGATAAATCGTCTATTCTAATTATTTCAGAGCTAGGTATATGTGTACACTTTTAATGCAGAAGTACCAGTGGTTTATCACCAAAATTAGAAGATGCTTCATTGGTCAAAGTCTCCCTTTTTTCTATGGCCCTTAAAGCAAGCATTTTTGAAACAACTTTTTAAAGTGTCTAGTTGCTTCATCAGACGTCTTCATATTTTTCTGCGACGCCGAAGTTTCACCTATTGCTTACCAAAACAAGTTATCTTTGTCTCCAGTTCACTTCCTGAAGTTTTGCGAACGTAAACTGAAATCCATATTCCCATAACTCAATTCTGATTACGCGACTCTCCGGAAAATTCGTCTTCTGTTTCAGATCTAGTTTAATAACCTCTCCACACAAAATAAGCATGGTAAACATATATAATTGAAATTGCCGCAGTGGCTTAAGCCAGAAAAGTCAATCTTAGTTGTTGCGCCTGCCAACACAAGATCACATCTCGCCATAATTTATAATCCCAAATTTATTCACACGGGAAACTTTTGCAAAATATACATTTATTTTTCCAAGAGACGGTTTCAATTTTTTAATTCTTAGGCAATTAATGGTTCCAAAAATTTTGTGCTACGTTCGAATATTTCAGCATGTAGGGCTCAAGGAGAAAAGGACGAAGGTAAAGCCTGTCGGGTCCTTACGCTTCCAAAGATGTTTGGACTCATGAGAACTTTTTGACCACGTCAAAATCAAGTTTTTTCGTCCTTACCGTGCATTATCTCAGCGCAGTAAATTATCCATTCTTACAGTGTCTAAGGGTTATCTGGCGACGCCGACTAACAGATGTCGTTTGACTGCTGTTCTGGGTTCAAAGTAATTTCACTCGAACCATTAAAGTGGCGCACTCACATGTTGCTTTATACGATTTATATTAATAAACGAGTTGTTTGCAACTTTCTCCATATTCTGACCATAAAACAACCTTCAGATTATAATTTCTACCTTCAGATTTGTTTAGGGATTTATCTGGCCCTTGGTTTTGAAGAAGTGAGGACAAGAAGACACGCATATTTTGTATCTTTAAAAGCTAACAAAAAATGCCGTCGGGTTAGCCCTTTGAAACAAGGTTAACATTAAATAGGAATCAATATTCAACGTTGTAATTATGGTTGGGTTTTCTTCCACTATACAGAAACAGACACAGGCTTCATTTCACCGCCAAGCATTTTGCTTTAGATTAGGAGGTTTTTCAGATTTATACAGAAATATATGTGTTCTTATGGTCAACCGATTTACAAGATCAAAGCATTAGAAGTGTTTTAATATTCAGCGGAATCACCTTAATGATCTTGGGGACCTCCGTATCTGAATGAATCGAGATCAGTCGCATTTTTTTTTCGCGTCTCCTACACCTGGTTAAAGCATTGCATGAATACACATCACCTGTGCGTCTTGATTTTTCTAAGGCTTTGTGGCTTTCAGCCGAGGAATTAATTTTCCGGCCCAACCACTGATAGAGGATCTTTTGACTGCCCTAATTGGTCGACAGACCACAAGAAGGACGCAAAGTGCTAATTTGTACGTTTTGACCAATTAGTGGGAAATGTGACACGAGAAAATTGGTACCCAACATGAGTGATTATGTATGGTAATCTTCCAGACAATTGTTCCCACACGTCTTAATGTCTGACTTCGTGTCATTTATCCATTGTGTCTATGTCTATGACATATGGCGCTCAAGCGCATCCGAAATGCACGCCAAATCGACATTGAACGCAGGCTTGATGCCAAAAAGGCCACTTGTGATATTTTCCTGCGTTAGTGCCAAACAAGCCTTCCTATCTGAGTGGAAAGCCGACATCTATAAGAGATGAAAGAAACCATTATGACCCAAGTACGTCTACGTAGGTCCAAAATCTCCGCCAGCATACCAATGTTGCCTCACTTTGGTTAACTGACATGTGCTGAAAAAAAATGGAAAAGCTATATACGCTGATGATGAAACTCATTCATTTTTTGTGACGTTAGATGACGAGTGAGGACACCACGGTTAAAGTTGATACTTCCATGGTTATCTTGTGAAATCATCTCGTTTGTTCTGAGAATAGTTTACCGTCGGTAAAGGTATATTGCGCCAAATTTGGTTTTAGGCACTATACTGGAAAACGACAAAGAATTCACCATTAACTATCAATTTGTAACAGCCTTGAAACCCCAGATCACTGCGTAAATCGGAAGTTACTCCCGTTCTGACTGTGACCAGAGTGAAAGGGATGAATGTGTGGTCCTTTCGGACCAATTATGAATCAAGCCGTATTTTGAGTCGCAAACAGTGGACTCACCCTCAGAATCTCAAGTGTAGCTCAAGTGGATGCATTCGACTGGTTTTCAAGTATAGACTTCGACAACAACAAAAATAGAGAACAGACTAGTGTGTGGGATTTTTAGAGATTGAAATCCAATGACAGATGTGTTGATTGTGGCAATCAAGGACTCAAGAGTTTGTCAGTACGAAGTGCGGTCTGACCAGGTGGAACCACAAATTAATCAGAAATAGAAATTGCGACAACCAAAAAAACATGATTTGAAGGTACAACGTTTAGAAACACAATTTATCGGCACAGAGCATAAAAACAGTCAACTTAAACCACCTTACTATTTGTCATGATAGGCCATTCTGACCTGCGGTTAAATAAATAAAGTCCTGTAAAAGACTCGTGTCCTCCGTTATGTTATATTATTTGTTCCCAACCACCCTACTAACAAACAAAATGCGGGGTGATAGAAGTTTTAGTGGCTCCTGGGAGGCTTGATATATATCTGAAATTCGTAGGGAAACCACTGTGTTTGTGATTTCCTGGTCCTTTATGGATGATGCATGGACGTTTGCAACATCTAAGATTTTCACACTGACTGGTCTGTTGAGCACCGATCGTATCAATAGGCAAAGGTTTCGTCAGACATTTCTTACTTATTCAAGTAATTGTCTAGTGAGACTAATTTAAACTGAGAGGTTTGATGCAAACCGCTAATCTGCGTCCATGCGATACGGTCCTTAGTTTATAGGGTAAGACAATGTAGTTGATTCATCATCTACATCATATTTATAGGAGCTTCCTGTTTACTTTCAGCGGGGAAGCTGCCATCGAATTCTAGGTACGGTGAAAAAGGAAACATTCATTTGACGTTTATTACGGAATTCGAAAAACTATCGCTCATTTCTCCACCAATAGCACCGTCGGTATTTGAAAATAGCACACGTTTTCAACTGTTATTCGTTTGATAGTGCTTTGGTGCAAAACATTTGAATACGTTTATTTTCAACGTCTTGCAGGCCAAAGAATGGTTCCCACTATCAAACCATTCTCCTAAAATCCCTAAACACAAGGTTTGGCTTAATTACCAGGTTTTTAGCTAAACGCAACCGGAAGAGCGAGAGAATTTATGAAACGCCCCTGCTCAACAAATATGGCTGATTGACATGCAAGTGAAGCAACACATCTGGTTGATTACAAGAATTGGGGGGAGGCAATTTCCAACATAGAAAAGAGTAAGATGTGAAAGCGCTGTATGCGAACCCACAAACGATATCTGCACACAATAAACGTGTATTTAGCCAATTTGCTTGTGCACACACCGTCATAGAGGGCGATGTCACGCACTGTGCGTTTTTTTACAGATGAATGTCTTTGCAAGCTAGTAAAAAATGCAAGAGAAAATTCAAATCCAGGCTGCAAATTCGGTGCTTGAATAGCTGTTTTACTTTATGGTTAGTGGGTCATTTTTGGGTTGAGTTTAAACAATATCTTTTGGTGAAGTTCCACTAGTCAACCGTTTCAACGATACAGAATACAGAGTGAGGTCGTGAGTAACATGAGAAGATGGATAAGCTACTTTGGAGGCGTTTTGCTTTATATATTGATGCTACTGATTTCTGCTTGAAACTCAAAACAGAAAATAATTTTAAATGGACCAATTCAAGAACCGAAACACTGCCAGATGTTAATACAAGTCGTATACGCTCAGTGTGGAGGAATGTGATCTAAAACGACTCAGTGTATGGCGATTAAACTAGCCAATAATTGTGACTGACTGTTGTTACTAATTTGGTGACGAAAGGATAAAAGCTTTGTCCCCGAAACAGTACCTAGATAAAGCAGTATTCAACTCCGTCAAACAGATTGGACTTCGTCATAGAAATTCAAAAAAATTTATGTTTGTGTTTCAATTTGTTGTTGAAAACGGTGATCTAATTACGACGCCTGGCAAAGGAATATTTACACAAGAGGCATGACCCATCACTTTCCTTCTGTCACTTTCAGAGGAACCATCTGATACGATTAACGGAAAACGGGACTCAACTGAACGATGAAAACTTCGGGGAACAGCCAAGTGCTGAATCAGCTAAAATGCAGTTATTCATCAGAATAGTCTTTCCAAACAGAAATGAATGTATCATGGCTGTCCTACTAGCACCATAAAGTACCTCATCCAAATTGCACTCACCATTCTGCAGAGCCTTCTTACTCCCTATGGTGTAAAAAAGTAGGAATGGATGTGGATACTTTAGCGGAACAGAAAGATAGTTGACAGTTCGTGATCGAAGGGTCCTTCAGCGGGATTTCCGGACAGCTGATAAAATGAACACATCATCGAGCAATAAGCAAACCGCACTAACTTCATACAGCACAACAATCCGAGCTCTTACAAAGACAATAACAGGTAGACGTGTGAACTCAAACTCAGGTTTCCAGATAAAAAGCGTGTGTTAACACTGGCCTTGCTTTGTCATAGTGTGCGTATAATGATACCAAATGTCCTAACCGATCTTTTGAACATAGATATCAATGTTTCTTCCTCATTATCCGTAACAGATACTCAATATTGTATGGAGCAAGCCTCCTTGATTTTCTAACTGATAATCCCGGAATCAATTTTGGTATCGAATTGTTAACGTTCCTTACATCTAGGTTTCCGCTTTTGTCTCATTAAAGAGCTTTTGACCAAAAGTCGTGAGAAAACGTGTTCTTCAGGCATGTTGATAAAAATCTCAGTTGCAAATTCTGGCAATTGATTGTCACACGAGGTTGTTCCAGAAAACGTCAACGAGGCTTTTTTCCAGTAAAACTCTGTGCTAGTTATCCAGCAGAAACATGTGCAAAAGTCTTTTGATACTGCAAATAACTTTCGCTTGAGTTTGGAATATGTGGCAGAATATGTTAGGACTTTTACTGCTGGTATATAGGCTGCCAACTGTTCCTAGCATTTGGGCGGATCTGACACTTCACGAGTCATGAGCTTAGAGTTCTCAACGTGATAATTGTGGAGCAAAAGTGCTGGTCCTGGGAAACCAATCAATTGCGCGTTTCCTTCTGATTGGAACCCATTATTTGGATGCAGTAGGGCTTTGGTGTCTGATATTCAGAGTTCACAACCTTATTGCTTGTTAGATGCTCCTATGACATGTGATTTCAAATGGTTTTTACTTAATAAATATGAACTTTTTATGTATCATGGAAGGCTGGGGTCCACCAACTGATTAATACCATTAGAATCCTAACAGATCCCGTGGCATGTGCTGAACAAAGCAACTTCGAACCCATATGTGTCACGAATACCAATGGGTTCTGCAGCCGCATGGTGCATGGTTGACATTGTGAACTTTGAACCTGAGCTTTAGTCGGTCGGACTATGGTAGATCCATCCGACTCGTTCCAATCATGACCGACGATCTTTATTTTCCAAGTTCAACTGTTGTGCAAAATGGGGTTTTCGCAAATCACTCACAGGAGTGAATTGCAGTGCGAAAAGTTAGTGATGGACATGTAATAAGACTGGCCCCTCCTATCTACGAGGTTGGTAAAGTTTACCAACGTATATAGGTTTATAAATGAATAAAATATTTATGTTAACACACCAGGAGTGGTATAATGGGAGGGCTGCTATTATAGAAATAGCAATTTGATACCGCTATTATATACTGGTGACTTTACAACTTGTTGATCTGTATTGAAGCTTGGGCAAGTATTTTATCCGATGTGTCATGTTTACAAGCTATAAGCAAAAGTATTTATGCAAAGGATGGAAAGGACTTCATGGAATACCGTCTTTTAAAGTTCAAACGTCCGTGTTCTACACCGAAGGTTTTCAACAAAGTCCTCTGGGGTGCAGGTTAGAAATGCATTTACCTGCAGCCATCGTCAAGACGTATACCTTATGCCTTCAGATAATCATAGCCATTGTGGTTTCTAAAACTGGTCCTGTCAATGCAGTCTACTGAAAGTTTCATGTACACCCGTCTGGTTTAATCATTAACAACTATTCCAATCCACAATACTAAAACGTTATGTCTGGTGATGAGGCTTAAGCATAAGAACCTTGAGTTGAGGGCCTCATTGGTTTAATAAGAAAGAAATAACTTACTTATTGTACACGACTAAATAGCATCTCCCAGTGCATCGAAGATTATTTTGTTTTCGCTTTCCATCATCAGCAGTTATAAATACAGGTTAGTCGGACGAACGGTTGAACGTGCGTGCAGCTTGCAGAAGATGTCGAAATGGTTTACGTTCCTTCTAGACAATCTGTCAAACCATGATTTGGCGTTACGGGCTGAAAAAACGAAGACCAGTTGAGAAAGTGTAGCATAATTTAGAAGACCTTAATGTAAACCCAAGTGATCCTCGTTGTGGGTTGAAGCATTTTCGTGGTTCAATTGTACGCCATTTTCTTCCACCGACACTATGGTCGAATTCAACAAACCTTCTTGGTTTGTTCGGTGGCGTCATTAGAAGAGGTTGCCGTCATCAAAAATAATTACTACGGCGTTTCCAGTATTATTTTTTGCGACTAATACACTTCTACCTGTACAAGTGTGATCGGGCTTGCACACGTTAGGCAACATTATATGAGGCTAACAACGTACAGTAAAGGTGGCCCTGTCTAACTTGCCCGATTATTCTGATGCAAGCCTCTATTTTCGGTGGGGTTGTGCAGCTCCTACTGCTCAGGCAGTGTAGTAACATCCATGCCTTTAATCCATCCACTTTTGAATCACAAAGCAAATGTAAAAAAGCATACTGTCAATTGACAGTGCCTAAAGAAACAGAGTGAAGTTTGTTTTGAGTCAGTGAACTGGGAAGAATGTTTGTCGGAAGTTCATCCAGATGAACACTGATACAAAGAGGCTTCTGAATACCAACAACTGTGGAGGTTCTACCTTGTACAGTTGACAAAAACTCCAGGCTGTATAAATAAAGGAAATGATTGTCTTTGAGAGGAAATTGTCATAAGAATGGGAGCAGTAAACACCATTTATTTGGGCGTTACATCGTACAATGTATTACTGAATACCGTAGTATTCAAAGCAAAGGAAATCAAAGGGGGCAATTTTATCAAAGCAGTGACAAAAACTAGGATTTCTAAGACCCTTATAACAGAGTTTTTTAGTACATACGAAGGGTAAACCACCGGATGACACATTAACAAACTGGAAATAGTTTCTGAATGATAAGGAACACGGACTGCGATACCACGCTAATTGTGAAGTTAAAACGTACCAGAATTTGTAATCAACTACTGAAGATTACTTCTACAAAGCCCCTTTTTGGTTTCGGGTGCTTGGATCGTCAGATTTGGGCCCAATATAACCTTGCGGATGATCCGCCCCACAAGAATAGTTGATGATAATGATGACCAGCGGTCGCATGGTTTGACTTTCAAAAGGCAAGCACATTTACTTGGATTGGCTGGACAATGACCGTAGCTATCCTAATTCTGAGCATTATTAACGAAGCGAGCTAGTGCAACAAATGTTATGGTTCTTCGTGCACCGGATACCATGAATTTGTAAGTAAAATCTAGTCTTCCGGGAGTGGGCAGTGGCGTCTACCGCAGGATAACTTCAAGTACCTTGTTAAACCCCCGTGATGTTGTCATCAAAATCAAACCGAAAATTAAATAATCAGGAAAAAAGACGACTGTCTCTGGTAGAACATGAAACATTTCAACAGATTCTTTGCAAATACGTGTAGTTTAATAAAATAAATCAGCAACCTGGAGGCATCTTAGACACCTAAAACCTGATTTGTATGGAATCATCATTTTGAAGTCATCCTGGACTTTTTCAGCTCACTAATCAAACAGGGAGTGTGTTCAGAAATCTGAATTTTGGGCTTAGATTAAGTGAGTGTTTAGTTTTAGATTTATTTGAGGCAGAAAATGTCATAAACACAACATAAATTGGCAAAGCCAAATGTAACGGCACACTGACGCTGTTTTAATCTAACCATAGAGATGAAGATTGACATCTATTTGATGAAAACAGATTCAAAAAGTCCTGTGTTGGCACACTTTCCTATTTTGGGTGAATAACGCGTAATTTTACTTCCTTGATGGAAACATATACCACCCTTTCAAATGTTAAAAGAGTAATTTAGAAAACACAACTCTGGGTAAAAACGCCTCTGAAGGGATAATTTACCCAAAGATTTGCCTGATGCTCAACATCCTTTCGGTGCCTGACATAAATGACGCAAGCAGCAGGTCCATCTACTCGTCTTTTGTGTGCATTTGCAA